>JAOANR010000013.1:37939387-38386887 GCA_030278955.1 Hygrophila difformis | reverse complement strand
TATTATTAGCAATAATATTATTTATTATTAGTAGTACTATTACTAAGAAATATAATAAGTGGTAGCATTATTATACAGATTATTAAAAATAAAGTTCATGTGGGCTTCACTTATGTGTTCTTAGGTGTGGGTGATTGACTAAACGGAGCAATGTCTTTCTGGGAGTCATTGACCGGTAGCACATGGTACCAAGGCGAGTGGCATGCACACGACGAGGAAGAGCAAGGCCGAAACCGTAAGTTTTATTTTGCAACGCTTCTTAAAAATCCATGTGTATATAAATAATTTAGAAATGTTAAGCTGCATTACATGAGATTACCTGATATCCATAGTAACTTTCAGTATTTTGTATAAGTTTGAGATATTATTGGGAATTGAAGGGATACAAGAGACACAGAACTCAACTAACAACGACACGCAAAGAAACTTGCCGTACATTCCTTTATATGGTGGAGGCGTGATGGAGAGCATATTTGGCCCGACACCGACAAATAATATATACGGGAATGAAAATGTAGCTGGGAGCAGCCATGGGTACGGAGTGGTACGCGGAAGTGTGGACGGAAGTAGCGGTATGGGTAATTTTGCCGGATATGGGAGCGGTGTAGCACATGGAGGAGGAAGGCAGTTGCGGATCGAAGAGTTGCCGGAGCCCGTGGAGAATGTCCATCTAGAAATAAGTATGTCCTTTGGGGGTCATTGTTGAAAATCGGCAAATTCATTTCGGAGATTCGTTAAATTTCGCCACTTGGGACACCAACATTTGGCTTTTCCACTTTAGGGGAATGGGAGGTATAGGTAAGAGTGCCTCATTCGGAATCACAAGCGCAACAGCAGGGTGAATGTCGTTGTTGTGGAACACTGGGCATGCATCAACGGTAAGCATGATCACAACATCAACGTCAATATTGCGGTCGTCACATTTCAAATATTACTCCTTTCGGAACATTTAGAATGGCCTGTGAATACAAAGAGCTGCCAAAGGATGGTGGTATTAGTCGTATTAATTTCATTATTACTATTCATATTATTAGCATTAATATTATAAAAATGTATTGATCGCCGTTATTAATATTATTTGTAATGTTTGCTTGTAGGTATTGCCCAAATACAACATTTCGACATGGACGACGTCCGTAACCACAACATTGGCCTGGGCGGCATTGGTAATGACGACGGTTCGAACCACCTCCCCTATCACAGCGGTCAAAATGGGAGCGGGTGCACCAGGACCGTAGATCATTCAGAGGGGCAAGCCTTGGTGGGAGGTCTGAACCGTAAAAAATAGATGCTGAGAGGTTGAACATAGGGAGAAGAAATGCAATGGGTACAACAGTAATTACTATTCTTAAAGTAAATTATTATTATTATTATTATTATCGTTATTGTCTTATATATTCGTTCACAATTTTTACTATTATTATTAAGACTATTGGCTTATATATTATGTAACCTCAACTACAGATTACTGCTGCAAGTTCGTAGATCCATTTCAGTTGGTATGGGAGGTATTGGAAAATACAATCGGAGTGAGATGAAGGAAAAATTAAAGTCGGCATTAAAGCCTTTGAACGTCCAGAATGACCACACTCGGAGGGGCAAGCATTAGCGTGGTGTCCACCTAGAAATAAGTATGTCCTTTGGATACAGAAAATTACCGCGCGCCTTCTTAACTGTTATTATTATTATTTGGCCACTAACTAATATCATATTATGCACAATGTTTGTTATGATAACTGTAGGTCGTTGTTGAAAGTCGGAAAATTCATTTCGGAGATTGGGGAAATTTAACCACTTGGCTTACCAACATTTGGCAGTTCCACTTCAAGGGAATGGGAGGTATAGGTAAGAGTGTCGCATTCGGAATCACAAGCGCCACAGCAGGGTGAATGTTGCGGTCCTCACATTCCGAATATTACTCCTTTCGGGACATTGAGTATGGCCTGTGAATACAAAGCGCTGCCGAAGATGGTGGATGGGGTGGCGGCAAGTTGAAAATTGGGCATACACGACGTTCAAAAGGAAATTGAGCGGTTCAGTGGAAAATGCGAGATGCCATGGGAAAAGGCTAGCAGCGGATTGATCACAATATAAACTCAGCGTCGTAGTTACCTTCATAAAGATCCACCTGAAAATGGGAATCCCCTGTATAAACCGGACCATGGATGTAATATCAACTCAGGCAGCGGTTAGATCGCAATATCAACTCAGGCGGCCAGAGTGGTATTAGTCGTATTAATTTTATTATTACTATTCATATGCGCTAGCACTAATATTACAAAAATGTATTGATCGCCGTTCTTAATATTATTTTGTAATGTTTACTTGTAGGTATTGCCCAAATACAACATTTGGACATGGACGACGTTTGTAACGACAACATTGGCCTGGGCGGCATTGGTAATGACGACGGTTCGAACCACCTCCCATTTCATAACGGACAAAATGGAAGCGGGTGCACTAGGACCATAGAACATTCAGAGGGGCAAGCCTTGGTGGGTGGTATTACCCCTCAATTTAACCATTGGGGATAGGGAGATGGAGGACATATGGTCACCTGAATCTTGGGCAACTCTATTTAAAGACCCTATGTCCATGCATCTGCTCTGTAATTCCAAATCTCTTTCAATTTGAGAAGACTCATCCAACTATAAGGTATCTTCAACTTCCACAACCTGAGAAGTTAGGAAGCATTTGGAATGGGCGGCATTGGTAATGACCCTAATTGGAATCACAATCACTACATCAGGATGAATGTAGTGATCGTGTCATTCTAAATATTACTCCTTTCGTGTAGCATGAGTATAGCCTGTCCCACAGTGGTCGTGTTGCGACAGGTTAAACATTAGATAGATATCAAGCTCATATCTTACATCGCAGAGCTTGAAAATTCGGCTTTCCGAGAGGATAAAATTCTGCAGTCCCCATCATAGCCACCAGCACCATAGATAGCACCATTAATTTCGGCTGCATGAATTAAATTGAGCTACTAGCACTATTCCCAACAATGATTCACTAGAGGTAATTTTACAGTTTTTCACATAACAAATCTATATTATTATTATTATTATTATTATTATCATCATCATCATCATCATCATCATCATCATCATCATCATCATCATCATCATCATCATCATCATCATTATTATTATTCAGAGTATTGGCTTATATATTGTGGATGTTTAAATGCAGATTAGTGTTCCAAGTTGGTAGTGAAAATTTCTATTGGTATGGAAGGTATTGGAAAATACAACATTTGGCATGGGCGGCATTGGTAACGACCTTCATTGGAAGCACATTAACTGCATCAGGAAGAATGTGATGATTGTGACATTCCACATATTACTCCTCTCGGGACATTCAGTATGGCCTTGCAGATTCAAAGAGGAAAAGGATAGTAGTGGATTGATCGCAATATCAATTGATCGTCGTAGTTACATTGATAAAGGTCCACCTGGGGGCAAATCGTCTGGAAAGCGAGCAACCACGGGTACGTTGTGGTCATAGTGATTGTGATAGTTCGTCTGATGATGATTCGTAAGAGAGCCCAGTTCGATTTACTCACAAACGAAAGCGAGAAAGCCTTAAAAGGAGCTGTAAAGAGGGTTGATTTCATGCAATTGCTCTGTGTGTAAAAACGGTTGATTATACGAATCTAAAAAGATCTCACTTGAATATTTTAATATTATGTAGAAGTTATAGTATGTTAATAATAATTTATTAATAGTATATGCTACAAGCATAATAATACTTGTAGTATATAATAATTATTTATAGAATATTACCAATCATATTAGTATTAGTATTTGAGTTAATGATAATATAATTCTTTCAAAATTATAACTATTTTTATCTTTGTTACAATATTATTGGAGAATATTATTAATAAACACTATTTATTATTTTAAAAAAGAGAAAGTAAAAAATATCCACAAATTAATTATTACTATTATTAAATTATTAATTTATCGAATTTTTAATATTTATTTTTACACTAAATACTAATTCCTCTTTTGATAATAATAAATATTGTTTAATACATTTTGTTTAAAAACGGTCAAAAATTCTTAATATTTATTATAATTATAAAATAATTATATTAGCAATACTTTAAATAGAAATAGTAATATTAAATATTCATATTATTGTAATAATTATTTGTACTATAATATTTCTTGATATTATAATAATTTTTTTAAAACCTATTTAATGATATTTATTATTGATAATATTTTGTTCAAATTTAATTATAATAATTTGTTTAATACATTTTGTTTAAAAACGGTCAAAAATTCTTAATATTTATTATAATTATAAAATAATTATATTAGCAATACTTTAAATAGAAATAGTAATATTAAATATTATTATTGTAATAATTATTTATACTATAATATTTCTTGATATTATAATAATTTTTTTTAACCTATTTAATGATATTTATTATTGATAATATTGTGTTCAAATTTAATTATAATAATAATTCATAGTAAATAATAATCAATAATTTCTTAATATTATAATAATTTTTTAATGCTATTTATTAATATTAATTATTGATAATAATTATTCCAATTTACTTATAAAAATAAATCATAATAAATAACAAAAAATGAAGTAAAAAACAGGGGGGCGGAGGGGGACCCGGGTTCGACTTCGGACGCCGGGTTCGACCCTCACCGGGGTCGACCCCCACACACGACCCCGCGGGGGCGGAGGGGGACCCGGGTTCGACTTCGGACGCCGGGTTCGACCCTCACCGGGGTCGACCCCCACACACGACCCCGCCCCCCTAATCCACATTACTTAATTAAGCCCGGGTTCGACGCCTTGCACTGGGGTCGACGTCGACCCCATTCTCGACCCGGGGTCGTTTTGGTCTTTTCGGGCATAAAAGTGAAGGGTTTATTGCGGCGGTCAAAAAAGTTAATGTGCAGAGTCTGACTGGGTACTGTCGTATATTACTTCTTTCTTTTTATTTTTTCTCTTGTCTGTCCAGCTTTAGGCTCTTCAAAAAAAAAAAATGCAAATGACCTTGCTATGCCACGTGTCATTCCACGAGAGGGTTTGAATCATCCGACATAGCAACGCTCCAACTATTGTGTCAAAACTTATTCCTGACCAACTTTGTTCTCCTCATTGGAATAATTTATAATTTTAGCAAGAAATGACCCAGAAAATATATACTTCCTCCGTTTTGTATTTTTGCTATATTTAAACTTTTATCGTAGTTATTCAAGTTAAAATATAGCCAAATAAAATCTTGTTAAATTTGTCTCGTCTTGTAGTTTCTAAATATCAAAATTTCGGAATTTTTATTTATATCGATCTAGAGCCCGCCAGTAGCTTTGTTGTTCTCAAAACGTTTGTCAGATGTGAGGTGCAGGTGGTGATGATCACCCCGGTATGCGCTAGCGCCCTTGACAGGAATGATTTAAAATGTATGTTGGACTGTATGTACTATGGGTCCATAACAAATTTTTTTTTAAAGAAAACAAAGAAAGTGTATTACAGTATTAATATATAAAAAAAAAAAAAAAAACATTTATGGCAAGACAAAAGGACTGCAACACAGTTGTAACTTGTAAGAAGTGCTTTTATCTTAAATGTCATCCATTATGGGCATTTAATTTTCAGTAGGCCGATTAAACTCAGAACCATTCAAAATACTAACTTAAATAGTACTCCCTCCGTCCCACTTAACTTGTCTTGTTTCATTTCTGCACACAATCCAATGCACATTTTCAATCGTTAATATCTCAAAATATGTACAACAAAAAATTATATAAAATATATATTATAAAACTACATGATTTTACGATTCTAACAAGACCCAACTCGACTATTTTTTTTCAAATATATACTGGCAATAACGTTGAGTCAAAGTTAAACAATGAACAGTGTCAAAAAGTCAAACAAGACAAGTATACTGGGACGGAGGGAGTAGTAGTGATGCTTACTTTTCTACCCTTTAAGAATTTGGTTTGAGAGCTGAATCAGCTATTGTTAAAGTGCTGAATAAATATTTTGCATGTACTGAATGACTACTGTTGGGAGCTGGATAGGATTGGGGTTGGGTTTGGAAGCTGAATGATGTAGCTACAATTTAAGGCTCTACAAATATAAGCTACCTAATGTAGTCTTCAAAAAAAGCTTTCAAGCTTATTTCTATCCAATTACAATTTTAACATAATAACTAACTCATTACCCGATAATGACTATATAAATATTTGTCCTTTTATATTACTCCTCCGTTTTTAAATGATAGCTATGTTGGAGAATTTGGCACTATTCACACAATCACTTTGATTTGAAGTTTTATCATAGTTATTCAAGTTAAAATATAATCAATTGAGATCTTGTTAGATTCGTCTCGTCTTGTAGTTTTTAAATATCGAACTTTTAGAATTTTTACTTGTACCGAACTTGAGTTATTACTGATTTAAAATGTACATTGGACTGCGTGTTGCGTGGGTCCGTAGCAAACAAAAAAAACGGAGGGAGTATTTTATACTTCCTCTGTCTTTTATAATTTGCTACGGACTCACATTTCACGCAGTTCAATGTACATTCTAGATAATTAATAACTCAGTTTCGGTATAAGTAAAAATTATAAAAGTTTGATATTTAAAAACTACACGACGAGACAAATCTAACAAGATCTCACTTGACTATATTTTAACTTGTCTAACTATGATAAAACTTCAAGTGAAAATGTGTGTATGAACAGTAGCAACTTCTCCAATGTTGCAAATATTCAATAACGGATGAAGTAAATAACAGTTACAACTAGTTGTACCAAACACTTAAATAAAACTGACAGTTCCAGCTTCCTACAACTCCAGCCCGCAGCTACAGCTCACAACTATAGCTATGTGCATAACAGACCTTAAGTGTACTGAATAGGGTTTGGGTTTGAGTGCTGAACATGAGTGCTTTTATAAAGTTTAAATTTAGATTTTTTTTGGTCTTTTTTTAAAGTGATACCAACCGCGAGGCATAATTGGACCAAATACTAATACATCGAGGATCGGGTGGACATTGAAATATTGCATCTCCTAAAGTAGAATTTTGCGTATACACAAGCTCGAACCCGGGATCTTTGATTAAGCTGCAAGAGCCCCTATCATTTAGGCCAACTGCGTTTGATCGATTTTTTAAAGTCTATCTTTTTTTTTTAAAAAAAAATATTTTTTATAGTTTTTTTAATTTTTGTGAGTTTTAAATTTTTTAAAGTTAACATTTTATATTTTTTTGAAGTTTAAACCCTTCACAATTAGCCACTAGACTTAGGTTCTGTTCTGCACGCAGTTTTTGGGAGCTTTTGGTAGTTTTAGCTTTTATTTCAAAACAAAAGCCTCGTTCTGCACACTAGCTTTTTGGAGCTTTTGGAAGCTTCTTTTTAGAAGCAACTTGTAGTAGCTTTAAAAAAATAAACTGGTAGCTTATTGTTGGGCAATTAGAATTTTAACCCAATAACCAACTCACTACCCAATAGTCTACATAAATATTTGTCATTTCATACATTTTTTGACAGCTACAACTAGTTGTACAAAACACTTAAATAAAATGACAGCTGCAGCTCCCATAGCTCTCTACAGCTCCAGCTCGCTAGAGCTCTAGCTCGCAGCTACAGCTCTGCATGCAGAACAGACCCTTAACATAATGATCATGTTTTTTAACTTTCAACTTTATGAGTATAGGGTTCAAACTCACATTCGAAAATTGTACTTCCTCCATTTTTTTTGTTAGCCACGTTTGACAAATGACTATTATTCACTCATATACTTTGACTTAAAATTTTATCATGGTTATATAAGTTAATATACAGCCAAGTGAGATATTGTTAAATTTGTCTAGTCTTGTAGTTTTTAACTTTTAGAATTTTTACTTGTATCTAATTTGAGTTATTAATAGTTTAAAATGTGTATTGGACTGCTTGCTCCCGGGTGGTAGCCATTTTTAAAAAATAGAGGAAGTATCACATACTAAAAAAAACATAAATAAAAATAAAAAAAATTAACGGTGGGCCCTTGTGCACTACCCTTGCCTAATCTGCAATTACGACTCTCTTATTAATACTCTTCCTCCCACTCCCACTTTCCCAATTTCTCATTTTACAATATTCTTTTCATTTTCCCAATAAATACATACTTACATATTTATATATATACATACACACACGTATATCTATTTAACACTAACTACACGGCTAAACCAGTCATCAATCTTCACCCTTTTTTTCTGTAACCGCCATGGATTCCTCGCCGTCCCCGGACGACATCGCCGACGACCTCCAAAGCATGAGCTTCAACTCCACCACTACCACCACCGCCACCGACATCCACCGGTCTACCAGCTCCGGTTCCGATTGGACTTCCTCCTCCGCTCATTTTCCTTCCACCACCACTACCACCACCTCCTCCGTACTAAAGCCACGTTTCTCCAATACCCCCGCCGGCGACCCCTGCTGGGATTCCATCCGTCGATTCCCCACTATCTCCCTCTCAGACCTTCGATTCCTGCACCGTCTCGGCGCCGGAGACATTGGTTCGGTCTATTTAGCGGAGCTCAAGCCTTCCCCTCCGGCTGCCTCATCGGCGGAGCCACTTAAATCTCCACTTCCACCCGCCGTCTTCGCGGCGAAAGTAATGGATAAGAAGGAGCTTGCGAGCCGCAATAAAGAAGGGCGAGCGAGGACGGAGAAGGAAATCCTTGAAATGCTGGACCATCCGTTTCTCCCCACGCTTTACGCAGCCATTGATTCTCCGAAATGGTCGTGCCTTCTCACGGAGTTCTGCCCCGGCGGAGATCTTCACGTCCTCCGCCAGCGCCAGCCGTGCCGTCGCTTCCCCGATTCGGCGGTCAGGTGCGCAGATTCAGCCTTTAATTCGTCTCCATTACTAAGTTACCATTATTAATTCATTCCTTCGCCTAGTGCAATTTTGTTCAATATGTTGGGGTTTTGCATTTTTACTGCGTGAGAGAGGTGCAGTGATAATGTGCAACGCACCTGCATGCACCAATCACGAGACCTGTGTTATTATTATATTATTATTATAATAATTATTATAGCATTGCTCTAGTTTACAGTATATGGTACTCATTAATACTCTACTACTAGAAAACGATTAATTACAGCAATAATCAACCTAGCCTTTTTAATTAACTTTTGTTTTACATTTCTGTATTATTGTGAATTGTGCATAGATGTTCGGCGTTTACCTGATTTGATTTTTGAAATGGAGAAGGGTCTTGTGAGTTGTGAGGAGTTATGAGAAGATTTGGTAAATATGGATATGATGGGCAGATTGAAAGTAATGTGTCATACATACAGGGTAGTGAGTCCCACCATCTGACTTAGGAGCTGGTGGACATCACTTGTGGGGTCCATCCTCTGGTCAAACTCAGTAGTGTCTTCTCTGTGCAGTGTAGATAGAGAAGAGAAACTGAAATGCAATGTGTGGGTGCCAAACACTGGATCACAGGAAAAAGTTGGAAAGGCATTAAAAATAGGCGAATGATGGTAAATTTTTTATGTGCAGTTTGGTAATGGAATCATGATGTCACGTGCTGGGTACACAATGGCCTTGCTGAGGTGCAATTACAATACTGTCCTTGTTGGAGCATGTGGTTAAATTTGGAGTGATTAATTTCCTTACATTGGAGAAGAGATAGACCTAATTTAGGAATTGCAGTAGTAGTATGATTACGATTATTTTAGGCGGAGGTGGCAAGCCAGCTCAAAGGGACTGTTGGGGTTTCCACAGATCTTCATTATTGCAAAATAAATAATGTTCAGGTCATAAATCACCATTACAGATTGTGGGTGTGAGAGTATCTGTATGGCTTTAATTACTCATGTTACAGTTGGATTTATAATTACTTTTTATTACGGTTGACTAATCCAACAAACATGCAAATAATTACTCACGTGGTGTTGTATTACCTTTAAGTAGGCTCCTTTATTTAATTTTACCAGATCTAGTGGGAAGGTTTCTTCTTGTTGAGAAAAAGTAAAAAGGTCAAACTGTTGGGGGAATTTTCTGGTTTGTCCTTACTGATGGTGTGTGTGATAACATTTTATACCTATAGAGAAAGAATGGTGGAAAGGGCCCAAAAGGAATAGTTTATAGATGCTACTTTTGCTAAATTTGGGGGATTGGTGGATTCTTGTATCTTGGAAATATTTTTCTTACCATGTGATGTGGACACCCTATGTGGATTAAGTAAATTTTATGTGGCCCCTGCTTGAAGGGGATATTTGACAAATATATCATGTTGATGCTTGTGAGGCTAGGAAGATGGAGACAATGTGGATTCTAGCTAGGTCAAGAAGAAGAATTCTTCTGATATGACTCTGTAGGAATCACATGATTTGAATTTCACATGTTCTTCTTAACTTGTCTATTGGTGAGGAACACAATGCTACCGGGGTCGTAGTTGTATTTGATTGGACTTTATATTGGATAAACATTAGGTTATGGAATAATCACCCACAAGACCTGACTTTTTGTGGCGATGCATTCATTTTAGTTCAAACATTCCATATATCAAAATATTTTTGAGATCATTTTATGATGAGATATTTGAATTATTACCATCCTATACATTGGTAATAGCTGATCAGAGCTTTGCTGTTAGCCCCATGAGCTAGGTCGGTTGGTAGGAGGTTTGTTGTATAGTGAGTCAATTGTTAAATGATTCTATTTAGAAATGTATGGCCTAGTTACTATGTAAGATAGTATTTCTCTATTATGAGAATTATCTGATGGCTGCCCCTATTCGTTTTGTTACTGTAAGTTTCCAATAATTTATGTCACTTGGGTGCAAATAGTCTCTTCACGGTTTTTTACTTGTCATGAAGGGATTGACTCGGCTCAACAACTTTAATCATATACTATTTGCATCATCAACACTTCTGTTGGGGGGGCTTTGAGATTTATTGAATATAAAGCTACTATTGAGTCGATTTGTACTCTTCTCTGTACATGTTCTCTAAAACAGTGAAAAAGGCTCCATACAAGGGCCATATAGCAACCATAGTAACACAACAAAACAGAATATAATCAACACTAAGTGTTGATATTTAGAGGACAAAAGAGTGGGCAAAGGATATCAGCCTCTAAATTTTTCCTTTCTGTTGTTTGCATAAGAGTTTCGACATTTTTTTTTCTTTTAATTGAGGGGGGCCCTAGACAACCCACAATTATATAGTTCATTGAGGAGGAAACACATTGGTCCCCTTCTCCCAATGATTAAAACATGATCAGAATGCTAAACATATCATAACATATCTGTTCTTAATATTTTAATTTGATCCTCTTTTTGATATGCCTTAGGACAGCATTGTCTTCTGTAGTTTCAGCTCAACTCTGCCTTGTTTGCTAGGAAACTGTGACCATTAGGCCCTGTCATTTGGCTGAACACTAACTAACCAACAACCGGTACTTGTCCTAACCTAAATTAGAGAATCAACTCCTGTCCTTTCTTTTCTTTTGTTCTTCTTTTTAACCTCAATTGTGTTCGGATCCATTTAACTTTTTTGTGGTTATTTTACCAGGTTCTATGCATCTGAGGTGGTAGTAGCTCTAGAATACATTCACATGATGGGAATTGTGTACCGTGATCTCAAGCCTGAAAATGTGTTGGTCCGATCTGATGGCCATATAATGCTCACTGATTTCGACCTCTCATTAAGGTGCGATGACTCGACATCCACCCCAGCTCAAGTCATCTCCAGTCAAAATCCAGCCAATACACCTCTCCCCAAAAAATATGCCCTTGAACCACCCTCGTTTGGGCCCACCTCCTGCATTCTTCCCAACTGCATAGTCCCTGCAGTGTCATGCTTCCACGCCAAGCGCAAGCGTAACAAGAAGTCAAGCCACCACACAGGGCCAGAGTTTGTGGCCGAGCCTATTGATATCCGGTCAATGTCCTTTGTAGGAACACACGAGTACTTGGCTCCAGAGATAGTCTCTGGAGAAGGACATGGAAGCGCAGTCGACTGGTGGACACTAGGAATATTCATGTTCGAGCTCTTTTACGGTGTCACACCCTTTCGTGGGGCTGACCATGAAATCACACTAGCAAATATTGTGGCCCGAGCCCTCGAGTTCCCCAAGGAGCCGAGCGTACCAGGCTCGGCCAAGGACTTGATAATGCAGTTGCTGGTGAAAGATCCAGCAAGAAGACTGGGGTCGACAATGGGCGCATCGGCCATCAAGCACCACCCGTTTTTCCAGGGGACAAACTGGGCGCTGTTACGATGCACGCGGCCGCCTTATGTTCCTCCCCCCTATGTTTTTCCTTCTGATGAAAGCTGCTGCTCGGATACTCATGTGGACTATTATTAGCCATAAATATACATATATTGATTCATATAAGATGAACTTTTATGTAAATAATGTTAGCCTTTTCTAAACATGCAATTGGCACAATTGTAGTTTGGATTAATTCTACAACTACTGCATAATATATATAATACATTTTGGCCCTCAAAAGGCAAACAATCTTCGAGTTTAGGAGGAGCCCATGAGATAGTAAGGTGTGGGGTGGGTGGGTGCACATAGTTTGGACTTGAAGGAAACAAGTGTAGTTTTGATATGTTTAGAAGTCAAAGTTGCCTTTTGTTTATGCCATAGAAATTTTGGACAGTAGTGTGACAACCATCTGGCTGCGGGCTAGTTGGGATTTGTCATGTGTTGGCATCTATTTGAATAGAAATGTAGAGCAAGTGATTCATATTTTACTTTACTCCCTCCGTTTTTTTTTTTAACTTCACCCATCATGCACTGCACGCAATCCAATGCACATTTTCATTCATCAATATCTCATATTACATATAAGTAAAAAATTATAAAAGTTTGATATTCTAAAACTACATGATTAGACGAATCCAACAAGATCTCACTTGACTATGTTTTATCTTATAAATGAATAGTATCTACTATGCTAATGGTGAATTTAAAAAAAAAACGGAGGGAGTATTAAATAACACCACAGGTGTATATAATAAAAGAAATCATTAAATATACTATTATCTTAAATAATTCAATCCAATCCTCAAATATATCACATATGGTGAGTCGTGAACTTTCCTTTTTTTTTTTTTTTTTTTTTTTTTTTTTTTTTTTTTTCCTTTTAGACAGCCTCTGCGGGCTAGAAAACGTGTGGTGGGAATACATGACACACAACTTACAGTCACAGTCGTGAACTTATTGGGTCAACCAATGATTTTCCTAGTAGTACTAGTATATAGGGTCTGTTCTGCACGCAGAGCTGTAGCTGTGAGCTGTAGCTGCGAGCTGGAGCTGTAGGGAGCTGTGGGAGCTGTAGCTGTCAGTTTTATTTAAGTGTTCTGTACAACTAGCTGTAGCTGTCAAAAAATATATGAAATGACATAAAAGGACAAACATTAATGTAGACTATTGGGTAGTTAGTTAGTTATTGGGATAAAATTGTAATTGATCAACAATAAGCTAGGAGCTTATTTTTTAAAGCTACTACAAGTAGCTTCTAAAAAGAAGCTTCCAAAAGCTCCCATAAGCTAGTGTGCAGAACGGAGCTTTTGTTTTAAAATAAAAGCTAAAGCTACCAAAAGCTCCCAAAAGCTGCGTGCAGAACAGACCCATAATGTTTTATTGTTTTAGATGGAAAACCATTAAAACATTAATTCCATTAAAACATTAATTGCGGTAAATAAAAATTTAAGAAAAACCAAAATTCAATTGAATTGCAGTGAGCATAAATCATCATATAAATTGGATTGTCTGAAGTAATGATAAAACTTTTAAATCAAAATCTTTAAAATATTAAAAAAAATATTTTGAGTGGGGTATGGATTTGTGCCTCAATATGAGGCTTTGGGCTTGTAAAACTAGTGACATTTATGGGTTCCAACAGGAAACAAGTTATGAAATATTGAAATGTTGAGGAGCTCCATACATAAATAATTATACTAAGTCGTAGCCTAAAATTGTAGGTGGGGGTTTTGAATGTGATTGATTTGCGTGCCACAAATTACGTTGCCGATAATGCTGTGTTTTTGTACTTTTCTATAGCTTATATCAATGGATGATTCATTATACTCCCTCCGTCCCACCAAACATGTCCTGTTTGACTTTTTGACAATGTTCATTATTCAACTTTGACTCGATTTTATTGCAAGTATATATTTGAAAAAAATAGTCGAGTTGGATCTTGTTAGAATCGTATAATCATGTAGTTTTAGAATATATATTTCACATAATTTTTTGTTGTATATATTTTGAGATATTAACGATTGAAAACGTGCATTGGATTGTGTGCAAAAGTCCAACAAGACAAGTTAAATGGGACGGAGGGAGTATCTTTTAATCATTTACTATGTATTTATATATCCACCATATATGGATCCAGATTCAGGATTTTTCGAGAGGCAGAATTTAATTTTTTATAGAATTGCAAACATTGAGAGTTCCATAGTTACGAAAGCCCAGACATGTGCTGGCATTGTAGGCCTCACATTCTCATCGCGAGATCACCTCACCGTCAATTGTGAGTTACCAAGAAATAAGGATTTTCGTCGATTGGTAGCTAAGGGATAGCCTGTGCAGTGGCCATCTATGGATCATTTAATAGATTTGGAACCTTATGTGTGTGTGTGTATCTTCTCTGGATTATGATTATTTCTATAAATTGGAGCATATTTTTGTGTTGAAGTTTTTATCAAAATTCTATGAATGTAAAATACATCCAATTGCTGATAGAAGATAAGGAGTATTATATTGAATAAAAATAACTATGAAAAGTGAATGTAGGCCTGGTCATCTTCTGTTGGGCCGATTATATTGTAATGGCCTTATAAATTTGGGCCTTCTGAACATTTGTGATCAATTGGCCCATCTTAGAATTTGAAATACTACTATTATGTACCTCCAATGAGGCAGCCTCATTGAGATGAATATGGGTGCGCAGTCCGCCCCGGCCCCGTTTGGGTTTTGATATTTGGATTATTCATCTAAAAAACAAGTTGGTTCCAACACCATACCAATATACTACCTCCGTTTCCAAGAATATGAAACGTTTGATGTTTTGACACTATTCATTATTCAACTTTGATTCATGTGTATACATTAGTTATAAAAGAAAAAAAACATAGTCAAGTGAGATTTTGTTAGAATCGTCTCATCTTGTAGTTTTATAATATCAAATTCTTATAATTTTTACTTATATACAACGTGAATTATTAACCATTAAAAATCTACATCAGACTGCGTGTGCAGATAGAACGTTGCACTTCATAAAAACAAAGGAGGTACCATAATAGGGGCTTTTGATTTGGACTTTGCTTTAATTTTATTTGGAATTTGGAATATCAGCCACACACCAATCCAATTCAATTTACTGCAATTTCATGTCAAATTTTTAACATTAAATATGTATATATAGTAATGAATTAAATATGTATATATATAGTAATGACTAAGAAGATGTTGCTCAATTATATATAATATATATTCCATTTTTATATATTACTATTATTATGGATACATGCATTTGTAATAACATGAGTCATGGATGTAACACCCCCATTTTCCCTAAAAGCACAACGGAAGCAAAGTGTGGGAACAAGGGATCGGTGTTACCGCCACGTATTCCGGACTGCCCGGAATACGCTAAGGCTAGCTCACATCATTTTACATGTCATTCGGAGTTGAACATATACGCTAACTATTGAGCATATATCGTGATCTCGGAATTTCAGAGTTTAAATAATACGCCAATAGTGTTGCACAGGATTTTCGGAAAAAGAAAGCTCGTAACACTATAACGTATAAAATGAGCTTTAAATAGGAGTTTTGGCACAGTGACCAAAAATAAGTTAACATGTCTCTTAAAAGAGCTCAATGACAACAATGTAAAAATATAAGAGATATTCTTAGTTTAAAAAGGGAAATTTACCATACAATTTGAAAAATATCATCGTCCGTTGCATATTAAAAGTATTGGGGCGTAGAAACTTACATAAGTGGGTACCACCCCAAATTATACGTTCTCGAGTTAATAACAGATCATATGCCAAGTTGTTTGCCCCGACAAGGAGGTTTAAAATATAATACATTACTTATACTTAAGATAAAGGCATTTAAAATAACCCAAACCGTGCCCGATGATGCAAATGCTTACTGGTCCTCACAGATGTCAAAACCTGAAAAGGATCATGAAAGTGTAGGGTCAGCGAAAAATAATCGCTGAGTAAGTAGACCCTTACTCCCGGAGGAGATCGGGTTGCAGAAATGATTTAAAAACAACAGTTATGGTAATGTTATGCTAAAACGAGAATATTGTGAACATAAATGCAACATTAATCTAATCCCCAGGAACAGACAATATGACACTATGTGTTGCCAAAAAATAGTATTTCAGCCCTCATGCCAATTGAGAGGTGTCCATGAATAGGATACCCAATCTCACATGCGCATTCAAGGGTTGTGGAAGAAGTATGAAATTCCCTTCATCCACTTGGAATAATGAGTGTATCGTTCCGTTTTCCCACTTTTCCCGAGTGGCTGTATGCACACAACGGCGGCGGTGGCGGCAAGATCCACACACAGTTCCAACCCCGTAACAATGGAATTCCCAAAATCATAGGAATTGTTGCAGTAATTTATAAGACACATTAAAAATAGCATACCAATAATCCAAAAACATTAGGGAGCAATAAGCATAAATTTAAAATATAATAAAGCGGTATTTAATTTATGCTTAAGCTAAAATAAATTTGGGCTTACTCCAAAGAGTAAAAATCCACTTACAGTTACCGTAGACTTGGGGTTAACAACACAATGCAGGCGACGAGCAGTTAAATTTTCTTGTTTAACTATATTCCACAAGAAGCCTCCAATCGCAACTCCACTTCATCATCTCTCTTCCTAACTTACAATTATGCAAATAATATTCTCTTTAAAAGATTTTTCAACAATCTCGATGAGTAATCTCATAACAAGGGCATTCAAAATGCCAAATATTATTTTTAACAATAAACTCCCATATCAATATTTCATAATGGGTTCAAAATCACCATTTCTTCCGTCACAGTTTACGCCAAACAGCTTTAAAAATTCATACGAAAGGTGATTGCTCTGAAATTTAAAATGTAGATACTCAACACATAGATGAACAACTTTTATGTTTTATACTTTTAAAAATAAGGTACGGAAATAGTTCAAAAATCGTGATCTTTGTACAATTAACTTGCTGTCAGAATTTCAACAACAACGGCATACATTTCAACGAGTGTTAAAAATATCAAAACTCATAAAAAAATTCTGAAATTTTTACAGAAGGTAGATCATACATAGATAAATATTTTTCATGAAGAAACATTTTTGGTTTGAATATCTTAACTTGGACAAAAACGGGCATTTCAGAAAACCCCAAACTCATTCTAACTCAGTAACAGCGGATGCTTGACCATCAGTGGGTTTAAAAACCATAACTTTCACGTACATCTTTTAAAAATCACAAAATTTAACAGAGAGGTACTAGACACATTTATGAACAACTTTCATTCTTTAGGTTTTTAAGAATAATGTACGGAACCAAGTCAAAAATCGAATCCTTTGCACAAAACCTGTGCTGTCAGGAAAACAGCTTTGGCGATTCATCTTTTAACGAATGTTTGACATAGAAAATGAACTAAAAAAATTATGAAATTTTACAGGCATAAACTAGACACAATTATCTGCAAGTTTTATTTGTATTACAAAGCTTAAATATGATCGGATCTATTAGAAAAAAGCTAATTAAGTTCGAATTTCAAACCTGTCAGGATTTTGAAATTAGCAGAAAACGCAGAACCAACCAGATCGGTTTTGGGATTCAAACTTAGACAAAAACTTATGAAATTTTGACACAATATTATTTAAAGTGTTAGGAACAATTTTGTAGGTTTAATTTTTTCCGTTTGAAGATCCGAAGAGATCCGAATTATTAGATTTCAGAAAACGCGCAAGGTGAGTTCTTTAGTGACAGATTTGAACGTTTTATACTCCGATTCTTGTATCTCCTAAACCATTCGACCAAAAGCTCTAAAATTTGAAATTATGGGAATAGACTTACAGAGAATAGATTCTATGGTCGTTTGGTAGGTCGTAGGTTCCTTGTAACTACGGAAAAATCCTTGAATTACAGCAACACTCCTTTGTAGCCATGAAATAAGAAGATGAGAGAAAATCCTATTGTTAGAACATTTCATATAACTTAGATCAAGGGAAAACAGTCCTACATGAGCACTTACCACAAGATCTTCGTGAATACTAGTCCGAGTCTTCTTAACAATAACTTCCACATCTTTCCCTAAATCCTCTCACTAATAGAATGTCATAAAATTTGTATGAATGCAGGGAGCGATAGGAATGATTTAGGAGGCTGCAATTGGCACTTTTATGGATGAGATGTAACACCCATTTCTTGCCCATCAGATTTGTCAATCTACTACTCTTAAATGCACATAATGTCAATTTAATTCCAACACCCAACTCTCACGTGATCCTTGTCTATTTGCTCCCTCTTCATACGGATGAATCTTGCAACTATCTCAAGTGATGGGACAAGTATTTTATTTTGGGTATTATATAGGGGCATTCTCATTAAATGAAGCTTAGAGCTAGCAGATATGGGAGAGACTTTCTTCTCCTGCCTATATATAAAAATACAGATGACTCTATTGTTCAAGAAGCTTGTTCTAACCACCTTACCTATTGTAATCTAGATTAATTTGTTTAAATGGGTGTATTGTATACGTGTAACATTCTAAAGCCCAAATTCATTACTACTGCTCTAGCACGTCTTTCTCTTTTTTTTTTTTTTTTTCTTCTGCAGATAGGTTCCAATGCTTCATCTTTATTTAATATTGATTAAATTTATAAGAAAATGTAATATAATAAAGTTGAATATAAATAAAATAAAATAAAATTACAGAGTGTTATAATGGATGGATGCCTGTCATGGATGGATGTCTGGCACGTGCCTTACTCATATCATTGGATGTCTGGCACATCACGTGCCTCGCTTGTAGAAAGGAAAAGGATTAGTCTTCAATTTGTATTCTGCCTATATATATGTCTTATGCCTGATAATGAAATTTTCCATTCAACACTTGATCATATTAATACCATTCCCAGCCATTGCTCTCATCTCTCTCGTTACAATTCACTCATCAATATCAATATCAATATCAATATCATCATTACTATCTACTAGTAATCATTACCCTATTTTCATATCACATACATATCGACATCCATTTACACATATAACCAATAATATATAATATCACAACACGTTATCAGCACGACCGATTGGAGTTTGCCATCCCTACCGAAGTTCTGTCCGAGTACTGTTGGAATTTTGCCAATCCTACCGAAGTTCCATTCGAGGCTTTCTGAAAATCCTGTTGAGTATACTGCTACTATTTTCAAATATAATTATGTCTAATCTGACAAAATATGAATTCATGCCGCTAGAGAGATCAGGGAATAATTACTTATCCTGGAGAATGGATGTCGAAATCCATCTGGAGTCTATGGGTCTTGAAAGGACCATAATGAAAGAAAATACGGCCACGGGCCAAGATCGTGCCAAAGCAATGATTTTTTTTCCGACATCATCTTGATGAAGGTTTGAAATTAGAGTATTTGACGGTAAAAGATCCACATGATCTATGGGAGAATTTAAAGAAAAGATATGATCATTTAATGTTGATCAATCTCCCGAGTGCCCGATATGAATGGCACCAGTTAAGGCTGCAGGACTATAAGTCCGTAAATGATTTTAATTCAGCCATGTTCAGAATTACAACACAGCTGAGATTATGTGGCGAAAAAATAACATAAAATGATATGTTAGAGAAGACATTCTCTACTTTCCATGCCACAAATTTACTATTACAGCAGCAGTACATAGAAAGGGGATTCACAGAATACTCCGAACTGATTACTTATTTACTGCTGGCAGAGAAAAATAATGATTTATTGATGAAAAATCATGAATCCAGACCGACGGGAAGTACTGCATATCCTGATATGAATTTCACAGAATCATCGCATCGTGGTCGTGGCCGTGGCCGTGTGGGGCCTCGTGGGCGTGGCTGACGACATATTCGTGATCATGGTCGTGGAAATGGTCGAGAAAGAAGTAATGTATATATAAGACCAGAAGCATATCCACGTAACCAAAATTTTGAAAGAAAGCCATATAATAGCAATCAAAGCCGTGCCTCAAATGATTATAATGATAAAGGCAAAGGAAAAGTTGAAGAAAAATGCCACCGTTGTGGTATGGAGGGTCATTGGTCCCAAATATGCCGCACAGCAGGTCATTGGGTAAAGTTGTACTAGGACTCGTTGAAAGGAAAGAACAAGCATGTTGAAACAAACTTTGCTGAACAAAATGCTGAAGACAATGCAACTACAAGTGATGCTATTGTGAATGCAACCGAGGCCACTAACGATGATCTGCTCATAGAGCCAGCGTTTGATGTTGCAGACTTCTTCAATGATACTGCATAGCAGTTTTTTAGTTTTATTGTACCTTTTGAATTTTGTTATACCGCTGTATTATATAAATTATCATTTTGTTACTGATATATGTTATTTTCTTTTTAAAAAATGCCAGAATGGGATTATAAATTGGTGATAATGAAATATGTTTGATAGATAGTGCTTCTACGCACACGATATTGAATGATAAACAATATTTTTCATACTTGAAAATTGGAGATAGAAATATCAACACTATAAGTGGAAGTGCAAATATAATAGAGGGCTCTGGCATAGCCAACCTTCAGCTACCCAAGGGGACAAAATTAATTGTGAAAGATGCACTCTTATCTCCCAAGTCTCGAAGAAATTTGTTGAGTTTTAAAGATATTCAAGAAAATGGATATCATATCGAGACTTTGACAGCAAAAGGTAATGAATACTTGCTGATTATAAATACCATTTCTGGTATAAAACAAATATTGGAAAATTTGTCATGTTTATCCTCTGGAATATATTATACAAGGATAAACAATGTTGAGAATTATCACCTGGCAGACCATAGGTCTATTGTTCCCAACGAATATATAATTTGGCATGATCGCCTAAGTCATCCTGGATGTACAATGATGAGGTGGATCCTTACAAATTCTCATGGCCATTCATTAAAGGGACAAAAAATGCAGCATCACAACGATTATATATGTGTTGCTTGCTCCCAAGGGAAACTGATTATAAAACATTCACCAGAAAATGTATAAACTGAATCCCCTAGTTTTCTTGAAAGAATTCAGGGTGATATATGTGGACCTATAGATCCACCTTGTGGGCCATTAAGATACTTTATGGTGTTGCTTGATACTTCAACCAGATGGTCTCACGTGACATTATTGTCCCCACGCAACCACGTGTTTGCGAAATTGCTAGCTCAAATTATAAGATTACGAGCACAGTTCCCTGATTATGCAAATAAAAGAATCCGTTTGGATAATGCTGGTGAATATTCATCCCGAATATTTGATGAATATTGTATGTCAAAAGGCATAGTCATCGAACATCCTGTAGCCCATGTGCATACACAAAATGGACTAGCTGAATCATTTATTAAATGATTACAGTTGATTGCTAGACATTATTAATGAAGTCTGGGTTGCCAGTTTCAGCTTGGGGATATGCTATAATGCATGCAGCAATGTTGGTGCGATTAAGACCAACAAGTTATTATAGATACTCCCTATTACAATTAACATTTAGGCATGGAACCAATGTATCCCATTTGAGAAGATTTGGTTGCGCAGTATATGTCCCAATAGCACCACCCCAGCGCACCAAAATGGGACCCCAACGAAGATTGGGAATATATGTCGGATATGAATCACCCTCGGTAATACGTTATCTTGAACCATTAACAGGGGATTCATTTACAGCAAGATATGATGGTTGTCATTTTGATCAATCACATTTCCTGACATTAGGGGGAGAAAAAGATCAACTGAAAAAGAATATAAATTGGAAAATCCCGTTGGATTTCCTTGATCCTTGTTCAAAAGATTGTGAAATCGAAGTACAAAGAATTGTACAGTTGCAACAAATTGCAAACGAACTGCCCGATGCATTATGTGACTCTAAAAGGGTTACAAAATCTCATATACCGGCAACAAATGTTCCAGTAAAAATTGATGTTCCAAAGGAACACATTATCAGTGCTAAAGATGAGTCTGATGCACGCCTAAAGCGTGGTAGACCTCTCGATTCCAAAGATAAAAATTCTCGAAAAAAAGAGGATTGAATAATGATGTTGATATGATACATAGTATCAAAAGTGACAAAACTGAGCCCTGCGGGGACTTGACTCTTGAAGAGCAAAATCATCAAAATGATGAAATATCTATAAATTTTGTCACAAATAGAAATGTTTGGAATCGAGAAGAAACATCTATTGATGTTGCATTTTCATATAATGTAGCACGTGAAATTATGAATGATGATTAGGATTTTGAACCAAATTCAGTTGATGAATGTCGGAAAAGGCCTGATTGGCTCAAATAGAAAGATGCAGTCCAATCAGAATTTGATTCTCTGACTAAAGGAAATGTGTTTGGACCGATTGTCAAAACACCTAAAAATATAAAGCCAGTTGGATACAGATGGGTTTTTGTACGAAAAAGAAATGACGAAAATGAAGTTGTAAGATACAAAGCGAGATTAGTCGCACAAGGGTTTTCACAGAGACCGAGTTTTGACTATGATGAAACCTATTCCCCAGTAGTGAATGGAATTACATTCAGATATCTTATCTGTTTAGCAGTACACGAAAAACTTGAAATACGACTCACAGACGTCGTTAATGCTTATTTATATAGAACCTTAGATACTGATATCTATATGAAAGTTCCATAAAGGTTCAAAATGCCACAGACATATAAAGCAAACCCAAAACAAATATATTCCATCAAATTACAAAGATCTCTATATGGTTAAACAATCTGGGAGAATATGGTATAACCGATTAAGTGAATTTTTACTTCAAAAGGGTTATATAAATGATCCAATATGCCCATGCATTTTTATAGAGAAAAATGGGTCAATATTTGTTATCATTGCAGTATATGTTGATGATATCAATCTAGTTGGATCATCTGAAGAGATTCAAATTGCTGTTGAATATCTCAAAAAAGAATTCGAAATAAAAAATTTTGGGAAAATAAGAAAGTGTCTTGGTTTACAAATTGAATAGTTGGATAATGGAATTCTTGTCCATCAAAAGACCTATACCCAAAAGGTCTTAAAATGATTTTATATGGACAAAGCACATCCATTAAGTAATCCAATGGTCGTAAGATCACTTGATCCTATAAGAGATCCATTTAGACCAAAAGAGGAGAATGAAGAAATACTTGGGCCACAGGTCCCATACTTAAGTGCCATTGGAGCACTAATGTATCTCGCAAACTGCACTTTGCCAGATATATCATTTGCAGTAAACTTATTAACGAGATTTAGTTCATCTCCTACTGAACGACATTGGAAAGGAATAAAACATTTATTATGCTATCTCAAAGGGACGATTGACATGGGTCTATTTTATTCATACAATTCTTGACATGAATTAATCGGCTATGCCGATGCTGTGTACTTATCAGACCCACATAAAGCTAAGTCACAGATGGGCTATTTAATTACATGTGGTGTTACTGCAATATCGTAGAGATCCACGAAATAAACATTGATAGCCACCTCATCAAATTATGCTGAAATCATAGCAATGCATGAAGCTAGTCGAGAGTGTGTTTGGATTAGATCCATGACTAACTATATAGAATCGAATTGTGATTTATTATCCGAAAATAAAAATCCTCCAATTATTTTATATGAAGATAATGCGGCTTGTATAGCGCAATTGAAATAGGTTTATATAAAAGAAGATAGAACGAAACATATTTTACCAAAATTATTTTTTACTCATGATTTGCAGAAAATAGTGAAATAAATGTGCAACAAATCCGATCAGCTGATAATCTTGCAGATTTATTTACCAATGCACTACCAACAGCAACATTCGAAAAGTTGGTGAAAAGTATCGGGATGCGCCAACTAAAGAATCTCAACTGATGTTTCGATCAGAGGGAGAAGTAAACATACAAGAATCATGTACTCTTTTTTCTAACTTGGATTTTATCCCATATGGTTTTTTTCAAGTAAAGTTTTAACGAGACATATTCTTTGTACCGAAAACATCCAAGAAGGAGTATTATGGATACATGCATTTGTAATAACATGAGTCATGGATGGATGCCTGTCATGGATGGATGTCTGGCACGTGCCTTACTCATATCAATATGTGGATGTGGATGTCTGGCACATCACGTGCCTCGCTTGTAGAAAGAGAAAGGATTAGTCATCAATTTGTAGAGGTAATTATCAAAATAGGCCATCACAAGGAGGCCTTTCAGGTTTTAGGCCATGACAACTTGGATTATGAATTTTAGGCCATAACAAACCACTTTAGTTCAATTTTAGGCCATCAAGACCTTTTAAAATTATACTTGACCCTAACAACTTTTGCTTAATTATACTTTTGACCCCATCAGTTGACTTCAACTTTTACCCTATTACACTTTGACCCCTATCTTATATTTTTCATCAAATATAGTCCAATTAAAGCCCATCATGCTTCCGATAATTAAATTAAGCACTAAATTTCATACCTTGGCTTTGACCGCCTTGTTGCCGGGTTTCCTAAGCTCCGGGATTTTACAGACTTCCTCCAACCACGCAACCACGGCCGATGGTTCACCGATTCTTGGCTCCTTCAGCAACAAACAACACAGTCCTATTTCGTTTCCTACCTTAGGACGTATCAAGATGTGAATAAAGGGCTTTAACTATATTATCGAGATTTTTGGGATATTTGGAAGCCTGGATTTTACTGAAGAAATATTAAAGATATTATTCAAACATAATTTCCCCTAACGGAGAAGACAGACACTTAGTTCCTCATGGAGGATACAAGACTCTTGGGGGAATACCCCATATTTTTACAGACTCGAAAGGAAATATGCAGAAAGAGAAATATTACAAATATTTTGAAGAGTTGGGAGGATTTTTCGATGCCTTCCATCTGCTTCAAACTCCTTTATTTATAGGCGCCCGCGGACTTCAGCCCCGGATTCCAATTTTCCTCTAAATCCTTGTGACGTCACTGCGTTCGTCACTTGGCCTTAATTTCCACCGGCTACATTATTGTCCTTTTTTGAATTATTGCGTTAGGTGGCTTTTGTCAACTTTCCACCTTCTCTTGTCGGCCACTTTCTGCCATCTACTCTGCCCTTCTTTGTCGGCTTTTAATTATGAGTGTTGCCGACACCTCTCTTTCTTTTACATCCAGCTAATCTTACTTTGGCTTGTGAAAGTTTTTTGGACGTTTCTTCCCTTTGTCCTGTTCGGGTCCGGATTTTTTCTGGGTTACCCGGATCTTTGTACCGAATAGGGGTTTCTCCTGTTCTGCACAATATGGGCATATGTGGTTATCCCATTGGCCAACATGCATCATGTTGCATGCCTTTTTTCTGGTAGACTCGGTTGCTGGCAACTTGTTTTCCCAGATGAGTAACCTCTTCTTTTCGAATGAGGTTTCCGCAAACTCTGTGCTTTTCCATGTTAAAGAATTAACCAGGAACGATCCATTTAAATTGTTTGAGAATATTTTAAATGGATATTTAACCTTTTCCATCTCGGTGAGACAGACCCAGAATCCCCATGCTCGTCGGGTGGAGATTTCATCTTCGCTGATTGAAGATACCAATGGTGCCTTCTCATCCATAGACTTAACTCTGTTGAAGGCAATCATATCAGGTCTCTGTAATTTAATAAATTGAAAGACCGGATAAGAACCTTTTCCGACTATTTCTGGTGCCGCTGAAATGAACTTAAGCTCCAGAATATCTCCTCTTTGCAGGTTGATAATGGCAAAAAATGACCATTATTTTCAATCCATTTCCGTGTCTTAAACGGGCATTTGATCGCATTCCGGTCTTACATTAAGTAAGAAAGCAGTCGAATTGGACTGATTTATGTATAATTGTAAAAATAATAAGCTGGTGTGAAAAGGCATAAATATGTAATTTTATTACATATTTATGTTAGAAAAATCCAAAAACATGAGAAAAAGAAAAGGAAACAAAAAGATGGGAAAAAGATAGAAAAGCCCACAAAAAGAATATTTTCGGCCCATCTGGCCCAATCCAGCAGGCCCAGGAAGACCTTTGTCGCGGAAGCCCTTGGCGCGATGCAGTGTTCCGCGACAAAGGCATGACTCCGCGACCAACTAGCCCCAAATGAAGAGGAGACCAGCCAAGCCCCTGGCGCGATGACCTTTGTCGCGATGGCATGTTCCGCGACAAAGGCATGTTCCGCGACCAAGATGCACAAATAGAGACACAAGACCCAGTCGAGAAGCCTTGCCACATGCAGTGTGTTCCGCGACCAACTTGATGTTCCGAGACAAAGCTGTGATGTGTGTGATGTCTTAAGACACAATGGGCTAGAATCAAGGCCCATGGGCTTAGGGTTATACTTCTATAAATATGAGGTGTCTCCCATGAGCTAAGGGTTGTTGTTGGAAGGTTGGAATTTTGTTAGAAGTTCTTGAAGGCAAGCAGTAGGAGTTCTCTCTTAGGTAGAGTAGTTTAGGTTTATTTTCATGTATTATTTAATTTTTGCCCTTAGTTTAGCTTAGTTTAGTGTTTTACTGTTCACAGTGCTTAGATAGCCATTTTTACACTATGTTTTGGTTTCTAAACTCTTGTTTTAGGGTTTGTAATACCCAAATCATGGGTATTAACAACACCCCTTCAATAATATGGGAAAACATTCATCATTTGTGTCCCAAATCATGAAATGGGTCTCACACCCCATGGATTTATGCTTTCTTTTTCATTTTGGGGTCATTTGACCCCCATTTTGTTATTTTTATGTTTACTGTTGGCTTATTATGGATAATGTTGTGTGGATGTGTGATCAAACCCTAGATTAGGACTCTTGCTTTATTTTTAATGTTCTGCCCAGCCTTGTTATTTTTGTTTAAGCATGTTCTTCCTTATTTTGAATATTTCTTGCTTATTTTTAGCTTAGAATAGCTTTTTGATCTGAAATAGGGTGAGATCACGCTGTTTGCATGCCACTGTTCATTTCTGTTTTTTCTGACTTTTGTCCTGAACCACCTTGGGCGCCAACCGCCTTCTGGCGCGGAACCACGTTCCGCGACAAAGTGGCTGTTCCGCGACCAAGGTGTTTCAAGACACTTGTCTCCATAATTTAAAACCCTTTGTCGCGGAATACCTTGTCGCGGAGCCACGTTCCGCGACAAAACTGTCCATGCATAGCGACAAAGGAGCCAAACTCTTGCATTTTGTCTTCATGGCTTCTTGTCGCGGAATCATCTTGTCGCGGAGCCACGTTCCGCGACAAAATCCCATTCTGAGACAGAAAAATTATGCCATGTTCCTTGACTTTTGAACACCTTGTCGCGGAACACCTTGTCGCGGAATCACGTTCCGCGACAAAATTTCCATGCATAGCGACAAGGGTTCAAATGCTTTAGAATTTTATGAAAACACTTTGTCGCGATGTCACCCTTGTCGCGGAACCACGTTCCGCGACAAAATCTCACATAGCGACAAAGAGGCGTTATGCTGCCAAAAATTCTAAAAACCTGTCGGGATGTCCATGTCGCGGACCTCGGTCCGCGACAAAATTTATGATATCGCGACAAAGGTTCCTCTCCCTCTATTTAATCTCAAACAAACTTCATTCTCTCCCTATTTTATATTGCAACACTCACATCATAGCCCCACGGGTCAGGATGTAACATTCCGGAATTGCAATATAGGGTGTTATGCTGCCCAAATTTTGATTCTCCATTTGCATCACTTAACTGATTGAACCCTTGACTCATTAATGATTAAAAATTGAGATTAGCAATAATCACTCTTCAATAATCATCATGATTAAAGGACCTTTGTTCAATTACCATTAAAACACTCTTGTATAAACAAAATCTCGATGGCTTAAACAGATAATCTGGACTGTGATTTATTATGGTAGGAAGGATTATTTAAGACCATCAACTGTGGACCCAATCCACAACCTTGCATGAGAAACCAATGTCTCTCATACAATGGATCTCCTTATGTTCTTATTTATTTTGTCTTTGTGTGTTGTGTGGAACCATTAGTAAAGAATACATCAGACTAATGTTGGCGGGTATTCCCTCATGGATAACTAGCTCGTATTCTGGGTATTAGTTACTAATTGTTATTTTGCATGGTCTGAATGGCTGTCAGTGGAAGCCTTGGCGGTTCGCCCATCCAGGGTTATAATAGCTGCTCGACTGACTCCCATCCAGATACAGTTTTATTTTTATTATCTTAATTTCCAAACCCAAATTTCAGTCTGTAGTGGGAGTCAGTTGGTGTCAGTCAATGCCAACCGATGATCATTATAGAAGGGAAGCATGTAGGTTTTTTTTTTTTTTTTTTTCGAATTCACAGACAGTGGAGGCCCAACTGGTGTTGACACCACCATTATAGGGTCTAAGCTGTTTAAATTCGCTCCAACCGAGTGATTGGGAAATTGGACAGTAGATGTTTACAGTCCACCTGATTATTCTGCCATTACTTTGGTCCCTTGACCACTTCATTCTGTGTTTCACCTTCTGTCTAGACCCGCATCTATATTTTGGGTCAATTAATTTTACACTTCCATATATCTTTATGCATGATAATATTATATACTATTGTGGTCTGTACTTATTTTGGGATCCTTCCCTTGGACAATAGAAGTCTAGATCGTAAACAGATATTGCTTTATAAATTTCCAACAAAAACCTCTTTATAAAACCCGGATCTGAGTAAGGGATAAATTCTTCAGTTATGACTAGTTCATATTCTATCAAGGGTTATATTTTGGGAATTAAGAAGCAGATTCAGCGATTAGGTCTCGTCTAGACTGAAAGGGTCTGTGTTTTAACTGAGAGTCTAGTACCTGACAGGGAATGATTTTCAAATCCATTATTTTCCAAAATTGCTGGTTGATGGAAATGTAAGATTAAGTGCTACACCGAGATGGGGTCCACTTGGATTCAAATACAGTGTAGTAAATAATCTTAGAGGAACATCATTCAGGCCTTGGTTATTTTCCAAGATAGGGTTGAGTTTTCTTTCAACTGCTATCTTCTTCTGCCAAAGCCTACTTTTGAGTCCTGAGTGAGTGCATCCGGAACGAACTAATTTATTAGTTCGTTTCATTAGTTTGTATCTCATAATCACCCGGAAGGAAGTGAACACATTAGTGGTTCACTGAGAGACGGGAATTCTTGATCCATACTCCTTCATTCTGATGGGGAGCTGTCTTTTACTACCAGGGTCAGATTTTCAAAACCTCCGAGTGATAGGATTTTAAATGCTTTCCTTACCGCTCTCTTTTAACCGCTTTCATTAGAGGTCACTCGGTTGTATTGAGAGTTGTGTAACTGCTACTAGGATTGACAGTTAAGGGATAGTTTAGGGCTTAATTCAAATCTTTGGGTGTGACATGGGAGAATGATAGTGGTACTTGGCATTTCAATAAATGATGTGTCGGGTGTTGCTTTTCCACCACAGATGAAGTAACATACCCAGGCCAGGGCAGTTACGAATCTGTGGTATCTTAGAATTTGCGGTCTTAAGAACATGTAAACTCATATTGCAAGTACCTGTCTATTAAAGGGAAAGCCTTATTGAGAGCATGAGAATTAGCTATCTGATAGAATTATCCCAAACAAAGATCTGCGTATGAAAATGGAAGTTTAATATTGCTGTATCTCGCTCTTGTCCAATTTTCATTCTTTTCTTCCTGTCCTTTCTGTCCACATTGTGACTCAACTTCACGGTTGGCACAATGATCCTTTCCCCTGCTTTCATAGATAATGTTTACCGCATTCCTAGAATAATTCTTATCCGCTTTCTAGAATAGATTTATTTGCTTTGTAGATTAATTTAACTGCTTTCTAGATCTAATTTAAATTCCCATCAGTAGTTGTTAATCACCTTTCAAACCTATTGAGCAATACGAATGGAAAATCTAGTAAAACGACGTGGGACCTGCTTCTATCGCACATCCTCCAGTGAACGATCCGGTCTTACTATAAATTACTGCAATTTTTGACACCGTGCGCTTTCGGGCCACAGTTTCTTAAACACGAGCAATAAAAACATGACTACTTATAAATATATCCCTAATCACAACTCCGCCATCATAAATTGGTTTCATTAAATAAAATCTAAACCAGGACTATGATTTTTCGGAAAATACTCATGTAGTGGGAACTTGCCAAAAGTTTCATGGCAGGAACTCTCATGGCAAGAATTGATGAGAAGTATCATGGCATACTTGCCGGGGATCCTCAGTGTGACAGGCTGAAGGTCAACCTATCCCGGCTATGCCATGAGATTTGTCAACATTTCATGACAGGGAGGACCACAGCGCCATTTGAAATTAAAGCACCACACTTGAGTAATAAAAAGACTAACAATCTTGATGTATCCCTAAACCCTTTCCCGTGAATCATAACTCTTTTCTTGTAATAAATCTAACCTGGTATTATTTTAGCAAAAGCTCGGGTTAACGGAAATTGTCAAAAGTTTCATGGCGCCGTTGCCGGGGAGGATGCAGCGCCGTTTTATTTAGAGAATTACATTCCTCATTGCTCCTAGAGTAGCCTATACATATAATTATAAATATTCACCTTTCAGAACCACTTCTAACCTGGGGATTGTACAGGTACTGTCATTATTGAAGCCGTTGTTCTATGCAAAGGAGGAAGCAGACGCCAGCCGAGATCCCGTTTAATTCAGAGATAGAAAAGACAGCTCGACGTCTTAGGGCGGAGACTAAACGAAGAAGGGAACGGGAACGACAGGCATTACTTTCGCCAAGCACCAGCAGCGATATTTCCGAAATGGCAAACCCTGACATCCCACCAATCATTCAACCCAATCCCCCACTTCACAACATTGAGGAAGACCCCGAAGATGCTGATCATGATGATTTGGATGATCCCCCTCCCCAGATCATACAAGGAGGAGGGAATCCACCAAACATGGATCAGCAGCACTTCGAGGCACCCCCTCCCAACCCGAACCAAAACCCACCAAACAACCAAAACCAACCAAATCAGCAAAATTTCCCAAACCAACAGAATCAGCAATACCATAACCCCCATCAGAATCCCCCGAATCCGAATGATTTCAATGATCCGAGGAACTATTTCATGCCTCAGAACTACTACCCACAGCAGTACCAAGGCGGGCCTGAGAACAATCATCAAGCAGCAGCCGCTGCTGATTACATGCAGCCGATTTTAGAGCCATATCTGAATATTCCTGGACAAGCTCCATTCTTGGCTAGGAACTTTGAATTGAAACCGGCCCTAATCAATCTAGTCCAGAGCAACCAGTTTGCCGGAGCAAGTCATGAAGATCCCCATGATCACCTGCAAACCTTTCTAGAATTGTGTGACACGATCAAAAATCGTGATGTACCCGCAAACACTATTCGACTAAGGCTATTTCCCTTCTCTCTGACAAGCGGAGCACGAATATGGTACAAGTCACTGCCCGTAAATCAGAAGTCTACATGGGAAGATGTGATCAGAAACTTCCTAGCAAAATACTTCCCGGAGTCCAAGGTGGATGAATGCCGCTCCAAAATTGCGGAATTCAAGATGAAACCAGACGAGTCCTTGTATGATGCAAAGGAAAGATTCTTCAACCTACTCAGAAAGTGTCCTCAACATGGCTTCCATGACTGGGAGAGACTGAGAAAGTTCTACAGTGGTCTGACCCCAGCATGGAAATCCATGCTTGATGCTGCCGGTGGTCAACATTTGCTCTACATACCGATGGACCAAGCCTGGGCAAAGATTGAAGCCATGAGTGTCAACCGTTCTGTTCTAACTGATGATGGTAATCCCACTCCCCCTCGTGGTTTGTGTGTTGTAGGTACAGTAGAGAAGTCAGACATTGAAAAGCTTCAAGAGCAAGTGGCAGCGTTGTCTGTAAATCAAGGAGTTGGAAGTTCTGCGCAGGGACAGCAAACTGATGTGATCTGTGGACTGTGTCAAGGCGCTCATGCAACTGACACATGCGAGCAAGTCACAGATGAGAGCTGTAACTATGCAGGAGCTTTTCCAAATAGACACCCGAATTTGTCCTACTCAAACAACAACGCCTTGAACTCACATCTCTTGAATAAGCCACAACAGCAGTTCAACCCTCAGCAGAATCAGGGATTCAATCAGAACAGGGGCCAACATTTTCAGAATCCAGGTTTCCAACCTCAGATCCAGCAGAGGCCGCCTCAGAATTTCCAGAACTTTCAGCCCAATCAGAGTTTCCAGCCTCAGTTTGTCCCAAACCAAGGCCAGTGGAATCAGAATCAGCATCAAAATCAGAATCAGAATCAAAAGCCTCCTTCAAGGCTTGAGAATCTGATGACCGATTTCATCACTAGTCAGAAAGAGATCAACAATCAACTGCAGGCCTCCATCAGAAATGTGGAGACCCAAGTTACACAGATGGCTAATGAGATGCAGAAAAGGGACAAAGGAACGTTGCCAAGCACTGCGGAAAAGAACCCGCAATGCAAGGCAATAACCTTGAAATCTGGAAGAGTGCTAGCTGGATCGAAGGGAGCAGATACTGGAGCAGAATGTGAAGAGGATGATATTGTTGACAATGCTGGTAAGGAAGCTGATCATGGGAATGAAGCAGAAAAAGAGACAGCCGAATTGCAGACTGAAGCTGCGCCTGACACGGCTGAAACAGATAAGGGTACAGGTGAAGGTACAACTTCCTTCCCTTCACCACCAAAAATTGCTAATAACAAGTACATGCCCAGGATTCCTTATCCTGCGCGGCTTAAAAATAAAGAACATGATCTTAAATTCAAGAAATTTCTGCAACGATTAAAGTCTGTAGAGATAACCATTCCTCTCACAGAAATGATTTCCGAAATGCCCATCTATGCTAAGTTCTTGAAAGAATTGATTTCAGGAAAAAGGCAGGTTGAGCAGGAAGAGGTAATTATTCTCAACAGCACATGCAGTGCCATCGTTCAGAGGAGAATGCCTGAAAAGAAAGAGGACCCCGGATGTTGCACACTCCCAGTACAATTCGGAAAGGCCAAAGTGAGTATGGGGCTTTGTGATTTAGGATCAAGCATCAATGTGATGCCACTAGCTATGGCTGTTCGCCTTAAGCTTGGAGAAATTCAACCGGTCAAGATGAGACTGCAGCTTGCAGACAGATCGATCACTCAGCCCGTAGGAATCCTCAAGGATGTTGTGGTCAAAACCGGGCAGGTTCTTTTCCCGGTCGACTTCATCGTCCTCGACATTGAAGAAGATTCTGAAATGCCGCTTATCCTTGGACGCCCATTTCTAGCCACTGGTGGTGCACTGATTGACGCTAAATCCGGAAAAGTCACCTTAAGGGTCGATGGCGAGGAGATCATCTTTGATATGGAAAAATTGCAGAAATTTCCGAATGACAGTTCTTATTTTTCTTTTGAAAATGTAATAGTTAGGGAAGAGCTAGACTCTGAACTTGATTGTGAAATGATGCTGGATGAATCATCAAAGCAGGTACTGAAGCCTGCTGGCGTGGAGCACAAAGGATGCAAAGCCGTTCACTTCGCCGATCCCGAAACAGGGGATTTGGAGGAATTTGATGGCATGGACTTCCATGAGGACGCCAACCAAGAGGAGGAAGAGGATCCTGTACTGATGCAGGATCCCGAAGGTAAATCTGTTCTCCCACTACCCAATTCTCGCAAACTACTCCCTTCCGTTGAATGCCCACCAGAGCTTGAACTTAAAACATTACCCGATCATCTCAAGTACGCGTTTCTCGCAGAACATAAAAAGTTACCCGTGATTGTTTCGGCTAAGCTCTCCCAAGAGCAAGAAAATGCTCTGGTGGTCGTTCTTAAGAAACATGTACATGCAATAGGTTGGACCATTTCTGATATAAAAGGAATAAGCCCTTCTATTTGCATGCACAGGATTCTAATGGAAGAAGAGTTTAAACCCTCCCGTCAACCTCAGAGGCGATTGAACCCCCTTATGCAAGAAGTGCCCAGTGCAGGTCGTGCCCAAACGAGGAGGGATGTGCATAACCAAGAATGAGCAAGGAGAAGAAGTTGCAACCAGGCCAGTGACCGGATGGAGAGTTTGTATCGATTACCGGAAGCTGAATGAGGCCACACGCAAGGACCATTTTCCATTGCCATTCATCGATCAGATGCTTGAGAGGTTGGCAGGGAGAGAGTTTTATTGCTTTTTGGATGGTTATTCTGGTTATAATCAGATTGTTATTTCCAGTGAGGACCATGATAAAACCACTTTTACTTGCCCGTACGGCACTTTTGCCTATCGACGGATGCCTTTTGGTTTGTGCAATGCACCTGCTACTTTTCAAAGATGCATGATGTCTATTTTCTCTGAATTTATCGAAAAATGCATTGAGGTCTTCATGGATGACTTCTCTGTGTATGGAGATACGTTCGAAGATTGTTTGACCAATCTTGCTAAGATTTTAAAGAGGTGTGAGGACACTAACTTGGTTTTAAATTGGGAAAAGTGCCATTTTATGGTCACTGAGGGCATAGTGTTAGGTCATCGCATTTCTCGTGCAGGCATTGAAGTTGATCCAGCCAAAGTTTCCATCATTTCCAATCTCCCTCTTCCTAACTCGATCAAATCAGTTAGGAGCTTCTTAGGGCATGCCGGTTTTTACCGGCGATTCATTAAGGATTTCTCTAAAATTGCCAAGCCGCTCACTAATCTGCTTTGTAAAGAAAATTCTTTTTTAATAAATGAAGCGTGTGTCCAAGCCTTTGACACGCTCAAGAAGATGTTGGTTTCTGCACCGATAGTGCAACCACCCGATTGGTCACTGCCTTTCGAGGTAATGTGCGATGCTAGTGGTCTCGCCGTGGGCGCAGTTCTGGGACAACATAAGGATGGGAGACATTGCGTAATTCATTACGCAAGTCATGCCCTGAATGAAGCCCAAGTTAACTACACCACAACGGAGAAAGAGATGTATGCTGTAGTCTTCGCGTTTGACAAGTTCAGACAGTACCTGATAGGTACGAAGACCATAGTATACACTGATCATACAGCATTGAGATACTTGTTTAGCAAACAAGATGCAAAACCTCGATTAATCAGGTGGGTACTTCTGTTGCAAGAATTCGACATCATAATAAAAGATAGGCGAGGTCGAGATAATGGTGCTGCTGACCACTTATCTCGATTAGATAATGATAAAAAGGAAAAAGCCGTCAATGAAGATTTCCCGGACGAACAGTTGTTCGCGTTGCATCTGCATAATCAAGCTTGTCCATGGTTCTCCGACATCGCTAACTTCTTGGCATGCGGAATAACCCCCCAGTTTTCGAACTATCATCAGAGGAATAAGTTCAAACGAGATGTATTAAGTTACTTCTGGGAAGAACCTTATCTCTTCAAACACTGCCCTGATTTAATAATCAGGCGATGTGTGACCGAGCATGAAGCTTATCAAATTGTCAGAAAATGCCATGAATCAGAATATGGAGGTCACCATGGTCCCGCTCGAACGGCCCACAAGGTCCTCGAATGTGGATTTTATTGGCCTCACATCTATGAGGATTGCAGGACATTTGTTAAGGGCTGTGACAGATGCCAAAGATTAGGAAACATCTCCAAGAGGGATGAGATGCCTCAAAAGGGGATTCTCACACTTGAGATCTTTGATGTATGGGGCATTGACTTCATGGGACCGTTTCCACCATCTGGTGAAAACTACTATATCTTGGTAGCTGTCGATTACGTATCCAAATGGGTCGAGGCTGTCGCATTACCGACCAATGATGGTAGCCAAGTCATCAAGTTCCTCAAGAACAACATTTTCAGTCGATTTGGCGTACCTAGGGTGGTGATATCTGATGGAGGAACACACTTTATTAATAAAGGTTTTGAAACTTTAATGAGTAAAAACGGGATCCTCCATAAGATAGGCACGCCTTACCATCCTCAGACTAGTGGTCAAGTCGAAGTATCCAATCGCGAAATCAAACACATACTCGAAGCCACTGTCGGGATAACCCGTAAGGATTGGGCACGTAAGCTCAATGATGCTCTATGGGCATACCGCACAGCATATAAGACTCCCATCGGGATGTCTCCATATAGGCTGGTCTTCGGAAAAGCCTGTCATTTACCCGTAGAGCTAGAGCATAAAGCTTACTGGGCCGTTAAAACGCTTAACTTCGATCCGAAAGTTGCTCAGAGCAAACGTAAGTTGGACCTCAATGAAATTGAGGAAATACGAGCGCAAGCTTATGAAAGCTCTCGAATTTACAAGGAGCGGACCCAGAAGTTGCACGATCGCCGGATCAAACCTAAGTATTTTTATGTTGGTCAACATGTGTTATTATTCAATACTAGGTTGAAGCTGTTCCCCGGAAAGCTCAAATCTAGGTGGGAAGGACCACATGAAGTACTAGAGGTGTTCAAAAATGGAGCTGTCAGGATTCGAACTGGCAGGGGCGATATAGTGGTGAATGGACAACGATTAAAAGAGTACCTTGGACAGTTCGATCCGGAGAAGGAAAGCCAAGCAGTGGCAGACCCGGCTTACACTCAATAAGAAACAGCATTTAAAAATACAAAAATTTCAGTTTATATATAGTATATATTTACAGTATTTATTTCATGGCAAGAAAGTACCCAAAGATCAATTAAACATTTAGAGTACTAAGACTCTAAATGTGAGGATGTTGATTTTTGGAGAAAATCTAATGCATTTCATTCATCTATCTTGCAGAAGTTCGGAACCACCAAAAAGAGGAGCAGATAAGAGTAACATGGAAAAACCAGGTTCTTGGTTGGATTAGTTCTATAAATCTGAGAAAATGTTTTCAGGAATTGAAGAAATTCAAGACCCGAAATAAAATTCACAGATAAAATGGAACTGACCCAACCTAATTTTATGCAAGTGGATTATTTAATTTTCAGCCCAGCATTTTGAATTTACTTGGACTGAATTTATTCAGCCCAAATCAAATAAAATGGACGCAGGCCCAATACCACACTCGGGCCCAGTCCAAGAAAATTTGAAATTCAAAAAATTCTTTGTCGCGGAAGGTCCTTTGTCGCGATGTCATGCATCGCGACCAGGCCCTACTCCGCGACAAACCCCCTTTTCCTTCTTAACCCTTCCCCACATCTTGTCGCGATGCATCTTGTCGCGGAGCATGGCTCCGCGACCAAGCCTTGCTCCGCGACACAACCTGCGTTGACTGTCTCCATACTGAACTTTGTCGCGGTAGCCTTGTCGCGGAGCATGACTCCGCGACCAACCTTCAACTCCGCGACCTCTCTAATGTCGCTATGCCTTGTCGCGGAACCTTGTTCCGCGACAAAGTCTCGGATTCCGCGACAAAGTCTCGGATTCCGCGACAAAAGTTCAAGTATTTATACCCCCCCACCCCCTCCAGTTTCTTTTCACCTTCCTCCTGTCATTTCAACTTCTTTCAGTTTCTTCATCTTCCTCTTTCCCCCATTTTTCTCTCATCCGAACGAACACCACGTGTTCTTCGCACTCTTGCACTCCATTTCCAAAGGGAAACTATGGACCGATTTCATGGACTCCTCCCAAACCTTGGACCCGTGCCTAGACCCGAGCCAAGGAGGAGAGGGTAAACCCTGTTTTCACCATGGTCATAGCCCCCATTCGGACCCGTTCTTTTTGTTTTGTTTTGTTTTGTTTTTCATTTTGTTGTGTTCTTGGTGTGGTGTGGTTAATATGTGATTTTAACTTTAGAATTTTTGGAAGTGCTCTCGGTTATGAGCACTGTTTTAAAACGTTGAAACCCCATTTTAAAACTGCTAAGGGTGTTAAAACTGGTAAAGGTTCACAGATTTTTGAAGTTTAAAACTGGAAAGAACAAACTGATGAACATTTGGGTATTGTTTGAATATCTTGATGTTATTGGTTTGATTGATCTTGATGTGATGTGCAGTGTTATTTTGGTGTAATAAAAGAGGTAAGATCTTTTTGGGCACATTTGTTCCCATGTTAGAGATCTCATGGGAATAAATGTTTGTTTGTTTATGGAAACATAGTACAAACACCCAATAGGAAGCTTCCACTTTTAATAAAAGCAACCTTTTAGAAAAAGACAAAAAGAGTTATTTGTGTCTAATGTTTGACTTGAGCATTTGTTCCCAAAGGAACACTTGTGTGAGTAAGATAGCAGTATTTTTGTCACCCAACTGCTATCCTTTTCAAAAATCCAAAATGGGACCACTCACATCCCACCTTTGTTAAATAAAACAAGTCAACCATTTTTAAAATTAAAAAAATGTTTGCAAAATTTTTGGATGCTAAAACTGTCCAAACAGTCCAAGCTATCCAGAAACAGCAAATCCGTTCCGCCACGTCTTCATTGCACATTCCAATATTCGAGCATTCCATTTCCATCTATCCATCTCATTCCACTTCCAACAAGTGTCTCGGACTTGTTTAATAAACTGAAAACTTTTGGGCCCTATGGCCCATTAAAAAGATTTTAGGCCCAATGGCCAATTTAATTTTATTTTGGGCTCTTTAGCCCAATTAAAACCAAATGTTATTTACCTGTGCTTTAAATTAATTCAAGTCAGAAATTTAGTAATCTCACATCTAGAGCAAAGCTCTAAATGTGAGGATGTTGGTTTCTGAACTCGAATAATTTCTGAAAATCACATAAAAATTGGATTCATTATTTCTATCTTTTCAGGGACAATCTTCCAAACCCAGACCCTGCACCCGAAGAAACCCATCTGCTGGACTTACCCCTCGAACTCCTGGGTGAAATCCTCTCTCGTATAGGAGAGGATGACATCAGTGAAGTCTTCAAGGCACAACGAACCTGCAAGAAATTCAGGGATGCCGGGAACCTCTCCATCGTCTACAAACGATGCGAGGTCAACTCATCCACTATAAAGAGAGGGCGGGAGTACTATCGTTGGGAGAAGCGGAGATTCCTTCGGACATGCGACCAGGCTGGAAACCACAATCTCCAAATCATTCCAGCAATGATGGCATTCGCAGAAGAGAAAGAAGAGCAAGCCTATGAACTGATGCGCCCGGGACTTGAGGACAATCATAAAGCGACAATCTTCGCCTACGGGTTGATGCTCATGAGCAAGGAGGACGCAGGGCAGGTCGAGCAGGGAATCAGGATGATTGACAGGATAGTGACAAGATGGTCAGTCTTCCAAGACACATCCGTCAATGTCCTCGAGTGGATGGTTGACCAACCAGACACCCCATTCCTATGGGCTGATCAGGAAGGCAGAGTTTACTGCCCCAGGGATCACGAGGCCATAACAGATCCCAATGATTGGTGTCTGCGGTGTGAGCTATCCAGCTATCTCCACTGGGCTAGATACATGTTCTGAAAGGAAGAAGGATGAATCCGAATTTACCCTGCTTTGTTTTATTTCCAGTCTAGTAGTAGTATCCTACAAGGGATGTCTCCTTTTGTGTGTGCAGGTTTGTATTAGCTGCACGAGAATCCCTTGCTTTGGTTGTATTTATTGCTTTCCCTAAAATTGGAACTCAGCTTTTGAGACCACTAAACAATTCTTTACTGCTTTCCTTTAAAAGATGTCTACACAGTCCAAGATGAATAAGTGACTGTCAGACCAAAAATATGCTGTTGACATACTCAGTATGTCAGCAGTGCCTCTTTACTGCTTTCAATTAAATAACCAGCAAAAATATGCATAAACTTGCTCTAAATTCACATGTTGAATTTAGGCTTGTGATTAAATTTTCAAACTTTTAAATTGGGATAATATAATTGAAGACATGCATGACATGAACTCCTGAGGTTTTGAGCTATAAAAATTTAATGATGCGATCAGCTTATTGGGTAATAAATCTGCATGTTAGAAATTTCGATTGAATAAATTGTTAGAATTAAGCTTGGATTAAATTTGAGAATAGTGTATGACATGAATTAACCCAACCTTGTGAGATTTGAGCCATGAGTCACTTTTACTCATTCATTTTTCTTGATGTGTGAATCAATTTGATTAAAGGAAACTAGAACTTGCGATTGGGACCGATTCAAGACCATGCCATATTCCCGAAATCGAGCATATGATCAAGGCACCTAGAAAACCCAATTTTTTGGCCTTCTTTTGAAATCCAAACCCAAAAATATTCTCCCTTTAGGATTAACCAATTTGAGCCTATAAGCCTAATTTTTCTTTGAAACCCTCTATATTATTCCTAGCCTTACAAAAAGACCAAGAAATTCAAACCCAAGTGTGCAAGGATGAATTCTATCAAGGCATTACAATTTTTGATCATCAATGAAAACTATAAATCGGTATTCTATAAACCGATTCAAAAAAAAAAAAAAAAAGTTGAATTTAATTCAACATCAATAAATTGGAATGACAAGCAACTAGACAATAGTCTAATGTCATGCAAAAGAAAATCAAAAAGAAAGAAACATTGATGATCATGAATTTTAAATAAAAATGCCAAGTTATTATGGAATTAATTCTTGCCACTTCTTAGCCCAATAATTTCCCTTTCCTACCTAATGTTACAACCGTATGCCCCGTTATAACCCTTAAATAAGACCTCGTGATCTCGATTTGAAGAAATGAGCCGGTGGCGAGTTGGTCTGATTGCAAGCTTATGGGATAATTTAATTAAATTTGATTTTGAGCGTTCATGATTAAACCCCAATTGAGAGTGAGTGAATTTTCCGATTCTCTTATAAGTGAGGCCTTTTCTTATTACACATATTCGTGTCATGCCTTAATTCATATTTTTAATCTTTGCATCTTTCAAACATGATGTTCATGAAGGATTGATAATAATGTTTGATTTGTAGGCCCGATGTAGTGAGCAAGTATCATTTCATTAAACACTGCAATCAAGGGAATTTAACACTTGTAGTTTTTGATTGTCTTATCCCAATCTAAAAAGAATGATATTTATGAAGCCACGAAAATGAATTGAATATGTAGAGTCCGTGTTCTTATGAACATTGACTCTGACTGCTCGGGGACGATCAGTATTAAATGTGAGGATGTTGATAATGGCAAAAAATGACCATTATTTTCAATCCATTTCCGTGTCTTAAACGGGCATTTGATCGCATTCCGGTCTTACATTAAGTAAGAAAGCAGTCGAATTGGACTGATTTATGCATAATTGTAAAAATAATAAGCTGGTGTGAAAAAGGCATAAATATGTAATTTTATTACATATTTATGTTAGAAAAATCCAAAAACATGAGAAAAAGAAAAGGAAACAAAAAGATGGGAAAAAGATAGAAAAGCCCACAAAAAGAATATTTTCGGCCCATCTGGCCCAATCCAGCAGGCCCAGGAAGACCTTTGTCGCGGAAGCCCTTGGCGCGATGCAGTGTTCCGCGACAAAGGCATGACTCCGCGACCAACTGGCCCCAAATGAAGAGGAGACCAGCCAAGCCCCTGGCGCGATGACCTTTGTCGCGATGGCATGTTCCGCGACAAAGGCATGTTCCGCGACCAAGATGCACAAATAGAGACACAAGACCCAGTCGAGAAGCCTTGCCACATGCAGTGTGTTCCGCGACCAACTTGATGTTCCGAGACAAAGCTGTGATGTGTGTGATGTCTTAAGACACAATGGGCTAGAATCAAGGCCCATGGGCTTAGGGTTACACTTCTATAAATATGAGGTGTCTCCCATGAGCTAAGGGTTGTTGTTGGAAGGTTGGAATTTTGTTAGAAGTTCTTGAAGGCAAGCAGTAGGAGTTCTCTCTTAGGTAGAGTAGTTTAGGTTTATTTTCATGTATTATTTAATTTTTGCCCTTAGTTTAGCTTAGTTTAGTGTTTTACTGTTCACAGTGCTTAGATAGCCATTTTTACACTATGTTTTGGTTTCTAAACTCTTGTTTAAGGGTTTGTAATACCCAAATCATGGGTATTAACAACACCCCTTCAATAATATGGGAAAACATTCATCATTTGTGTCCCAAATCATGAAATGGGTCTCACACCCCATGGATTTATGCTTTCTTTTTCATTTTGGGGTCATTTGACCCCCATTTTGTTATTTTTATGTTTACTGTTGGCTTATTATGGATAATGTTGTGTGGATGTGTGATCAAACCCTAGATTAGGACTCTTGCTTTATTTTTAATGTTCTGCCCAGCCTTGTTATTTTTGTTTAAGCATGTTCTTCCTTATTTTGAATATTTCTTGCTTATTTTTAGCTTAGAATAGCTTTTTGATATGAAATAGGGTGAGATCACGCTGTTTGCATGCCACTGTTCATTTCTGTTTTTTCTGACTTTTGTCCTGAACCACCTTGGGCGCCAACCGCCTTCTGGCGCGGAACCACGTTCCGCGACAAAGTGGCTGTTCCGCGACCAAGGTGTTTCAAGACACTTGTCTCCATAATTTAAAACCCTTTGTCGCGGAATACCTTGTCGCGGAGCCACGTTCCGCGACAAAACTGTCCATGCATAGCGACAAAGGAGCCAAACTCTTGCATTTTGTCTTCATGGCTTCTTGTCGCGGAATCATCTTGTCGCGGAGCCACGTTCCGCGACAAAATCCCATTCTGAGACAGAAAAATTATGCCATGTTCCTTGACTTTTGAACACCTTGTCGCGGAACACCTTGTCGCGGAATCACGTTCCGCGACAAAATTTCCATGCATAGCGACAAGGGTTCAAATGCTTTAGAATTTTATGAAAACACTTTGTCGCGATGTCACCCTTGTCGCGGAACCACGTTCCGCGACAAAATCTCACATAGCGACAAAGAGGCGTTATGCTGCCAAAAATTCTAAAAACCTGTCGGGATGTCCATGTCGCGGACCTCGGTCCGCGACAAAATTTATGATATCGCGACAAAGGTTCCTCTCCCTCTATTTAATCTCAAACAAACTTCATTCTCTCCCTATTTTATATTGCAACACTCACATCATAGCCCCACGGGTCAGGATGTAACATTCCGGAATTGCAATATAGGGTGTTATGCTGCCCAAATTTTGATTCTCCATTTGCATCACTTAACTGATTGAACCCTTGACTCATTAATGATTAAAAATTGAGATTAGCAATAATCACTCTTCAATAATCATCATGATTAAAGGACCTTTGTTCAATTACCATTAAAACACTCTTGTATAAACAAAATCTCGATGGCTTAAACAGATAATCTGGACTGTGATTTATTATGGTAGGAAGGATTATTTAAGACCATCAACTGTGGACCCAATCCACAACCTTGCATGAGAAACCAATGTCTCTCATACAATGGATCTCCTTATGTTCTTATTTATTTTGTCTTTGTGTGTTGTGTGGAACCATTAGTAAAGAATACATCAGACTAATGTTGGCGGGTATTCCCTCATGGATAACTAGCTCGTATTCTGGGTATTAGTTACTAATTGTTATTTTGCATGGTCTGAATGGCTGTCAGTGGAAGCCTTGGCGGTTCGCCCATCCAGGGTTATAATAGCTGCTCGACTGACTCCCATCCAGATACAGTTTTATTTTTATTATCTTAATTTCCAAACCCAAATTTCAGTCTGTAGTGGGAGTCAGTTGGTGTCAGTCAATGCCAACCGATGATCATTATAGAAGGGAAGCATGTAGGTTTTTTTTTTTTTTTTTCGAATTCACAGACAGTGGAGGCCCAACTGGTGTTGACACCACCATTATAGGGTCTAAGCTGTTTAAATTCGCTCCAACCGAGTGATTGGGAAATTGGACATTAGATGTTTACAGTCCACCTGATTATTCTGCCATTACTTTGGTCCCTTGACCACTTCATTCTGTGTTTCAACTTCTGTCTAGACCCGCATCTATATTTTGGGTCAATTAATTTTACACTTCCATATATCTTTATGCATGATAATATTATATACTATTGTGGTCTGTACTTATTTTGGGATCCTTCCCTTGGACAATAGAAGTCTAGATCGTAAACAGATATTGCTTTATAAATTTCCAACAAAAACCTCTTTATAAAACCCGGATCTGAGTAAGGGATAAATTCTTCAGTTATGACTAGTTCATATTCTATCAAGGGTTATATTTTGGGAATTAAGAAGCAGATTCAGCGATTAGGTCTCGTCTAGACTGAAAGGGTCTGTGTTTTAACTGAGAGTCTAGTACCTGACAGGGAATGATTTTCAAATCCATTATTTTCCAAAATTGCTGGTTGATGGAAATGTAAGATTAAGTGCTACACCGAGATGGGGTCCACTTGGATTCAAATACAGTGTAGTAAATAATCTTAGAGGAACATCATTCAGGCCTTGGTTATTTTCCAAGATAGGGTTGAGTTTTCTTTCAACTGCTATCTTCTTCTGCCAAAGCCTACTTTTGAGTCCTGAGTGAGTGCATCCGGAACGAACTAATTTATTAGTTCGTTTCATTAGTTTGTATCTCATAATCACCCGGAAGGAAGTGAACACACTAGTGGTTCACTGAGAGACGGGAATTCTTGATCCATACTCCTTCATTCTGATGGGGAGCTGTCTTTTACTACCAGGGTCAGATTTTCAAAACCTCCGAGTGATAGGATTTTAAATGCTTTCCTTACCGCTCTCTTTTAACCGCTTTCATTAGAGGTCACTCGGTTGTATTGAGAGTTGTGTAACTGCTACTAGGATTGACAGTTAAGGGATAGTTTAGGGCTTAATTCAAATCTTTGGGTGTGACATGGGAGAATGATAGTGGTACTTGGCATTTCAATAAATGATGTGTCGGGTGTTGCTTTTCCACCACAGATGAAGTAACATACCCAGGCCAGGGCAGTTACAAATCTGTGGTATCTTAGAATTTGCGGTCTTAAGAACATGTAAACTCATATTGCAAGTACCTGTCTATTAAAGGGAAAGCCTTATTGAGAGCATGAGAATTAGCTATCTGATAGAATTATCCCAAACAAAGATCTGCGTATGAAAATGGAAGTTTAATATTGCTGTATCTCGCTCTTGTCCAATTTTCATTCTTTTCTTCCTGTCCTTTCTGTCCACATTGTGACTCAACTTCACGGTTGGCACAATGATCCTTTCCCCTGCTTTCATAGATAATGTTTACCGCATTCCTAGAATAATTCTTATCCGCTTTCTAGAATAGATTTATTTGCTTTGTAGATTAATTTAACTGCTTTCTAGATCTAATTTAAATTCCCGTCAGTAGTTGTTAATCACCTTTCAAACCTATTGAGCAATACGAATGGAAAATCTAGTAAAACGACGTGGGACCTGCTTCTATCGCACATCCTCCAGTGAACGATCCGGTCTTACTATAAATTACTGCAATTTTTGACACCGTGCGCTTTCGGGCCACAGTTTCTTAAACACGAGCAATAAAAACATGACTACTTATAAATATATCCCTAATCACAACTCCGCCATCATAAATTGGTTTCATTAAATAAAATCTAAACCAGGACTATGATTTTTCGGAAAATACTCATGTAGTGGGAACTTGCCAAAAGTTTCATGGCAGGAACTCTCATGGCAAGAATTGATGAGAAGTATCATGGCATACTTGCCGGGGATCCTCAGTGTGACAGGCTGAAGGTCAACCTATCCCGGCTATGCCATGAGATTTGTCAACATTTCATGACAGGGAGGACCACAGCGCCATTTGAAATTAAAGCACCACACTTGAGTAATAAAAAGACTAACAATCTTGATGTATCCCTAAACCCTTTCCCGTGAATCATAACTCTTTTCTTGTAATAAATCTAACCTGGTATTATTTTAGCAAAAGCTCGGGTTAACGGAAATTGTCAAAAGTTTCACAGGTGCGGGTTGTTCTGCCATGATTCGTGCACCGCACTACTTATCCATCCTGGAAGTTTTTCGATTTCCGGAAACCCTGGTGATGTAGTATGAACAGATGCTAATGCTCCAAAGTCATACCACTTTCGAACCTCTTCTGGTTTCGATCCTTCGAGCATCCATACCCTGTTGTATCTCCCGGATGTCTCGATTACTGTTTTGCTAGGGTTAATTCCCTTTTTAGAAACCAGTTGTTCCCATTTTCCTTGGTAGTCCAGCCAGGCAGTAGATAGGACATTCTCGTCTGAATTAACCTTAGAGGTGCCTGTCATTGGCCTAAGGTTAATTTCTTCCTCTTTCACCCCAGAGGCAGTGGGTTGACTTGAGCTTTCGGAAATGTGACTTTCCTCTTGCTCAACATTTTTTTCGGTATCCGACAATGGTTCCTTTGAAGCAGTGCTTGAATCTGCTTCTTCGTATGTGACCACTTTAGCTTTTTGGGCACATTTCTCTTTGTTTACCAGGGAAGCTGACGCTTTCCTGATTGGCTCTAATACTGTTTCCCATAGTGCTGTCATTGCTATATGGGAGGTTCGTATATTGTTGCGGACCATGTCCACATCGCTCTGTTGTATTTGGCCATCTGCTCGTGCATTGATCTCGAGGTGTCCAAAATGCTTCGATAGCTCCTCTAGGTTTTCTCTGAGGTGCCTGAATCTCGTAATGATGGAATCAGCTTCAAATGCTTCCATCTCTCGTTAGGAAATCTGCAAGAACATTTTCATGCGATTTTATAACATCAATATCATAAGTATAATATTGACATTCAGCTTGCCATCTGATAATACGAGCTTTTTCAATTTTTGATTCAAGTTTATTTTTTAAAAAAGCCCTAACATTAGTATTATCAACTTTTAATACAAATTTCTTTGCAAGTAAGAATAAAGGCCATTTTTTAAATGTTTTCCATACTGCAAAGAATTCCTTTTCGTTAATATGCCAAAGTTTGGCTTGTTGTTCAGTGAACAACCCTTCTGTGTATCTACAAGGTTCTTGACCCGTAGTTGTTTTTCTCATGAGCACTCCTGCCCATCGAAAATCATTGGCGTCTGTGTAGACTACCAGCTCATCCTCATCCTGAGGTATCGCGAGTTTTGGCAAGCTATTGCAGACTTGCTTTAGTTCACGAATTCTCTTGGTATGGATTTCTTCCCATTTCCATCTAGAGCTTTCAGTCTCTTTCAGGAGTGGTCTAAAATCCTTTCTATATTTTGCAAGGTCTTTAATAAACATACCCGCAAAATTTACAACTCCTAAGAAACTCTGAAGTTGTTTCTTGTCTTTTAATATATCAGGAAAATTGCGGATTTTCTCCACAATGTGTTCCTGTAACTCTATTCCTGCTTCATCAATTTGAACTCCTAAGAATTCAATTTTGTTAGCAGCGATAGTGGCCTTTTTCTCAGAGAGAACTAGACCTTCCCTGTGACATGCATCAGAAAATATTTCAAGATGTTTAATATGCTCTTTAATATTTCGAGATGCAATCAGAATGCCATCTATGTAGACGAACATAAACTCTAGATAATCCTTAAATAGATTATCCATCTTTCTTTGGAATATCTGAGGGGCATTAGAAAGCCCCATTGGCATAACATTCTAAATATATTGCCCTTGTGGGGTGGAGAATGCTGTGAATTTCTTCGACTCATTCTCCATCTTAATCTGATAGAAACCAGATTTGCAATCAAATTTAGAAAACACTTTAGCACCTTTGATGCAATCAATTAAGTGTTCTCTACTCGGAATGTAATAACCATCAAACTGTATTATTTTGTTAATACCTTGATAGTTTATTACCAACCTGGGTTTACCTCTCTTTATTTCACCGTGGTTTCTTACCAAGAATCCAGGGCTACTATAAGCTGAGACTCCAGGCTCGATGAGTTTAAGATCAATATGCTCCTTGATAATTTGCTGCATATCTTTCTTATCCTACATATTCATTAAGATGGGTTTGTATCGAACATACTCATATTTATATTGTTCTTTTACCTGTAGAGTAGCTTCGATCTTGTTTTTATCCCACCATGCCAGAGGATCCTCGTTAAAGTTTCTCTGGATAAGTCTCTTGACATTTTCGAGGGACAATTTAGTTTCCCCATCAATGTCTAGTGAAGTTATATTTAATGACTTCATTTCCTGCATTGCTTCTTTGAGGTTTATAATTTCCTCAATAGAAGCTTCATCAAATCCTTGCTGTCTAAAAGACAACAAAGCCTTACCAAACTTTCTTTTATCCTGCATTTTTGGATGGGTTAGTTTGGCATCATTATCACCACGTTTGCTGCGAAATAATATAGGCATTAACCTGTTGAATGCCTTTTCCCTGCGCAACACCTGTATCTCATTTCCACAACTTGTGGTAAATATTAACAAATTTCTTTTGTTATCTTGAACATATTTTGTAAAAGATTGTATAAAATTGTTCCCTAACAAAATATCCGCTCCTGTGTCATGAAAGTAAATAGGAGGCGTTTTTACCTTATACCAAGGTGTACCAAATGCTCCTCCAATCATGATATTGGCTTGTCGAATACCCTTATTTAGTACTAAGATTTTTTTGGGAAAAACCTCTTCCTGCAATAATGGGTAATGATTCCATAGCTTCGCTAGGGAAAACTCCTGGTTTCGCCGTGCAAATACCTGATCCTGAATCAATATAAGCTGCGAAATACTCTGACTTATATTCTTCATATATTATCCCTACTGAGATATAAATGGAGAATTGACTTGTCATTTAATTCTGATGGTGTGACCCTTCAGATTAAATTCTATACCATTATCCTTTCTTACCCATGGTTTATGATTTTCGAGAAAACTTAATCCCAAAATCATAACCCCATTGTCTTTTCCAGCGGTGCCTAAGACTCTGATCTCGTGTCCTGCAATTTCAATTGTTCCTTCATAGGTTCCAATTGATGGCTGCTGCAAGTAGTATAAGTCATCACATGGAAAACGGTTAATTTTTTCAGTGATGTCGAATATTACTCGTATTTCTTTCCATCCTTCAGGGCATTTTATCTTTATATTATCTACCCCAATGGATTGAGGAGTTAGATCTTTGATGAACTCCTTCCCTTTATATGCCATAATTCTGTCTTCCGAAAAAGACATACGACTTGCGTACTCAATTCTAGCACTCGTTGATCTGTCTAGAATTGGATGATCTCTTATTTGTATGTCTACTCCTCCTAACCTTGGAATCTGGGTAGGATTTGGAGTCATGACTTTAGCAAATTCCTTGAAAATTCTAGGAATTTCTATATATTCTTTCCTGAGAAATAAGTCAGAATGATGACTATTGGAAAGTGCATAAGAGATTCTATAAGTTATAGAATATGGCATGTTCCCTTCTTTCATCAGATCTTTTCTTTTAAAATCCTGATGAAGGGTTAGAACTCTACTAAAATCTTGGTCAGCTAAGTTATAGGAAATTCTGGGATGTATGTCAAACATTAACTTCCCAGCATATAAATTTCCTACCATAGTTCCAAGAAGACCATCTCTAAGGTTATTGATTCTTCTATCAGTGACTGATAGATGCAATTCAGAATCAATGCCTTCTTTGAAGGTTGCCTTAATTACTACTTCAATGGCTCCTATGTGGATCCATTTCATAGTAATGGCGATTTCCTCATTCATTCTGCTTAATTCCTCAAGAATTTCTTCTTTAGGAATTAATTGCATATCCATAACATTACAAGTAAGTTCCATAGGAATTGCAAACTCACCTGCACTTACCTTGTAGATGATGTTATGTCTTCTCTGGTTGAGTCCCATCTGATTAAGAACTCGTCCAATCCCGCCAATTCTGAATCCGTCATATGGGCTGAGGTTGGAATCTTGTCGCATTATTCTTTCCATGGTTCGATTCGAGATCGTCATCCTTGAAAAGAATCCAGACAGGTTTTCAGTGGTCTGAATCCTGTCTTCTTCAGTCAGACTCGATTGAAGATCCATCTGAATATGAGTCCGAGTCACTTCTTAATTCTTCCTCGTAGATGCTTTCATCCGAGGGGATGTCCTCAAACTGATAGACTGGTACCAGCTTTCCATGGTAGACTGCTTCCACGATATCCTCCGTGGCTTCGTACATTCGTACCTCACGATTCTGAGGGCAATCGGGTGAGATATGACCTCTGGCTCCACACTTCCAACAGTTGCAGTCCTTGAAACTTTCATTGGCTCGGGTATGGGCTCGTCTGAATGTTCTCTTGGACGTCGTTCTCCCCGTGTTCCTTGCTGCTGAGCTAGTTGAACCTTGGGATGAACTCTTCGTCGTTCCCGTTCTTTGTCCAGTTTTGTATGATCTGGCCTTGCTTTTGGACCACCATGCTCTTCTTCTTCAGAATGGAGGTCTTCTGAAACTCCTACTGTATGAGCCCCGACTCTTCTTCTTTTTCCTCTTTTCTCCTGATTCTCCTATAATTGTTGGAAAATCGTTATTTCACAGCAAAGAGGAGTTCTTTTTATTTTACCTCTTAGTCTCTTGATGTTCTTTTGGGCTGCTGCCTGTTGACACCATTCTCTGAGCTTATCCTTTAAGAATGACATTCTTCGAGCTATTGAGTCCACTGTACCAGGGGGTACTGTGTACGATTGGATCAACATTTCTCTCCATGGGCTGCAGATCTTTGCAAAGAACATGGGACATGCTACTTCAGCTGTCATTTTACTCCGAAAATAGTATTTACGAAACCAGTAAATATATTCGTCTACTGCGCAAATACTTCTTAACTCCATACCCAACAGTGCTTGGGTATAGACTTTGATTTTTTCTGTTCTCTGTTCTTCAAAATAACCATCTCCTACAAAATGGGTTTTGAATAAGAGGCCAAACCTTTCGCAGATTGTGCTTTTGGATTCTCCTTCGAGTATTTGCTCCTTTAAAGCAGCCGTGGAGTTTTTCCAGCCCAGCTTTGCCGATCCTTCGAGACTCAGCTCTATTAATCTGACAAAGTTTTCTTTATCGAGTTCCAGGGTGGTTGCTGCAATCTTCATTGAAGCTACCCATTCATCGATCAGGTCTTCGATGTTTCGGAAGTCGATAACGTCGAGGTTTAGTGTTATGCCATATGGATTTAATGGTTGTAACATCGTCTTGGCCCACGGTGTGGATTCTGGTGCTCTACTTGGGTTCCGTCCTGGGTTTCGTCTTGCATTGAGATGCACCTCGGGATACCTGTTCATGTAGAAGTCTGTACTTTCTCTCATTGGAACATCAGGCGGTCCATCGTGGGTTACGTTGGATCCTGATCCTTCCGCATAACCCAATTGAAGGACTTCATGGGTTTTACATTAACCAGATCCATAATCCCCAAGTTGGGAAAATGATTCTGCTAATTCTTGTAGATCTGATAGATCTGCCCTGGAAACACTCATTCGACTGTTTTCAGGAGATCGATCATAAGCTCTTCTTGTGATTTCTGCTTTGGAACCATAGTTGCTTTACCCTTTTGATGTAAAGCTTGTACTGGTCCGAATGCATCTCTAATATTGGCTTGGTTATTCTTGGAAGATCCAGGAATATCCTTCTGCCTTTTCTTGATATCCGAAATGTCAAATTTCAGATTCAAAATTTCTTTCTTTAGATCTTGAAATACTTTCAAGATCTCATCTGTTGTCTGATTCAAGTTATCTATTTTCCCAGGTATTATTAATACCCGGTTACCAAAATCTTGAATCGTCTTTTGGATTTCTCTTAAGTCTTTTGATAACTTAGAGCTATCCGGATCAATTTCTTTCCAGTCCGTTCCTCTCATTTTTAGGAAAGAAACTGATTTTGATAATATCTTGTCCATGGGACAAGTTCAAGAAATTCCTTTGGAATTTTCTATTTTTTATTTCCAAAATTTGGAAATAACTTGTGGGTTTCAAATTAATTGAATCCATTAAATAATTAAATCTTCTCCATTAAGAAATAAAATATTATAAATAATATAATTAATATGTTCTTCAATAAAACCTAGGCTCTGATACCAATTTTCATGCACGTTGGGTGTCATTTATATAATGAAAAATTAAGTATATTGAGAAAGGATTAAAGTGAATAAAGTCAAACTTTCTTGGGGTTGAAATGAAAGAAGGAAAAGTTGTTGGGTCATTTATTAATTTCAAATAGGTCCTATGGCCTAAATTTTGCCAAACTGTGTTTGTTATGGTCTGTTTTTACAATTCCAACTTGTTATGGCCTAAAAGTGGAATAACCTCCTTGTTATGACCCTTTTTAACATTTACCCCCAATTTGTATTCTATGTAGTATATGTCTTATGCCATATTAATACCATTCCTAGCCATTGCTCTCCGAAATGGTTCCTATGCTGGAACCAAAGTTTCCAGTATATACTGCTCCAAATAACAACCATTAGATTTACTTTTTTTTTTATCAAATCAATGGTGTAGATGTGAGAAGGGTGTTTATGTACTTTTATGTATCTTATTAGTTTATTTTAATTTTTTTTTTATTTGCAGCTTTTTCAACTTTTTAGGATGTATTTAATAATGATGTGACAACATAAATCAATCAAGATATCTATATTTATTCCATAGAATGTGTATATTCACAATACATAATGCATAATAAGATGGTAAAGAAATCTTTTCATTCACTCTATAGAATGTCTTTATTTATAATACATAATATATTCATTATTATTTTTGTTCAATAGACAGAATGTATAAAAGTAAAAAAAATAATAAAGACAAAACGTTGTAAGAGCATGAAACATAATAACTAAACTGATGAAATAGAATGGTTAACAACATTAAACATAATGGCTAAAATTATGAAACAGAATGGCTAAGCTCAGGAAATATAATAGCTATAAACATTGTCTAATATTCTGTCTTTAATTATCTAACATTCTGTTATGCGTAAAGTGATATTCTGTCTTGAAATATCCAATATTCTATTATATTTTAGTCTTTCTATTTTTTTTTTCAAATTAACATTCTATTTTGAATTATCTAATATTATGTCTTGAAGCATATAACATTCTGTTTTGTGGCTTCAATTTTACACATAGCATGAAACGTAATGACTAAAATCATGAAACAGTGGCTAAAATCATGAAACAGAATGATTATAAATATTGTCACATTATGTCTTGAATTATCTAACATTCTTTTTTGAATTATCTAACATTCTGTTATGTACAAAGTGACATTCTGTCTTGAAATAATATTCTACTATTATATTTTAGTAGTCATGTTTCTTTCAAATTAACATTTTGTCTTGAAGTATCAAATATTTATTTATTGAACCATATAACATTCTGTTTTGTGTGAAGTAACATTCTGTCTTAAGTTATCTAATATTCTCTTGTATTTTAGTCGTGGTGATTATAAAAGATTTTTTTCTACAAATTTAAATTTGGAAAAGATTTATGTAGTATAAAAAATGATTAGTAGAAAAGATTTAAAAAAAGTTTATGCAAAAAGTAAAAAAAAAGTAAGAAAGTAATCATTGATACAATTCCAATATTTAAATTATAAAAGTATAATTATATATTTAACATTCATCTCAATTGATGAAATTTAGATTCAAGGGTTACAATGTATTCCAGTATATACTGGAAAATGAGCTTCCAGTACAGGAACCCAATCGATTGCTCTCATCTCTCTCGTTACAATTCACTCATCAATATCAATATTATCATTACTATCTACTAGTAATCATTACCCTATTTTCTTATCACATACTCCCTCCGTCCCACGAATTGTGGCTCGTATTCCTCTTTGGACTGTTCCACGAATTGTGGCCACTTTCCCTTTTTAGATAAATTTAATTAATATAAATATGATTAGAATCTTAATGGTTTCTAAATTCCATTAAAAATAATCCCTTTTACTATTCTACACAACTTCCAATACACTTTTATTTTTCTACACAAAATCCCTTGCATTTCTTTAATTCTTCATATTTTAAAATTGGTACAAATAAAAATTATATAAAATATATTCTAAATCTAGACGTCTAGACGATTCTAACAAGACCACACTTGAATATTTTTCTCTAATTAAATCATTACAATAATATTTTGTCAAAGCTAAACAATAAAGAAAGTCAAAATTCATTAAAATTTTAAACACAAATACCCACATCACTTTAACCACTAAACCTCACCACACCCCACCACATAAATTACCGTGCCCAAAAGAAACGAGCCACAATTCGCGGGACGAAGGGAGTAGTATATATCTACATCCATTTACACATATAACTAATAATTTTTCAGGCTTCGATGCTTCGCAAAAAAAAAAAATATAACTAATAATATATAATATCACAACAACTATTTATTTATTTTTATTTTTATGTTATGCTTTTTCATTCAATGGACTTTAAAATCTGTGTAGGAATGATTTTTAAGTACCAAGTGGGAGTGTAAGAATTTTAAAAATCTCATATTCACAAGATTTCAAAATATCATAGAATTTTGAAATTCTTTGTTTAATTTTTACTAAATAGGTTAGGAAGGATATGAAAATCCAAATATATATTCCCAAATTCATTCAATTCTAATAAACCAAACATAGACTAAGGTTATTAATTTGAGGAATAATTATATATGGATACATAATTAAAGAGTTAGAATTTGACCATGAGGATGAATACAGTACTTTACACTAGAGGGAGTCTGCTACGGGTGAAAACGGGACGGATACGGGCGGATAGTACTCATCCCGTATCCTATCCCATATTTTTTTGTCGAATATGGAATCGGATACGAATAGGCCGGATACAAATACGAATTCGAATATTTCGGGAAACGGATACGAGACGGATTCGGATTTTAACTCGGATAATCTTATAATTACTAAAATTAAATTTTTTATAATTTTAAGTGAAATCGGAATATACTACTATGTAAGCTAAACTAAATTTTTAAATTTTCCAAGATCATTAGTTATTTCGTTCAAAATATCTAAATAACATCACTACAAGATGTTACATACTACAGTTTTGATGCAAAGAACCTAATGATGTAGTTGAGTTGATTGATATGATTTGATTTAATAAATTACACATGGCTTTCAAGCTTTTGATTATTTATACATATAGTATTACTTATTTATTTTATAGTTAATATAATATATTATATTATACATATAAAAATATATATAAATTTTCGGATATTCGGATAGAAAATACGGATAATATCCGCATTATATTCGGATTTTTCGGATACGGACGGATATTTACAATTCCATATTCTGTCCCGTATCCGCCGGATATAAATATTCGAATTCGGATTCGATTATAATCGAATACGACGTCGGATCAGGCGGATATTATCCGCCCCACTTTCACCCCTAGAGTCTGCACATAAAGTATGATGGGAGATTAGTTAAATACGATGCAAAATTGAGATTTTGTGATATGCTAAAAATGTTATTACACAGTCATGTCGTAACATCATCTTAATAAACATCACAAAAATCTTTTGAGCCATCACAAAAACACTCCCCTCATTAGGGTCTGCAGGTACAGTAGGCTGCAGAGTTATATGTCTCGGATAAAATAATATAGTATAATGATGCAGTCCAGATCCTATCCTGACCGGATGCATCTATAAAATTATGAGTGTGTTAAATGAGGGTCTTTTGGTTCTTATCCTTGTGATCCATTGAATTTGATCGTAGATCACATAATATTATAGAGTACTATATGATACATTTGTGAGATATTGTCATATAAATGTTTATGTTAGGTTCCCAGCTCACGCAAGTGCTATTCTTTATGCAGTGGTTCAAAGAATCAAGTTCAAACTAAGTCAGTGAACACACTAATTAAACGAATCAGTGTAAACACAGATTAATGCACAACGGAAAGACTTAAGCATAAAAACAACAAGCATAAAGAATAAATGAGACACAACAAGTTGATGACCCAGTTCGGCCTTCGGCCTACGTCTGGGGGATACCAATCCAGGAGGATATTTACTATGTGTTAACTTATGGTAAACAACCACATACAATAGCAAATATATAAAGTGTCTTCACTCCAAGTTCCAAGCAGACAGTTGTGGTGACCTAAGACCTCCAGTCTTTGGTGTAGAAATCCCCTTCTACTTCAACCCTCAAGACCACCTGTCTAGAGTTCCGATTGCAACAACCTGTGAAACACTTCCTCTGTGATTTGAGTGAATATGATTTGAAGTTCAGCTTCTTCACATGCCTTGAACACAGTCCTTAGTTGTATCTTGCGAAGATACTTGAGAACCACAAATCCAACCAGGAGTGTTCAAGGCTTCTCGATTCTTCAGCAATGGGATGATAACGATTTACGCGATTTGCTGTGAATCGAGCTTTTGAGAGATTCTAACAAGGATCAGCAAGTCGAGAGCTTTCGCAGAACGCTTGAATAATGAATAATGAATCTCTACTCTTCAATCTTGAACTCTTCCTTCTTATACCAGAAATTGCTCTATCGGATTTGAATAATATTACCATTTAGGGAAATAGCCGTTGGACAAATTTGGTTTAGTGAGTAACAGCTCTTTTCTTAGAGATAAGTAATCCCTGCAAGAAATGTTAGTCTCAACCTACTCTGATCAGAAAAGAGCCGTTGGACCCAATGCCTTCCTTGAAAACAGCAACCTTTCACGCGCTGAGAACGAAGCATCAGAAGAGGTCCTAACTACCTAAGTTCAATCATCGGTTCGAACTTCCCACAAAATACTAGACTCAACAATCTCCCCCTTTTTGGCAGGAAGTGAGCCAGCAATACAATTGATAATCCGATGATGAAATAACTATAAGCTCTTTACAAAGAACATCCATATCAGAAACTAGAGCTTGTACAAACATACATAGCAGAAACATGAAGAACCATGCATTCAATAAGATCACAGAACCATAAACATTTGTTCAATAACTAGTTCCAGTGTTCCACGTCCCAATAAAACAAGAGTTTATCATAGCAAAAGTAGAAACATATTGAAAAGAAGAGTTAGAAAGATATTACCAATCATCAGGAGGCTGCAATCATCATTGGATTTTGAAAATTTGACTCCCCCTCTGGATCAACTTATCTGGCCAAACAGTCAGTCAGACTCCCCCTCAGAGTCACCATCACCATCTCCAGCATCAGGGCGTTCTTGATCATCGTCTGGTGCAATGTACATGGCAGTCTCGGCTTCATCATCATCTGACCAGTAGACTGGTAACAGGGCAAGAGCTTGCTCAATTTTCCCTTCTTCTTGCTGGATGATCGCACGCAGTCCTCTAAACTTCTCCTTCGCCTGGGTTAGAATTTCTCTGGCTTTAGTGAGGGCACTCTGATGACTTAAGGTCCCATCTGGACCTGGTATGTCAGGCACCTTAGACAGCAGCTTCTGGGAGAGACCAAATTCATAGATCTTTTCTTTTGGAGCATTCTTGTTGCCACCAATCTTGAGGGAGTGAAGGAGCAGCTGAATGAGAGCCGGGTAAGGGAGGAGAGTCTTGTGGCTGGCAGTCAATGATTCAGCTATGGAGACCATCTGAGACAGGACCAGTTGACCAAAGTTGATGGGGACCTTTCGATCAATGGCATAGATCAGGTGACACATCTCTCTAGTCACCAAAGAATGATTGCCAGTGGGCATCACAATGGATGCACAAAACTTGCAAAGCATGTAGAATTTCTGTGTGAGGAATTTAGGTTGCACTCCCTTCCCTGGCATCTTCTTGACCTTTTTCTTTGTGATAGCATAGGCCACCTTGTCACTGTCAAACGAGACACCTTGTTCTAGTATGCCATCAAACTCAACCTCAGGTAATTCCAGAAGGGCATTGATCTTGGAGGCTGAAAGTTCATAGAGAACTCCTCCAGTGAAGTTTTTGTTGAACCAAGGGGTGCCAGGATTGATGATATCCTTCCTTAGATTGGCATAGAATTGAGTGACAAGGTCAGGTTGATACTCTACAACCAAGGTTCCCCATCCAATCAATCCTCTCTTCTCAAGATACTTGGTCCAACCAAGTTGATCAAACTTAGGGCCACAATATGTATGCTCTTGTCGAAAGGCCTTCTTGACTAGCACATTGGAGAGGTATTCTTCACTTGACTGGTAGTAGAATTGGTCTGAGTGTGCAAGAGCAGCATCGAGTATCTCTTTTCCCTTAGCCTTGGAAGAGGAAGGCTTCCTGAAATCAAGCTTTGACTTCTTCCTGAGTTCTGAATTTTCTTCAGCATCACGAACACGTTTTCCCTTGCTTGTGAACTGAGAAGGCTTGGATACGACAGTGGCAGCAGGAGGAGCAGTCTCTGTAGCAGCATCTTCTTCGGACGCAGAGGAGCTGTCATCCACATCATCTGGTTCATCCTCAGCATTGAACTCGCTATCAGAGTCCTTCTCTCTGTGAACTTTAGGAAGTGGGACAGGGGCAACTTTGGATCCAACAGCACTTTGAGGAGGGTGAAGGTCAGGTTCATCTGCACTAGATCCTTCTTCTTCCTCATCGTCTCCAGATGATTCTTCTTCAGATTCTTCTTCCACAGTGTCCAGTTGCTTGAGGGGCTCGACAGGTTGAGATTGTACTTGATCAGTTGTAGTGGACTGATTCTTCACAGCAGAGGATCCTTGGGAGGGCTCAGATTGTCTGGAGTCATCTGTCTGAGCACTCGGAGAGGCGACTTGAGAGGATTGCTTCACCGTCTCTTCTACATTGCTAGGCTTCTTCGAATTCTTGGCCTTGGTGGTAGCAGCACTTTCCTTGACAACAGATGTTTCAGTCGGCTTGGCACTGGGAGGAGGATCATCAAAAACAGGCTTGATGATCTTGAGAGGAACAACAGCAATGGCCTTCTCATGAGATTGAGACCCTTTTCCAGTAGACTTGGACGCTTTCTTGGGTGCCTTCTTAGCAGAAACTGAGGAGGCAGCAGCGGCAGCTAGGGTTTTGAGGTTTCCAGGGGAATCCATTACAACGGTAGATTGAGAGGGAGAACCCTCAACTCTTGTAGAAATAATGTCTCCTGAAACTGCTTTCTGAGTAACTGTCTGAGTGGTTGGTTCCAAACCCACGTTCTCAACTGCAGTTTTCTCTCCCTGAACCGCTACTCCCGCTTCCTGGAGTTCACTACGGACGTCCAAAGGATCCAGGGCTACTTGGGTGGAAGTTGCGGGCACAGTCGACTGATCCACATTGGACTTCGCCTGAGTAGCACTAACCCCCTTCTTCGACTTAGGGTTACGAGGGACAGGTGGTTTTCTCTGAGCAGGACTTGAATCCTTGGAACCACGCGTTTGAACCATGTTTTCTGCACTCAATGAACTCAACACACAAGACAATCGAGAGAGTAATGAGCGTGAACAAAAACTGAAAGAGAGGAAAAGATAGTTAATGGAGACGATTCGTCTTCTTGAGAAAGAGTAAAGTAACTCTCTTAAAAGAAATCCTTCCCGCTCAAGAATTCTGGCGCCATAAAATACGAGTGGGCCTGTTGGGCCAAATAAAATGGGCTTTATTTCTGGACTTCAGCTAATCTCCCCCTAAATCAAATAATCCTGCAGTCCAAACAAGACATTAGTAATAAAATATTGACAGAGTTTGAGTGAAGGATTATAACCATAACCACCATGGGGGGAGATCCGAGTGACATCTTCAGACAAGGTAGCACAATCCAAGATCCTTTCTTAGTGATTCAAACCGATCACTGTTTAAGGCCTTAGTAAAGATATCAGCATGTTGAAGTTCAGTTCCAACATGTTGAATGAACACCACTCCTTCTTCTACTAGCTCCCTTATGTAATGATGTCGAATGTCAATGTGCTTGGTGCGGCTATGTTGAACTGGATTCTTAGCAATGCTGATGGCACTCATATTGTCACACATTAGAAGAAGTTCCTTCTGTTCAATTCCATAGTCCTTCAACATTTGTTTCATCCACAATAGTTGAGCACAACAGCTTCCCGCGGCCAAGTATTCAGCTTCAGCAGTGGACAAGGAGATTGAACTCTGCTTCTTGCTGTACCAGCTGACCAAGTTAGTTCCAACATAGAAGCAACCACCTGTGGTGCTTTTCCGATCATCTATGCATCCTGCCCAATCAGCATCACTGTAACCCATCAGTTGCAGACTTGACTCCCTCGAATACCAAATTCCAAGGTTTGCAGTCCCTGAGATGTATTTGATAATTCTCTTAGCAGCATGTAGATGGGATTCCTTGGGATTTGCCTGATATCTGGCGCACACACCCACAGCATAGCTGATATCGGGTCTACTGGCAGCTAAATAGAGAAGGCTCCCAATGATACTTCGATATAGCTTGGGATCCACATCATTTCCAGAGGGATCTTGACTGATCTTGTCATTTGTGCCTATGGGAGTTCTTGCAGGTTTGCTTGACTCCAACCCGAACTTCTTTACAATGTTCTTAGCATACTTAGCTTGAGAGAGGAACATCCCATCCTTCTTCTGAGTTACCTGGAGTCCAAGGAAGTAGGTCAATTCTCCAACTAAGCTCATCTCGAACTCATTACTCATGATCTTTATGAATTCATCTTTGAGTATATGAGATGTGGACCCAAAGACAATATCATCTACATAGATCTGAGCAACAATGAAACCCTTAGCTTCATTTCTGATGAAGAGTGTTTGGTCAGTGCTGCCTCTTTCATAGCCATGATCCAAGAGATAGGTTGAGAGTCTCTCGTACCATGCCCTAGGGGCTTGCTTCAGACCATACAGGGCCTTGTGGAGCTTGTAAACATGATCTGGTCGATGAGGATCTTCAAACCCTTTTGGTTGTTCCACATAAGCCTCTTCCTTTAACCAACCATTCAAGAATGCACTCTTCACATCCATTTGGTACAGTTTGAATTCGAAGGAGCAGGCAACAGCCAAGAGTAGTCGAACAGCTTCTAGCCTGGCCACTGGTGCGAAGGTTTCACTGAAATCGACTCCTTCAACTTGAGTATATCCTTGAGCCACCAGTCTAGCCTTGTTCCTAGTGATGTTGCCATCCTCATCAGTCTTATTTTTGAAAATCCACTTTGTTCCGATGACATTCACATTCGATGGCCTCTCCACCAATTCCCAAACTTCATTTCTGGCGAATTGCTGAAGCTCCTCTTGCATCGCAGCAGTCCAATGTTCATCACACAGAGCTTCCTCCACCTTGGTTGGTTCAATCCTGGAGGTGAAACAGTGAAGACCAGCTAGCTCCTTGTAGTTGATCTTCTTTTTGTTCCTGGTCCTTCTACCTTCATTGATATCACTGAGAAGGTCATTCTCATCATGATTTCTGTGAACCTTGCTCTGAGTGGATGGAGTTCTTGGAGGATGGTTCAGTTCACTGGATTGAACTTCCTTTTCAGCAGACTTCACAGCCTCAGCACCAGCTGGTGATGCTTCCTCGAGATCAACTTCATTCTCAATCTCCATCACAGGGACAGGTGTGGTTGCATATTTGGGTTTGTCTTCAATGACAACATTAGCAGATTCCACCACTTTCCTTGAGGAGGGAAGATACACTCGATAGGCTTTACTGGTAGATGAGTATCCCACGAATATACCCTCTGTGCTTTTCTCTTGAAACTTCCCGGATAGATTCCTGTCATTCAAGACAAAGCACTTGCTTCCAAATATATGAAAGTATGAAATGGTTGTCCTTTTACCTTTCCACAGCTCATATGGAGTCTTGAGGGCCTTTGATCTCATGTGGACTCGATTTCCAACATAGCAAGCAGTGTGCACGGCTTCTGCCCAGAGGAACTGAGGGACATCCTTTGAGTTAAGCATGACTCTGGCCATTTCTTGGATAGTCCTATTCTTCCTTTCCACCACGCCATTCTGTTGTGGGGTACGGGGAGCAGAGAATTCATGTTTTATGCCATGATTACTGCAGAAATCTTCAAACTTTTGACTCTGAAATTCACCACCATGGTCACTCCTGATTCTCTTGACTTTGCAATCTTTCTCAGTCGTGATTTGGTTGTGCACAGTGATGAACGCCTCAAGTGCTTCACTCTTCTCCCTGAGAAATGAAACCCAGGTATATCGAGAAAAATCATCAACACAAACGAGAACATAATGCTTACATCCTAGACTCTTTACATCAGTTGGGCCAAAGAGGTCCATGTGTATGAGGTCTAGGCATTTGGTTGAACCAGATTGATCGATTGCCTTATGTGAGGTTTTATGCTGTTTGTTTTTCGCACAGTCATCACAGAACTCAGCATCAGACTTCTTCATCTGAGGGAGACCCTTGGTAGCTCCAGATTTGCTGAGTTTGATCAGGTCCTTGAAGTTGAGGTGTCCCAATCTCTCATGCCAAAGTTGAGCTAGAGCAGGACCTGCATTTTCACTGAGAAAACAAGATTGTGCTAGGGTATAGCAGTTATTCTTGGACCGAAGTCCTCTCAGTACACATTCATATCTCGAGTTGAGTACTTCACACTGATCCCAATCAAAGCATACTTTCATTTTGTTGTCACACAACTGACTGATGCTGATGAGATTTGCGCACAAACCTTCAACATAGTAGACAGGGTTCAGAGTCAGAAGTCCTTTGTCTCCAATTGAACCTTGGCCTGCTACCTTTCCTCTACCACCATCACCAAAGATGACATAGCCACCATCTATCTTTTGGAAGTCAGATAGAAGCTCCTTGTCACCTGTCATATGTCTGGAACATCCGCTATCAAAGTACCAGCACATCTTCTTCCCAGATTTGCTGATTGAGTGGAAAGCCATGTTGCACAGGAAGGCTCATTTGATCCGCCATTCTTTTCTGAACATGCTCCTCTTAATTTCTTCACTAGGCCATATCATAGGTCTTCCTGACACAGCATCTCTAGCAAGGAGGCGACATGATTCAGCTTTGTGTCCGTAGGTCTTGCAGTAAACACATTCCAAGGGAACAGCAGGTGAATGGGGTTTCTTTAACTTTCCTTTTCTAGCATGCTTCACAAGGGTTGATTCCTTCTTAGGAGATTTGTCTGAACTCTCTTCAGAAGAGTGTCCTTCCTTGACAAATACTCTGTCCTTGGAGCTACTGCATCCTTGAACGAAACCAATTCCCCTTCTGTCACCATGAGCTTTGGAGGAGGAGAGTATTTCGGGAGAGCACATCCTTTCCCTTGTTTAGACGACTGGCAAGATCTTCAGAGTTCTTAACCCTAGCATTGAGTTCTTCAATCTGCAGAGACATATTAGCCACTTGATCCTGAAGATCTTTTCTTTGACTAGTGAGGGCAGCAACTTGCTCGATTAGGGCACTATTCACAGTGGTGAGGCTGAACACTTGCTCGCATTGAACAATAATCTCTTGTTGAAAATTGTCACGTTGAGCAGTAAGTTCAGAGACTTGACTAGCAAGGACTCCATTGTCAATGGTGAGTGCATCAACTTGACTTGACAGCTCATCCACCCTTACACCATAGTCCATCATGCTGGGTTCTAATCTGGCAACAAGATATTCTAATTCATCTCGTCTATCTTCTATGCTGCGAAGTTCTTCCCACCTAGAATGGAATTGACATCTGAGATCCTCATGTTTTTCACTCAGTTCAGCATGTTCTTTTCTCAGATCTATTAGTTCGATCATGGCACCTTCCAGTTGACCATCAGAATCTCTAAGTTTTTCTCGCAACTCTTCAAGTTGTTTGACAAGGGATTCAATTTTGTCTTCATCTTCCCTGTTAGAGGAGGAACAAGCAACTTCATCAGTAATAAATGGAGTGACACAGGAAGAAGGATTACCTTCATCAGCTTCTGAATCAGAATCAGAATCCCATGATCCTGCAAAGGCGACTCCTGTTTCTTCCTCACTTTCACTGGAGCTGCTTTCCTCTTCTTCGCTGAAAGTTGCACAGAGAGTCTTCTTGGGATCAGAAGACTTATTTTTCAGGTTACCGCAGTCAGCTCTAACATGTCCAAATCCTTTGCATTCATAGCATTGGAGCCCTTTAGACTCGGAGGATTCCTTGGGAGATTTCTTGGAACCTTTCTCACGTTTGTGCCTATCAGTCCTCTTGCTGGAAGAGCCTTCACCTTTCTTGTTGTAAAACAGCTTAGATTTCTTATCTCTAAGAATTCTAGCAACCTTTTTGGACAACAGAATAAGGTCCTCTTCATCGATATCAGAATCTGGTTCACTAGCAGGTAGTTCAGTCTGGGGTTTGGACTCCGTCTTGAAAGCAACAGCTTTTCCTATAAATTTTTTGCAGTGGTCCATCTCCCAAGACTGAAGTATTCCCATTAGCTCATCTACAGATATGGTAGCATAGTCCTTCTGGAGTTCCAGGGCTGCAATCTTAGCATTGAAGCGTTCCGGAAGGGTACCTACAATTTTCCTTACTATCTCCTGAGCGGAGTAGATTTTACCAAGCTGCTGGGCTTGGTTTGTTAGAGTACGGATTCTACCAAAGTAGCAATTAATAGATTCATGCTCATCCATAGCAAGTTTATGAAAAAGAGCTTCAATAGAAATAATCTTAGAGGTTCTTACAGAGGCAGATCCTTCGTGGGAATTTACCAAGATTTCCCAAGCTTCAAAGGCTGTGGTGCAGGTTGAGATAAGACAGTATTGATCATCCGTAACTGCACTAAAGATGGCATGGAGAGCCTTTGAGTTCATGTTGGAGGCAGTTTTCTCAGCAACAGTCCATTCCTTCTTGTCTTTAGGTATGGAAATCCCATCAGCAGAGACAGTGGGAGCTACATATTTCTCAAGAACTGCATCCCAAGCTTGATCATCTATAGACATCAGGTAAGATCTCATCTTATTTTTCCAAAAGGAAAAATTGCTTCCATCCAGGAGGGGAGGTTGACTGAAGTTCCACTTGTGACTCATGTTGCGTCAGGGATCTCTCAAGACAGAGTGTGGCTTTGATACCACTTGTTAGGTTCCCAGCTCACGCAAGTGCTATTCTTTATGCAGTGGTTCAAAGAACCAAGTTCAAACTAAGACAGTGAACACACTAATTAAACGAATCAGTGTAAACACAGATTAATGCACAGCGGAAAGACTTAAGCATAAAAACAACAAGCATAAAGAATAAATGAGACACAACAAGTTGATGACCCAGTTCGGCCTTCGGCCTACGTCTGGGGGATACCAATCCAGGAGGATATTTACTATGTGTTAACTTATGGTAAACAACCACACACAATAGCAAATATATAAAGTGTCTTCACTCCAAGTTCCAAGCGGACAGTTGTGGTGACCTAAGACCTCCAGTCTTTGGTGTAGAAATCCCCTTCTACTTCAACCCTCAAGACCACCTGTCTAGAGTTCCGATTGCAACAACCTGTGAAACACTTCCTCTGTGATTTGAGTGAATATGATTTGAAGTTCAGCTTCTTCACATGCCTTGAACACAGTCCTTAGTTGTATCTTGCGAAGATACTTGAGAACCACAAATCCAACCAGGAGTGTTCAAGGCTTCTCGATTCTTCAGCAATGGGATGATAACGATTTACGCGATTTGCTGTGAATCGAGCTTTTGAGAGATTCTAACAAGGATCAGCAAGTCGAGAGCTTTCGCAGAACGCTTGAATAATGAATAATGAATCTCTACTCTTCAATCTTGAACTCTTCCTTCTTATACCAGAAATTGCTCCATCGGATTTGAATAATATTACCATTTAGGGAAATAGCCGTTGGACAAATTTGGTTTAGTGAGTAATAGCTCTTTTCTTAGAGATAGGTAATCCCTGCAAGAAATGTTAGTCTCAACCTACTCTGATCAGAAAAGAGCCGTTGGACCCAATGCCTTCCTTGAAAACAGCAACCTTTCACGCGCTGAGAACGAAGCATCAGAAGAGGTCCTAACTACCTAAGTTCAATCATCGGTTCGAACTTCCCACAAAATACTAGACTCAACAGTTTATACTTGGAATATATTGAACATCTTACCATCAATTCATATAATGTTAGATGTGATATCTTCACGACTTTTGTACCACATTCATGAGAAATTGCGAATATTAGTAATATATTATATGTGTTTTAAAAAGACATACAATCTTAAATATTTTTTGTAATAATCTCGCATCAATCATTGAATACATTTATAAAATAAGAAATAATCACAATTTCATACAAAACACACACACACATTCATGAGATTCATATCAAGGACACAATCCAAAGCCTTAATAATGAGTACTAAGTTTTTTGTTTCCACCTTTTTGTTTTGTTTTTTTTTTTGTTTTTTTGTTAATTTCTTTTAAAAAAATGGCTATTTAATAGTATTTTAAATCTTTTTCTAGGTGCAACTATACCTTTTTGTGCTCGGATGGACTACACCTATGGGATATGCATGCCAACGATGCCTTTCCGAGACCTAAATCTTTTAACAAAAGAAAGTTATATTACAACCATGAGGAGGTAAATTCTCAATAATAATCATTCCTAATTATAAAACAATGTTATAAATATAATACCAAAAATAAAGTTTAAATGGAATGAAATAAATACTCGTATCAATAGGATACAATTTTTTAGTAACTACAACAAAAGAACTACATTAAGGGGATGTTTGATGTTGGTAGATTGAGGAGCGGATAGCGGATTGAAAGAGCATATTGTCTCACAGTTCTCTCTCCAAATCTGCTATCTGCTAGCGAATCTGCTGGCTCCCAAACATCCCCTAAGTGTGCTGAGTGTTTAATGGTGTTTGAATTATATAAAAATATTTAACACATACAAGTCACCAATTCAAACATACTATAAAACACTCGTTTAATACTTCAGCAGGGAGTAATTCAACTCTCAAACAAAATCTAAGTAAATGACATCCTGATGATAAGTTTCTCAGTAGTATATGCACGATGGACGGGGGCAAAAGACACATGGTATTAATTTGTGGAGTCATCATATCTAGAAACAAGTAACTAACACCCAATTTGGGATGGAGTGGTACAATAAATGTAGAGTAGTGAATGTTGTGGATAATAACTAAAATCGACATCAAAATTAATTAAAGGTGACAGATGGAATACACCTACCAGATGAGATGGAGTAAGACAGCAATGTGATCTACTTCACGGCCGTCCAATTCCTCATGTAAGTACCATTCAAATTCATTTCTACTACTACTACTACTACTTAGGGGTGTCAATTTGGACACGAATCCGAAAAAACGAAGCCAACCGACACGAAAAATTTCAGGTTTGGGTTTAGTCATTTTGGGTTTTTTTCCAACTCATGTCGGCCCGAAACCCGACCTGAAATATTATTCCACCTACTCAACCTGATACGAACACGACCCGAAACCTTAAATTTTGTCAATTTTGACTATAACCCGAAAAAACGAACCCGAACGGCACGAAAAATTTCAGGTTTGGGTTTAGTCATTTTGGATTTTTTTCCCAAATCAGGTCGACCCGAAACACGATCTAAAATATTATACAACCTGATTAACCCGACACGAACACGACCCGAAACCTGAAATTGACACCCCTATTACTACTAGTCTACTTCATATACTCCCTCCGTTCCCTTTTAATTGTCTTTTTAGAAACAAAAAACGTTCTAAAATAGTTGTCATTTTACATATTTATCTCATAGTTTTCCAATATTACCCCTATATTATCATAAAAGATATTTCTAGAATACCATGTATTCTCTATCCACTCCAATTTTATTTTTTATTTCAAAAAAAGAACCACATAATGGTAAAAGTGGAATAATACAGAATAATTATTACAATCATTGGTAAATATGTTTCTTCTAAAACGACTAGTAATAATAACGAATGGAGTACTAATAAATTAAATGCAGCGTGAGGTGGTGCTATGAGTAGTACTCCGTATTTTAAAATCAACCCCCAATCATTATAATTAACTAACTGTTCATCACTAGTAAGTAAGTACAGGCAGCAGTACTTACTATTTTAGTACTCCCTCCATTTTTTTTTAGACTTCATCCATCCTGCACTGCACGCAATTCAATGCACATTTTCAATCATCAATATCTCATATTATATATAAGTAAAAATTATAAAAATTTGATATTCCAAAACTACGTGATTAGACGAATCTAACAAGATCTCACTTGACTATGTTTTATCTTATATAACTATATGAAAAAATTGAATTAAAGTTACTCAATGAATAGTATCTACTATGCTAATGGTGAACTTAAAAAAAACAGAGGGAGTATAACAATCCGATACGAATTTGACAACCCAACTTGTGGACTACTTATTAGTAATTGGTATGGTAGCCGATATCACAAAACAAATACTACCACTACCACTAGGTCCACTACTAATATATTACTTCCTCTGTTCTCATATAAATGCCCCACTTCTGCATTTCACGCAGTTTAAGACACATTTTTAAATGTTTATAACTTAAATTGTACACAAGTAAAAATTATAAAATTTTGATATTCTAAAATTATGTGATTAGACGAATCTAACAAGATCTCACTTGACTATGTTTTATATTATAGAACTATGTTAAAAAATTTGATCAAAGTTACTCAATGAATAGTTACTACTATACAATGGGAGCATTTAAATGAGAACGGAGGAAGTAGTAGTAACCGATGAGAGCGGCCGACAACCGAGACAGTCGACAGATCTGTCGTCGTGATAACAGCCTCCTCTCTATTATTATTATTATTATTATTATTATATTATTATTATTATTATTATTATTATTATTATTATTATTATAACACAAAGCTATGGGCAATTATTTAATAATTGAGCGGGCACACGGGACAGACATGGGGCGGTTACGTTCTGTCATCATCCCCCAATTATTAATCAATCCGGAGTGCCTATTCTCGTGAGGATTCATCTTTCTTTAATTTGTCCTAATAGTAAAGTAAGCCTGAAGGAACACTTCACATGTCCTAATACCACTCCACTTGCAATTTATTAATGTAGTAGTCGTACTAATTATTAATTAATCAATTGGGATACAACATCATATACATCAATGCATGCCAATGATGCCATGTCGATCCCATCACACTTGCCACTTTGGTCCTACTATTTTTTTTTTATTTATTTAAAAATAATTTTGTAATCACCGGTCTCCCCCTTTGTGGTGGGGCGGCGCTGCACCCTTCATTCCAGTAAATCATTATTAATAGTACAACAATTAACAATTAGTATATACTTACTTAGTATAATTAGATCATCAGAAGCTTCACTTTTATTTCAGTTTATGATTCTTAATTTGCAGTAGATCGATGATGTACTACTATACTGTTTACGTGTTGAGTTTCTAGCTTATACTATAATCCATTCAATTAAATTAATACTACTACATAATAAGGGGATTAAATATATATATATATTATATATATATATATATGGTGTTTATAGAGGTACGCTATGTACTACTCCCTCCGTCCCAGTATATTAAAATATAAAAATGTGATATTCTAAAACTATGCAATTCAAATGTCTTCACAATCGATGTTTGAACTACTTAGTCAGTTCCCCTCCCACGATCTTTATCCGACAAACTATTGGAGGAAAGTGCATCTGTCGGATCTGCATAAAATATTCTCTATAACGGCTAGTGCACCTCCTGCTTGGATCGTGTTCAATAAAGAAGGAAAGAAAATATCTCATTCCGGGCAACTCCATTCCAAGAAAGGAAATATTATGGTAATAATATCTTACCTTAGAATGGAGAATGCGGTCACTTCAAATAGAACCAGGCCGAGGCGTTTTGAGCACGACTTTTGAATATCATCTTTGCACGTGTGTCTTGAGAATTATTGAAGTGATAATAAATTCCTTCCCGTGTTCATGTTATCATCCATACTGAGGGAATCACTCGATCAACACAACCTTGGGTGACTTGATCAAAATTGTACCACTATGACTTTGATTGAGATTAACGAATTCAATCAAAGAGTTCCAAGGAGTCGTCTTTACACGAGCCTAAACGAAACAACTCTAAAGGAGGATTTGCAAACAGGTTTCGTCCGAGGGTGACTTGAATGAGGAGCCTTCAAGGAATTGGAGTAAGGTCGGGGAGACCTCACCAAAACTAATGAGAGTTTTGGTTCGACGATTCAACTGCTTGGAGATCGGAGTTTGGCAAATTAATTCACTATTCTTTGGATCTTCGATCGAGTTAAACACATAGTGAAACCTCCTGGATTGGTATCCCCAAACGTAGGCTTAGGCCGAACTGGGTCAACAAATCTCTGAGTTTGTTTATCTTTATTTCAGTTTATTTACATTCCGCTGCTTATAAATCTTAAACTGAATAACGTGTCCACGAAAGGTGTTTGAACTAGTTTACATGACAAGTTCACAGGTTATCTCTCTAAACGGACCTAACAAGACGAATTCAACAACCTCTCACTTACTTATGTTTTATACTTCCCTATTTTCCTTTTATTGATATGAGCCCACCCAGCGTGCAATACAATGAACATTTTAAACCATTAATAACTCAAGTTCGATACAAGCAAAAATTTTAAAAGTTCGATATTTAAATGTCTACAAGACAAGACGAATCTAACAACAATCCACTTGGCTATATTTGTTTTTCGGGAAGAGGGGGCCGAAGCCATTTATTCACTTGGTTATATTTTAACTTGTATAACTATAATAAAACTTTAAATCAAAGTGTGTGCGTGAATAATATCCAAAACCCAAATGAGGCCAAAAAGAAAAGAAAAAAAACGGAGGAAGTAGTAATTAGGTTGATTGACCTTAATTAAGATACTAATTTAGCAGACTTAGTTCCATAATTAATTATTTGCCTGGACCCTATCAAAGAAAATGATTCGTCGTCTTTAATTAGTTTAGACTCAAAGGGGAACTACTACTTACAATCTAATTCTACAACATATATTTGAATGAGTCATAACAGTCTAGCAATTTTCTTCTTCAAAATTAATCCTAGATTTCCCTTTTTTTAATTAAAAAAAAAAAGAGAGAATGAAAAGGAGAAAAAGTTCATTGTTAATGGTCACACGGGCCTATTCCTTACATATAATTACGAATATGAAAATAAATAGAGAATGATAAAAAGTTTTTAAGATCAGTTGTCTATATATTTTCACCCCCTTTTATCCCCCTTTGTAATTTGTGTGGCATGGGCTCCCAGCATCCATTTTCAAGCCTTCAATGGCTTCTCCAAAAAAAATGTTGAGATAATATTCTAACAATTTGTAATAATTCATACAAAACAAATCAAACGCAGTTGACCTGAGTGGTATGGGGCTTTGGCAGCTTAAGCAAAGGTCATGGGTTCGAGCGATGCAAAATTCTGCTTTGAGAGAGACAACCCTTCGATACTCACCCGATCTTTGAATGATTAGTCTTGGATCCAATGAGATATGGGGATACCCTGGTATTCACCTAAAACAAATTCGTACAAAACAAAGCATGAAAACAAAATATTGTCTAATGTCTAGTTAGTTTGAGATCTTGCTAATTTTTTGTTTTCTATTTTCTTCTTTGTTTTATGAATACTTTATTGAATATGATGAAAATATATATATTTCTAATGAGTATATATATGTATATCAGAAAAATATCGATTATATTTAATGAGTATTGTTCATAAAACATATAATGATTACATTCAATATATAATAAATATACGAGAATGGAGACTTGGCATAGTGGTTATGTTCCCTAACTTTCAATCTTATGGCTGGGGGTTCGATTCCCACCCGGCCCTCTCTCCATCTCCTTTATCAATTTTGTAATTTGTGTAGCTTGGGTTCCCACACATTTTTGCCGACACATGAGTGTCAATATTTATAAAAAATATATATAATAAATATACATTTAGCACCTTAATAAAATTAGGTTTTATATGAAGAATTTTGCGACAATATCCTTAATCTAACTAAACTACTCCCTCCATTCCTATTTAGATGTTTTTTAGAAATAAAAAAATATTTCACAATAGTTATCCTTTAAGATATTTATGTTATACTTTTCCAATATTGTCCATGATCTCAAATAAATATTAGTATTTCTAGACATTTATTACTAAATGAAGTAATTTAGTTGGAGGGTAAAGTGGAAGTTTATGAGATAATTAATGCAATTATTTTTTTGTTTGGTAAATATTGATATTCATATGTCAGTAAAGGTGTGTTGGAGTCCAGATCCACACAAATACAAATGGGATAAAGGGGAGTGATAAGGTGCCGGGTGAGAATCGAACCCCCAACCATAAGGTTGGAAGTCAGGGGACATGACCATTAGGCCAAGGTTCTGTTTTGCACACGGAGCTGTAGCTGCGGGCTGGAGCTGTAGGGAGCTGTGAGAGCTGGAGCTGTCAGTTTTATTTAAATATTTGGTACAACTAGCTATAGCTGTCATAAAATTTATAAAATAAAATAAAAGGATGAATATTTATGTAGACTATTGGATAGTGGGTTGGTTATTGAGTTAAAATTATAATTGGACATAAAATAAGCTTGTTAGCTTTTTTTGAACGCTACCTTAGGTAGCTTTCATTTGTAGAGCATCAAATTATAGCTGCAGCTCTCAAAAGCTAGTGTACAGAACGGAGCTACAATTTAATATCAAATCAAAAGCTACCAAAAGTTTCAAAAACTCTCAGAAACTGCGTGCAGAACAGACACCAAATCCATTTCCCTATAAACTAATGTAGTTATTAGCTAAATAAGACAACTATATAGAAATGAAGGGGCGGGGTATTTAACATTACCATAATTCTATAGGCTAGGAAAATTTTTCCTTAATTATTGGCCATTCAACAACAACAATAAATAAATGTCAATAACAAGAAAAATTCCGTATTATACATAAATGTTTTGTATGATTAATATGAAGGACAACAATTTTTATTATTAGTATATAGCAACCTGGAAGATATAAACAAGTAGGCTTATGAGTTTCCTCATCAGCCCAACAAGTTGCTTATCCAATTGTCTCCCCTTCTAGATTATAATAATAATAATAATAATAATAATAATAATAATAATAATAATAATAATAATAATAATAATACTCTACAGTATACACTATCCAATTCATGGTTGTTACATGCCAATTTACCTGCCCATTTATTTAATTCCTAATATTAGTGGGAATTGGGACATCAGTCTTTGATTTTCAACTTTTTTATTAATTAGAAATTTGAATTCCAACTGATCTCTTATATTTTATAATCACTCGTTTTTTTTTTAAGTGTTACGTTTGCATGGTAATTACTATTTATTGAGTAGCATTATTCAACTTTTAACACAATTATCTAAGATAAAATATAATCAAATGACGTCGGTTGGATTCGTCTAATCGCATAAATTTAGAATATCACTTTTTTAATATAATTTTTTACTTTATACAATTTAAAATATTAAGTATTAAAAATGTATCTCGAATCGCGTGAAAACATGAAGCGTAGCAGTTAAAAAAAATAGAGGAAGTGTTTTGGTACTTAGAGCCCGTTTAGATGTGCTTTTATAGACAGATGCTTTTGACTTTTGCTTTTGACAAAATCACTTTTGATGGAAAAATTAGGTTTGGATGAGCTTTTTAAAAAAACAAAAGCACCTCAAAAAGCTACAAAAGTGCTTCTGGGATAAGCAACCCAGGGGTGCTTCTCTGATAATAAGAAGCCAAAAGCACATAGTAATGTGTGCAAAGTCTTAATGCCCGGTTTAGAATGCCTTTTGCAAATGTGCTTTTGGTTTTTGCTTCTACCAAAAGCACTTTTGATGGAAAAATAGTGTTTGGTTTGGCTTTTTAGAAAAAGCAAAAGCACCTCGAAAAGCTGCAAAAGTATTTTGGGGTGCTTCTCCGAAAAACAGAAACCAAAAACACGTATTAATGTGTGCAAAGTCTTAAATGCCCCTACTAATATATTTAAATTACACTATAAATATGTACTATTTTCATAAGTAGCATGCACTTTTTTAGTAATTATAACATTCCAAAAGTATTTTTCATCTTTACACATCCAAACATTTTTCAAACAAAAAACTGCTTTTGAAACATTCAATCCAAATACAAAAGTTACTCGCTTCTGCTTTTGACTTTCATTTCTGCTTCTGTTTTTTTCAAAAGCCAATCCAACAGGGCCTAAATGCCCTCTCTAATTTATTTAAATTACACAATATATATACTATTCTCATAAGGCCCTGTTTGGAATGACTTTTGCAAATGTGCTTTTGGCTTTTGCTTCTGCCAAAAATATTTTTGATGGAAAAATGGTGTTTGGTTCGGTCTTTTAGAAAAAACAAAAGCACCTCGAAAAACTGCAAAACTTCTGGGAGAAGCAGCCTAGGGGTGCTTCTCCGGAAAGCAGAAGTTAAAAGCACCTAGTAATATGTGAAAAGTCATAAATGCCTCCACTAATATATTTAAATCACACTATAAATATGTACTATTCTCATATATAAGTGCATGCACTTTTTGGTAATTATAACATTCCAAAAGCATTTTTCATCTTTACATATCCAAACATATTTTTGAAAAAAAGCTGATTTTCAAACATTTCATCCAAACATAAAAGTTACATGCTTCTGCTTTTGGCTTTCACTTCTGCTTCAGTTTTTTTTCAAAAATCAATCCAAACGGACCCTAAGTAGCATGTACTTTTTGATAATAATAACATTTCGAAAGCACTTTTCATCTTTACACATCTAAACACCATTTTTAAAAGAAAAACATTTTTCAAAAATTATATCAAAACACAAACGTTACATACTTGTGCTTTTGACTTCCACTTCTACTTTTACTTTTGGCTTCAGCTTTTTCAAAATCCCATCCAAAGGGACCCTTAAAGAAAACACAAAAAACTGATAATACACATGTATTATTAATGTGAATTTAATCACTATTTTAGAAAATTAATATGATTAATACACATGAATAATAATGTGAATTTAATAACTATTTTACAAAATTAATATAAATAATACACATGAATTATTAATTTGAATTTAATAACTATATTAAAAAATTAATACAAGTATAATTAATACGCATGTATTATTAATATGAATTTAATTATTAACAAAAAACTCAATACACATGTAACTTTAAATTAGTAAGATTTTTTATTTTTTTTCGACGAAGAGAAAAAGTAGTAGAAGCCAATACCACACAAAGAATAAATGAATAAAGGGGATAAATAAGGGGTCAGATGGTAAATTCAACTGTGAATCAAAATTTTATTATATTCATATAATTTTATTCTTTAAATATATACTAATTGCTCATACTAAAATGTGTGGTCATGTTCTATGCTTTCCAACCACAAGTTGGGGGTTCGATTCTCATCTGACCCCTTATTCCTCCCCTTTACCCCCATTTGTAATTCATGAGGCTTGGAATCCCTCACAACTTTGCCAATGTATAGGTGTTAATATTTACCAAAAAAATACTCCCTCCGTCCCGCAATAATGTTCCCATTTCATTTCTACACACAATCCAATGCACTTTTTAAATTGTTAATATCTCAAAATATATACAAGTAGAAATTATGTAAAATATATATTCTAAAACTATACTGTAGGTCCCCTTATACCTCAAGATTCAGTTATGGTTGTTTACGCTGTGTTCTAACTACGCAAATACGAAAGCAGTAAAGGAACACAAACAATTTGATGACCCAGTTCGGTCTTACGACTACGTCTGGGGGATACCAATCCAGGTGACTCCACTAGACTGAAAATCACGAACACAGGCTTACTATCCAAAATGCCTAACTCAAGATCAACCTCAAACACTAGATGAACAAACCTAGTTGAGCAGACGTCGTCGGAACTCCCCCTCAACACGTCTGTAGGGAACTCCTCTAATTGCAATCTTCAAGGTAGGATCTTAGTCCGTCATTCACCATGATTTCCATCTTATCACCGAATTGCTCCACATTCTTTCGATTGTAGAACGCTCAAATATCTTCAGATATCATCAATGTAAACTCTTTCTTGATGCACGGTTCTTCACAAAATAATCAACTCAAATTCTTAATAACATTCAAACGACTCTCACACTGTAATCTAAAGATCTAAAATCTTTCTATGTAAAAACCTCTCACTAGATTACAGACTCTGCGAAATTAAATAATACAATACAAGTAAACTCTAGCAGAGATAACTGTCTGTCGTCGTTATTGGAATGTGCTAACACCTGTAGATCATCTCAATGAACAGTACACAGTTAGGTTGTCAAAACAATGTATTAACAATCTCCTCCACATTTCATGGAGATGATGATCCATCAAACAAGGTGTCTATCAAAAATATCAATAATGCAAGCATCAAGCAAATAAGAACATGATAGCCAAGCACATCAAACAATATAGCAAAATATCATCAATGTAAAGCTTCAATCAAGACGACAGTTCAGAGAGTCCATAGTTCATTACAGTCCATCCAAAAACAAACCAAACACAATCATCAAAATACAGTGTCATCAGCAGAAAGTTTTAACATCCATCAGACAATAAAAAAAAAACCATTAAAAAGTTTCAGTCAGAAAGTCGTTACCCAAATGTACCAACAACCTTACCACACCAATACCTCCACCAAAATAGACACCACCAGCCAGCTTGTTCTCCCCCTTGATGGATCAAACAACTCCATTAGAAGAATCCTCTTCTTCATCAGCAAATGGATTTTGCTCCTCAGAACGAGCTCCACTTGAAGAAGCCTTGCGGGTAGGGGATAGTGATCCTGGCAGCATACTCACAATTTGAGCAATTTTCCGTTTGGTGGCAATCGCTTCTTGGCTGATTTTGGTCTGTTTGTCACTTAGAACAAGCAACTCAGACTTGATTTGCTGTATAAGATCAGCTCCAGATGGTGGTGGTCCTTCCTTGAAATTGTTGTGCTTGTCACGAAGGTCAGTAGAAGGTGAATGCACATTGATCGTGATCAGATCATCCTTCTTCGTCTTAATTCCATTGTGGTGCAGTAGAAGGGTTATAAGAGCAGGGTATGGTAGACTAGCAGACTTTGTGATTAAATCACGAGTATAACCTAGCATTCTTTTCAGAACAAGAAGTCCAAAATTCATTAGTTCAATACCGGAATCAATACAAAACAAAAGTTTACCCATCTCAAGAGAAGGCTGTGAAGCATTGGATGTCGGTAGAATGTTGGCACGACACAGATAGAACAGGCAGTGGAACTTCATAGTCATATCTGAAACACTGCATTTATGTCGTCCAAAATCAAATGCCCTCTGATTTGAGATAGTGTAAGCAATGTCAGCAGGGGAATGAGGTAGATACTCCAGAGGATCTCCAAGGTCGTCGTTGGGCGCAAGTTCTAACAACGCATTGATAACACCAGTGGTTAGATCAATAAACTTGCCTCGAATGTATATCTTACCGAACCAGGGAGATTTTTTGTTCAGAACATCAGGGTGTAGATTGGCGTAGAACTCTCTGACCAAAGTTGGAGAGTAGGCTTTAAAGACTCGTGCCCACTTCAGCAAGTGTCTCTCTTCAAGAAACTCATCAAGCCCTATGTCAGTGTAAGTAGCATGAACAAATGTCTCTTCTGGAATAAACTTCCTGTTGACAAGGTCCTTTGTCCCAAACAGCAACATTTCCTTAGTGAAATAAGTCATGTTGAACGCCCTCTGAGATTGTAAGTCTCTTTGTGACTTCTCTGGTGTCCTGCTAGTCCTAGGTCGTTTGGTTGGTGTGCGAACATCGCTTGTGGAAGTGCTTCGCTTCTTTTTCTGGGTGGATCTGGTAGCAGGTCGTCGAACCTCTGTTTGAACACCAGCTTGATCAGGAACCTCTGGTTCATCGTGTGGCAAAATGGGGTCATCTTCAGCATTTGCATTTTCTGCTCCAGTTTCAGTAGGATTAGAGGGGTTTTCGGTTGGATTTTCAGTAGATTCCTCTGTAGGGTTTTGAGTAGGATCCTGAGGAGGGTTTTGAGGTGGATTCCGAGAAGGAGAAGGGTACATGGTGACTAAAGGCTCAACATCTTCTGCAAACTCGGCCATTTGAGTTTCGACAGTGGTTTGAGTAGGGTTTTCGGGTGTAGCAACACGTTCCTCAGTGACATTCTCAGAAGGATTAGGAATTTCTGAAGAAATGGGGGGTTCCGAAGAGGTAGGGGCTTGATCGGTAACCTTTTCGGGGTGGTTTGTTGAGGAAGATGAAGCCATTACTTGATGTAAACTGAAAAACTCAAACTCAAGACTGAAATGTGATAAAACGAAACACAAAGTATTGATTTAAAGAGGAAAACTGAAGATGAAGAGGCGAGAGAGACGACGGTTTTCCCTGTGACGTGCGACGTGAGTGATGGTGTCAGTTCTGCAGTCATCATTACTGTAGGACGACGGTTTCTCCAAAACTTTATCCAAAAACTATATTGGGCCTACAAAACTCATGGGCTAGATCAAGTGTAAAATGTAAAATAAACATAAACATTGATCAGAATTAACTAGAATAGCAAAGGCCCATAATAGATCTAAGTGTTTCAAACCTTTCACCGTCGAGTGCTTTAGTAAGGATGTCAGCATGTTGTTCCAACGTCTCAATATGTTCAATATTGCACACACCCTCTTCAACCAAGTCTCTTATGAAATGATACCTTATATAAATATGTTTGCTGCGACTATGTAGAACAGGGTTCTTTGAAATGTTGATTGCACTTGTATTGTCGCAATAAACCTTGAAGTCATCCTTCTTAATCCCATAATCACTCAAAACTTGTTTCATCCACATCAATTGTGAGCAACAACAAGTTGCAGCTATGTATTCTGCTTACGCTGTTGAAAGTGCAACTATGTTTTATTTTCTAGAGAACCAACATACAAGATTGTTCCCAAGATAGAAGCAGCCTCCTGTCGTCGACCGTCTGTCATCACAACAGCTAGCCCAGTCCGAATCTGTGTAACCTATCAAGTCCAAACTTGATCTTTTAGAGAACCAAATCCCTAATCCAAGAGTTCCTTTCACATATCTCATGATACGTTTAACAGCTTTCAAATGCATTTCTTTAGGATTTGCTTGAAATCTAGCACAAACTCCTGTACTAAAAGAGATGTCGGGTCTAGTGGCTGTTAAGTAAAGTAGACTGCCGATCATGCTTCTATATAATTTTTTATCTACACTTGCTCCTTGATCATCCTTTCAGAGTTTCTGTTGTTGTCATTGTGGAGTCCTAGCAACCTTGCTATCTTCCAACTTAAATCTCTTTAGCATATTACGTGCATATTTATCCTGACTAAGAAACATTCCATCTTTCAGTTGCTTCACTTGTAGTCCTATGAAGTAAGTTAACTCTCCTAACATGCTCATTTCAAACTCTGACTGCATGGCTATAACAAAGTCGTTTCTGAGATGTTCTGACGTCGCACCAAAAATAATGTCATCAACATATACCTTCTGCAATTATGAAGTGGTTGTCTTCATGCTTTATAAACATCGTCTTATCGACTTCTCCTCTCTTATAACCATTACAAATGAGAAATGAAGACAATCGATCATACCAAGCTCTAGGAGCTTGCTTAAGTCCATAAAGTGCACCATTTACTCGATAGACATGGTTTGGTCTAGACGGATCTTCGAAACCAGCAGGCTGTGCCACAAAGATCTCCTCTTTGATCTTCCCATTTAAGAAAGCTGTTTTGATAATACAACTTAAAATCCATAGAGCATGCAAATGCTAATAAAATTCGAACAGCATCCATTCTTGCAACAGGTGCGAATGTTTCTCCATAATCCAAACCTTCTATTTGAGTGAAACCTTGAGCTACTAGGCGAGCTTTATTCCTTATAATGTTCCCTTGCTCATCAGTCTTATTCCTAAAGACCCATTTCGTACCAATAATATTGATGTTCTGTGGTTGTTCCACCAATTCCCAAACATCATTCCTTTCAAACTGAATCAACTCATCTTGCATGGCAGCTATCCAATATTCATCTTTGAGAGCTTCTGACACATTCTTAGGCTCCACTCTAGATATAAAGCAATTTAATCCAGCTAATTCTCTGTAATTAACCTTCTTACTTCTAGTTAGTCGTTGAGCACTTGGATCACCTATAATATCTTGTTGTGAGTGATGTTTTAGAGTCCTTGGACCTTTTCTCTTATCAGATATAACATCTTTAGAACTTAAATCAGCATTCTCTGAATTTTCTTCATGATCAGCATCTCCATCATCATCAATAACTATTCCTTCAGACTGTTGTTGACTGGATGTACCAACATCAGGGTTGTCTAAGGCAGTATCAACACTAGGAACAATATCATCATCATCCTTTTTAGGTAAAGCATACTTATCCTCAAATAGAACATTTACTGATTCAGTAACCTTTTTGGATTGAATCAGATAAAGTCGATAAGCTCTAGAGTTGTTAGAATAACCCAAAAACCAACCTTTCTCAGCTCTAGCATCAAACTTCTTAATTTGCTCTCTATCCCTGTAGACAAAACATTTACATCCAAAAGTATGAAAATATTTAACAGTAGGAGTTTTACCATTCCAGATTTGATATGGAGTGTTGTTAGTGTGAGGTCTCAACAACACACAATTGATGATGTGACACGCTGTATGAATTGCTCCGGCCCAAAATGACTAGCCAAGAGCACTAGCATGCAGCATTGAACGAGCCATCTTCTGAAGTATTCTATTCTTCCTTTTAGCAATCCCGTTTTGTTGAAGTGTCTTTGGGGCAGAGTACTCATGAAAAATTCCATGGTTGTTACAGAAAAGTTCAAACTCCTGATTCTCAAACTCACGTCCATGATCAGAACGGATTCTATGGATTTTGGTTTGCTTTTCATTCATCAATTTCAGGCTTAGCTTTTCAAAGTGTTGAAATGTTTCATCTTTGCTCCTGAGAAAACATACCCAAGTGAATCTCGAAAAATCATCAACACAAACTAAAACATATCTTTTGCCATTTAGGCTTTCAGTTTCTGTTGGACCCATAAGATCCATATGAATCAGTTCTAGGCAATGATCTGTAGAGATTCCATCAGTCTTCTTATGTTGAGCTCGGGTTTGCTTTCCTTTTGAACAATCCACACATGTAAGATCTTTGTTATTGTGTAGTTTAGGCAGACCTCTGACAGCAGCTGAACAACTTAGTTTGTACAAGGTTTGATAGTTGAGATGTCCAAGCCTTTTGTGCCATAAGTTTGTGAGGTCATCCTTGCTTACAAGTGCTTGTGCCAGATTAGCTTCCAAAGTATAGCAATTGTTCTTTGATCGTTTGCCTGTCATGATGTTATCTCTCCTGCAATCAAATACTTGACAGAAATGCTTATTAAAAATAACAAGAGAATCTTCATCACATAATTGACTAATTGAAATGAGATTAGTAGTAAGCCCTTCAACATGATAAACTTTAGAAAGTTTAGAAAGTTCACCATCCTTTACATTACCATAACCAGTGATTTTGCTTCTAACACCATCACCAAAAACCACATCTCCACAATCTTTATCTGTAAAGTTATTTAGAATTTCCTTACTACCTGTCATATGCCTTGAACAACCTAAATCAAAATACCATTTTCTGGACCGTGGTTGTTGTTGTGATGATAGCACAACGAGGCATTGACTCTCCTTTCTCTTAGGCACCCACTCCATTTGAATTATGATCTTTTTCTTTAAATCTTCATGGGGCCAGACCACTGGACGACCATTCATGAGATCGCGAACAATTCTCATGCAAGTTTCAGCTGTGTGACCAGGTAAGCTGCAATAGAGACAGTCTCTACGTCGTTTAGGTGATGTAGGAACATCCTGTTGTGTCAGTGAGCTTGATTCAGCATTCAAATTTCCACCACTAACAAATAGTCTTCTTCCAGTAGATGCTTGATTATTGTACCCAATACCAGTCATGTCTCTGTAGCTCTTTCCAATAGACAGAACTTCATCCAGTTTGTCTTTCCCTTTGGTCATCTTCTCCAAGTCAGCCACTTGGATTTTCAATTTAATAGATTCCTCTCTGAATGATTCATTCTCCTTGGTCAAAGTAATAACCTGAAGTTTCACTTCATCATACTTTCCCTTAAGAACTTTTAAATCATCAATAGCCTTAAGCTTTTCAGCTTCTGCTTTGTCCAAAATCAGATTGATGTCAGTGAGTTGTTTCGGCAACTGCTCATTCTCCTGTACAGCTTCATCATACTCCTCTTTGAGTTTTTCATAGATATCAACTAGTTCTTTATAGAGACTACCTGATTCAGCTGTAACAATAGAAGAAATGTCAGTAATTAAATGTATTGACTCAGAGTTACCTTCAAAATGGGTAGGACTAGCTTCTCTTGTCACAAATGTAACAACATCATCATCATCACTTGATTGATCATTCTCAGCTTCAACTTCAGAATCATCACTCAAAGTGGCTTGAAGTGCTTTCCCTTTCTTCTTCTTAGCAGTAGGACATTCAGCTCTCACATGCCCTTTTCCTTCACATTCAAAACATATAATCTCAGAAGATTTATCAGACTTGTCAACATCTTTGTCCTTCTTAAATTTTCTGAACTTTCTATCAGATTTCTTTTCAAATCTGTTGTTCTTCTTCTCCGTCGTTACTGGGTTGTCAGAACTACGATTTCTCTTTTGAAACTTCTTGAAATGTTTATTCTGAAGCATCTTTCCAATCCTTTTTGAGAGTAAGGAAACTTCCTCTTCAAAATCATCAGCAGGTTCATCTTCGGCTTTGAATGCAATGTTCTTGTGCGATTTTTCTGTGGCTAAATGATTGATTTCATAAGTTGAAGAATACCAACCAATTCCCTCAAGGACATTGTCTTGATCTTCTCAACTTCTTCAAGGGCTGCCACTTTTGCAGAGTATTTCTTAGAAACAGTCCTAAGAAATTTCCTCACGAGCTTTGATCCTTCAAAAGTCATACCAAGAGCTGTGGCCTGATTCACGATATCTTGAAATCTTCCAAAATATGATGTGATATCCTCATCATTTGTCATCCTTAAACTGTCAAAGATCGATTCAATGCGCTGTAGACGGGTTGTCTTGACATCCTCAGAACCTTCATGTTGAGTTTCTAAGAAATTCCAAGCTTCGTAGGCGGATGTACAATTAGCGATCATCCTGAATTGCGCTTCATCCATGGCACCGCTGATAGCATTAAGAGCTGTGTAGTTCACTGATCTTGCAGTTCTCTCGGCTTGTGTGAGTTCGGCATTGGTTGCAAGTCGAATTGTGGTTGTCGCCGTTTCTCCTTCACCAGTGCGAACCTCTCTTGTTGGTTGAGTCCATGGTTCCAGAACTGAATCCCAAACACCATCTCCTTGTGCCAAAAGATAATTCCGCATCCTAGCTTTCCAATACGCATAATCGCTTCCATCGAACAATGGCGGACGAGTGTTAGACGCTCCTTCTCGGCTCATGATTCTTGAATCTTAAATGAATGGATTTTCTCAGTTACGTTAGAGAACTCGCTCTGATACCAATTTGTAGGTCCCCTTATACCTCAAGATTCAGTTATGGTTGTTTACGCCGTGTTCTAACTACGCAAATACGAAAGCAGGAAAGGAACACAAACAATTTGATGACCCAGTTCGGTCTTATGACCTACGTCTGGGGGATACCAATCCAGGTGACTCCACTAGACTGAAAATCACGAACACAGACTCACTATCCAAAATGCCTAACTCAAGATCAACCTCAAACACTAGATGAACAAACCTAGTTGAGCAGACGTCGTCGGAACTCACCCTCAACACGTCTGTAGGGAACTCCCCTAATTGCAATCTTCAAGGCATGATCTTAGTCCGTCATTCACCATGATTTCCATCTTATCACCGAATTGCTCCAGATTCTTTCGATTGTAGAACGCTCAAATATCTTCAGATATCATCAATGTAAACTCTTTCTTGATGCACGGTTCTTCACAAAATAATCGACTCAAATCTTGAAGAACATTCAAACGACTCTCACACTGTAATCTAAAGATCTAAAATCTTTCTATGTAAAAACCTCTCACTAGATTACAGACTCTGCGAAATATAATAATACAATACAAGTAAACTCTAGCATAGATAACTGTCTGTCGTCGTTATTGGAATGTGCTAACACATGTAGATCATCTCAATGAAAAATACACAGTTAGGTTGTCAAAACAATGTATTAACATATATGATTAGACGAATCTAACAAGACCGAACTCGACTATTTTTTCAAATATATAATTATAATAATATCGAGTCAAAGTTGAACAATGAACAGTGTCAAAAAGTCAAATGGGAACATTATTGTGGGATGGAGGGAGTATTTTTTTTTGCAATTGAACGTGAATCGGATATTCGATCGATCCTAATCTAATATAGCATTTGGAATACCCTTCCCCTCTTAAAAAGGGTAAAGATAATTTTGAATGGATTTATTATTTATTCAATCGTCTCAAAATAATGTTTTTTTTTAAAATATTTTTTTGGATATATAGTTCATCGTTTAATATTTATTCAATTTTTTGTAATTATAAAATAAAAAGTTATAATGAAGTTTGTTTTGTCAAAAATATCTAATCACATAATTTTGGAATATTATATATATATATACATTTTAAAGTAATAATTATTGAACAATTACATTGAACGGCATAAAAAAATCAAAATGCAACTCTTATTTTGGGATGAATAAAGTATCAATTTCGGCTAGGTCAGAAATTATTTTGGATGAACCTCATACTAAAGTTTGGGAATTAACTTGAGAAAAAGTTCCCCAGAATTTTACAGTAAAATAGCTCATTTTCTCCTCAATCCGCTTTTAGGCCGGTTCCTATTATGGTATGAGATTTTTGCCTAAATCAGCACTTAACCAATATTTATTTTTAATATTTTTAAACAACTATTTTTGCCCGGTTTTTTAATTAAAAAAATAATTTAATCAGAACCCTAAATTTTAGAACCGACAGTGATATAGAGTATGTTTGGGAGTTGCCGGATATTAGATTCGTAGAGAGAACTGTGATACAATTTGCTCTTCGAATCTGCTATCTACTAGTAGATTCGTTCGCTCCCAAACATCCCACGGCCAATTTTGATTCAACATTTGTAAAGCCCGGCGGAGCAAGTATACTAGCCTAGCAATATATCCATGTTAAAAATCCGTATGTATTCTAATTATACACAAACTTGAGAGCGTAAAACCTGAACACTACAAATTTTTATGGGACCGCAATGAAAAGGTCAAAGGCGACGAAATTCATCAAACCACGAAATTTAAGCGATGATATTAATCTTCTTTTTCTTGGTGAACATACCAAAATTGAATGGGAATATAATCATAATCATGTGGTATACGAAATCCCAATATATTATTGCCTTAATAAATTTTTAATTGGTACAAATGAAGGATAATTTGAACTTTTATAGTATACTTTTTCTTTCTTTCTTTCTTTCTTCTTCTTCTTCTCCTTCTTCTCCTTCTTCTTCTTCTTCTTCTCATTCTTCTTCTTCTTCTTCTTCTTCTTCTGCTTCTTCTTCTTCTTCTTCTTCTGCTTCTTCTTCTTCTTCTTCTTCTTCTTCTCCTTCTTCTCCTTCTTCTTCTTCTTCTTTTTTTTTTTAAAAAAAAAATAACCCTGTCTAATACTACTAAGCAAGCTTAGATAAATAGTACTCTAGTATATAGTACTACTCAGTGGCGGACGCAAGGTAAGGCTTGGTGGGGCTCCAGCCCCACCTCAATTTTTTAAAAAAATTATATATATATATATATATATTGTTGATTATATTAAGCCCAAATAATTAGTACTCTCTCCGTCCCACCAAACATGTCCTGTTTGATTTTTTGACACTGTTCATTTTTCAACTTTGACTCGATTTTATTGCAAGTATTATTTGGAAAAAATAGTCGAGTTGGATCTTGTTAGAATCGTATAACCATGTAGTTTTAGAATATATATTTCACATAATTTTTTTTGTATATATTTTGAGATATTAACTGATGAAAACGTGCATTAGATTGTGTGCAAAAGTCAAACAAGACAAGTTAAATGGGACGGAGGGAGTACTTCACAGGCGCTAGTCTTATAAATAATTAATACTTCTACATGATATTATTAAGCCCAAAAAATTAGTACTTCACGGGCTCTAGTCTTAAAAATAATTAATACTTCTACATGTTATTATTAAGCCCAAAATAAAATTTCATTTATATTTTACCTACTTATTTATATATCTAGTTTATTACTAAACGATAATAATATTAATTGATAATGAATTGATTATTGATTTAGGAGATGTTGGATGGATTTTTTTCTAAAAAAGTATCAAAAAGTTCTATAGAATCTTCTAAATAAAATGCAAATTTAAATTCTTCCGGTCAAGTATGGTAATTTTAGAGGGTGTAATATGAAATATGGTAATTTTAATCCAAATAAATGAGATTAAAGTTTGTCCTGTTGTTGGAAAACAAATTAATAATTTTGATATGAATATTAAGGATTTAGTAAGAAGAGCATACCGCAACTAGAGGTCTTTGCCAACCGATATTAGATTTTCCTAAACACACGATCTCGGCAATTTATCAAGACAAATTTGAGGAACAAATTGGAATATGAACTAAAGTGATACTTTAGTGGTATTGAAAGTGATATATGTTTTCAATGCTATATATAATGAATCCATATTGCAACAGTATCGGAAGATGAGTAGTCGATGATATCAATTAAGTAGAGTTTCTGATGCTTATAAAAATGATGAAATTAATTTAAATATTTTATTATTCTTCTGTAGCTAAATCTGTCATGTTTTATACTTCTTTATGAACAAAATTGTATATAATTATTTTGTATATTTATTGTTAAAAAATAAATTTCAGCCCCACCCGGCGAAAATTCCTGGGTCCGCCACTGGTACTACTACTACGTAGTAAGGTGAATATATGTATTTTTCATGGATGAGGATAATTTAATTTAATGATATTTTCCTTAAAATTGGATGATCTATGTAAATTATAAAAATTAAATTCGGACAATACAAATTATGAGATTGGTAAAATTTATTTTCCAATTTAATTAAGAATCAGTAACACTGTACGTAATAATTTAAGCCATGTTTGGCAATTATCTATTAGCTAAAATGCTAAATGATTAGTTAATTAATAAATTAGTCAAAATTAGCTGTTTGATAATTTCGAGAACAACTTTTTATGTAGAATAAGTTAAAATTCAAAATTTATTCATTGCAGTGGATTCAAAATTCGTTAATTGTCCATTATTTTAAATTTTATTTTATTTCTTTTTAAAAAGTTGTTTTATCTCATAATATATCACAAATGAATTTATTCAGAATAAAAAACACCTCCTCAATAAATTTGCTCCAAGCCAAACATTTCCGCCACAACAAGCATTTTCCCATAATCCAAATGTCCTCTTTTTTTTCTTCTAATTATTCATACACAGTCCGGGACCTCAGGCCCAGAACCACCATGACCGTGGATTCTACTATCTATACAAGATCGAGGGCAGGCACCGCAGTCAGCAGAACACATCCCGGGACTCCCGAAAATACCCCCCTTAATTAACGCACGCGTTATTCGTGCCTCTTTCCCCGTTTTCCCCCACGTGCCCTTTTATTCCACTCTTGCATTACCCTTTTTCCTTACCTGTCAATTAACTGAAATCAAATTCAAATCCAACACTGCACACAGACACAAACATGTGTTTCTGTGTGTGTCCATCTGTATATATATCGAGAGAAAGCCAGAGACTGGATCACTAAAACACTCATCTCCCAAAGTCTCTCTGCAATTCTTCCTCCCTCCCTTCGCAAGTACTATTATCCACACTTGATAAAAGAAAAAACCTCACACCCAAAACCGAAATTCTCTCCAATGGCGTTTGAGCTTTCATACAATATGTTATTACAACTCGTCGTCGGTCTTCTCCTCTTCCTTTTATCAATTTTCTCGGCGCTGTCTGTACTGCTGAGATTGTTCAAGCCATGGTGCCGCTGCGAAACCTGCCAGAGCTACCTGACATCAAGCTGGGCCTTGAGGTACAACAATCTCAGCGACTGGTACACCCACCTCCTATCCCAATCCCAGACGGGGACGATCCACGTACACGTGCTGGGCAACGTTATTACAGCCAATCCGGAGAACGTCGAGTACATACTCAAAACGAGGTTCTCCAATTACCCTAAAGGTAAGGCCTTTTCCACCATCCTCGGCGATCTTTTGGGGAAAGGGATTTTCAGCGTCGACGGTGATCTGTGGAAGTTCCAGCGGAAAGTTGCCTGTCTCGAACTCGGCGGCCTGTCCATTCGAACCTACGCTTTCGACATAGTCAAATCCGAGATCCAATCGAGGCTTTTCCCGCTACTGAACGCCGCCGCTGGCGGCGGCGGCGCCGGGGATGCAATTGATTTACAGGATATTTTCCGGCGATTCTCGTTCGATAGCATCTGCAGATTCTCGTTCGGAGTGGACCCCGGCTGCCTGAAACTGTCCCTCCCCGTGTCCGAATTCGCCGCCGCTTTCGACCTCGCGTCGAAACTGTCGGCACAGAGAGCAATCACGACATCCCCATTGGTGTGGAGGATGAAGAGATTCTTCAATTTAGGATCCGAGAAACGGCTCAAGCAGGCGATCAAATCCGTCCACGAATTGGCGGAATCCGTAATCAAACACAAAAGAAGCACCGCGGATTCGTCGTCCTCCCAGGGAGATTTACTGTCGCGATTCATGGGCACAATCGATGACGATGTGTTGCTCCGGGACATCGTCGTCAGTTTCCTCCTGGCAGGCAGGGACACGGTGGCGTCGGCTCTTTCAGGATTCTTCTTACTTTTGGGTCGAAACCCTTCGGTCCTGGAACGAATTAGGGAAGAATCAGACCGCGTGATGGGCCCCCCGGCGGAGGACGGCGGTGATAAATTGGTGGATTTCAATCAGCTCCGGGAGATGCATTACCTACAGGCGGCGGTGCACGAGAGCATGAGGCTGTTCCCGTCGGTGCAATTCGACTCCAAGTTCGTCGAGAGCGACGATTTTCTTGCGGACGGGACGTTTGTTTCGAGGGGGACGAGGGTGACGTACCATCCGTACGCGATGGGGAGAATGGAGGGAATTTGGGGGTCGGACTGTCGGGAATTCCGGCCGGAGAGGTGGATTAAGGATGGGGTCTTCAGGCAGGAAAGCCCTTACAAGTACCCCGTGTTCCAGGCCGGGCCTAGGGTTTGTCTGGGGAAGGAAATGGCGGTTGTGGAGATGAAATTTGTGGCGCTGTCTTTGATCAGGAAGTTTGATTTCGACGTAATTGCGGCTGGTCGGGAACCGAGATTTGTGCCTGGTTTGACGGCGACTTTCGCCGGCGGTATCCCGGTGGTTGTACGGGAGAGGAAGGTACTATAAGTATGGAAAATTTAAATCACTCTCCACCGTTGAAATCGGGTTCGGACAGGATTTGGCGGCAGACCGGAGAGGCCGACGGGTGGTTTGTTTTACTGAGGTCCTGGGAGTTGGAAACCAGGGTGAATCTAGACCGTGGGTAATGTGGACTGACGGTGAGGATTGAACGAGGGGTTCAAAGAGCAAACGTGATGAAAGACTGAAGACTGATGATGAGAGGGGACTTTGGGAGTAGAGAATAATGTAGTAATTAATTAATTAATTAATTACATAGTTTGTGTGCAATTAAAGGAATAGATTAATTAATTAATCATGCTCCCGTTGTAATTAATTACTCATCCTTTCAAAACAAATTAAGATCTCACTTGTCCATCCCATTTTCGCGGGGCTTCATCATGACCTGTATTCCTACTTTGTGTTGCAAATTTTTGTAGTATGATTTTCTTGACTTGATGTGGGAAATATTTACTAATATGCTATTGAAATAATTTTAAGTGTCAGATTTGATATTAGTTTTTGAAATAGTAAAACCCTCTTTGATTAGTTTTTTGAATGAGTCACGTACATAGTTTCTTATATTGTAGGATAATAAGATCTAAAAAACAAAGCCTTCAATAAGAGGTTGTTACTGTTGCATATATTATGACTTTTAGCCTATTATTTATGTGTATATAAAATATATATGATGTCTCTGCAAGTGCTAAAATACATATGATCTGATAAATGGATGGATATGAAATTGGCCGTACACAAGGTATAAAATATATGTAGAGAAAAGACATATAGTAGTGCATGAAATAAAGAGAGATGTGAAGAAGTAAAGTATGAAGCAGTCGACATAGGGAGATGACAATAGTGAGGAAGTCGTAAATTGCCACAAGTGTGTATTATTGATGGAATGATGGAATAGTGCAAATATTTATAGTCAAATGAAGGCTATTACCACACATCACTTAGATAGAAATATTAATGAGAAGACGATCACATTTATGGAGTTGTTGATGCATGTAACTCTCACAGTTATTATTATTATTTTTTTTGGGGGGAATGTTATTACTTATTAATTAGTCTCTATAGGAAACTATACTATAGAAGTATTATAAATATGGCTGATAAATAGGCTAATAAGAATCTCTACTAAAATTAAATCGGATCTAATTTTTTTTTTTTGGTGAACGGATCTAAAATTTATTTCATACAGTTTTTCTTCTTTTTTTTTTTTTTTAAAAAAAACTTTAATAGTTGGACTTTCCTTTTTGTCTAAATATGAAATAAGTATGATATTTTATCTTTTTGGTGAATAAATATTTTATCTTTTTGAAACATTTAAAAATTAAAATTAACCCTAACCTCTGCGGCGCTAAAATATTTTCGATAAAAGCTAGGGGTGTATTGGATTGAGACTCTTTTTGGATTCTCTTAAAGTTGAGGTGTATTCAATAAAGATTCTAAAAAGTCTTTAAAATCTAGATGTATTCAATACATATTTTAAATTTTTTTTTAAAAAAAATCTAGAGGTATTCAATACAGATTTTAAAATATTTTTAAAAATTTAGAGGTATTCAACACGAAAAAGTTCATAAAAATTATAACTACACGAATCTCTCAAAAATCAGCCAGACTTTTCATGGACTCTATACAAATCAGCCAACTATACGTGGAGTCTATAAACTTTCTAAATCCACGGACTTCTTAAAATTCATAAAAATCTAATAAAGACTGAAACGAATACACCCCTATAAATAATACTCTACACATTTTTGGTTACCATATATACCCTAAAATTATAAATATTGTTAATATATTTATTTGCAAACACATCTTTAGCAAGAATTACTATTTTCTAAAGCCAATTTGTGACAGATACAACACATAATTAATGAAACAAAAATTACTCCAAGGTGCATATATATATATATATACATATATATACACTTAAAAGAAATTTATACTCCCTCTGTCCCATGATATTTGTCCTGTTTGACTTTTTGACATTGTTCATTGTTTAATTTTGACTCCATTTTATTACAAATATATATTTGAAAAAAATAGTCGAGTTTGATCTTGTTTGAATCGTATAATCACGTAGTTTTAGAATATATATATTTTTTTATAATTTTTGTTTTACATATTTTGAGATATTTACCGTTGAAATAGTGCATTGGATTGTGTGCAGAAATAAAACAAAACAAGTTAAATGGCACAGAGGGAGTATATATATATATATATATAGTGTATCATTGAAAGGATATCACAGATCTTCCAGATAAACTATCAATATATATCTTCTGCATTTCACGCAGTCCAAGACACATTTTAAAATATTTATAACTCAAATTATACACAAGTAAAAATTATAAAAATTTGATATTTTAAAACTACGTGATTAGACGAATCTAACAAGATCTCACTTGACTATGTTTTGTATTATAGAACTATGTTAAAAAATTTGATTAAAGTTACTCAATTAATAATTACTACTATAAAATGGGAGCATTTAAATTAGAACGAATTATAAATAAAAGTATTTAATGACATTCTAACGATAAGCATTAAAATATATAAGTAGCAATTAAGAATTCGGTGATCCTGTGGGTAAGTAGTGTCTATGTGCTTGAAATGTTTATGAAAGTGACACGTTCAAGAAATTTAATGTATCCCTTAGAAAAACAGGAACATACTTTTATTTATTTATTTTTAATTTTTTGTGTAGGATGCAATGTACTTTATTTTGAGTTGATGTACTATCTTTAATTTATTTGACATGTTCCTGTAGTTTTAAGCACTGAGCCAAAAAGGATTGAGGCAACTGGGCAAGCATGGAATCCACATCCAAAATAAGAATTGAGGCAGGTTTATCCTTTTTAAAATATATATATATATATATATATATATAATATTACTGTATTAAAATAAAAACAATATTTAATGCTCTCCTAACAAAAAAATATTTAATGCTATAAAAATAAAAAAATAAAATGCATCCCACTGATTGATTATTTCTATTTGTTAACAAAAACAATAATGTATCATACTCCATCCGTTTAGAAAAGATAGCTACATTGGTAAAATTGACACTATTCACCTAAACACTTTGATTTGAAGTTTTATCATAGATATACAAATTAAAATATAGCCAAGTGAGATCTTGTTAGATTCGTCTCATCTTGTAGTTTTTAAATACCGAAGTTTTAGAATTTTTACTTCTACCGAATTTGAGTTATTAATGGTTTAAATTGTGCATTGGACTGCGTGCTGGGTTGGTCAGTAGCTATCTTTAAAAAACAGAGGAAGTATATAGTAGCTAGCTACGGAAAAAAAAATCAAATATAATAAATATTAGATCAAAAACCGTTCCGGTCTAATTATGAACTTTACGAAATCACAAAAAGTTCCAACTAAAACAATTTTTTAAAGTAGAATTGAAAATAATTTTTTTTTTCTAGAAGGGAAATTGATGACTCCATCAACTCATTGCGCCGATCTTTTAGATGGATTTCTAGAAAGAAAGAAAAAGATGTATACTCCATATATATCGTAGCTCGTCTTAATTATAGCCAATTCCTTATGGAAACTACAGGAAAATAAAAATAATTAAAATATATTAAATAAGTAAAGAAAAATTCTAGAAAATAAATGACGAGGTCAGGTCATGGTTAAACTTGTGAGAATGAACTCCACTGGACAAATATAAATAATTTGAATATAGGTGCCCTAAAATGTGAAACATGGACTGTTGACAATTTGTCCCTCTAATAATTTAGCTTCATATTTTGATTTAGTTATATATGGCGGTCTAGTAATATCGTTCGGGGACCAATTGTAAAAATCATCTATGACTACACTTCTAGAGATAACAATAAATGCAAATGTAGAAAAAAAAAAGAAAGAAAAATGAATAAATACACAGGAACAAAACTACTATACTACTACTAGTCTACTAGTACTACAATAGTACTAAGCTGTTTAAGTTGTTACACAACTTTAGATGTTTAAGAAATTACTACTACATCTATATTCTATCCAATTATTTTTATTTCAAAACAATTGGATTAGACTAATACATTTGTTTAATACTCCCTCCGTTTTTTATCTTTAGCTACATTAGATGTTTTGTCACTATTCATTGAATTACTTTGATTTTAATTTTTCTCATAACTATACAAGTTAAAATATAGTCAAGTGTGATCTTGTTATATTCGTCTCGTCATGTAGTTTTTAAATATGGAACTCATAGAATTTTTACTTGTACCGAACTTGAGTTATTAACGATTTAAAATATGCATTGGACTGCGCGCGATGTGGGTCCGTAGCAAACAAATAAAAACGGAGGAAGTATGTAATATTTTAAAATATGTATAGGTAAAAAATTATATAAAAATATACTTCAATGTAAAAAGACAAAACAACCATAACATTGCTCGTGGGTACACCCCAAATCCCAATATAGATTTGTCATTGTTTGTGGGTACTAAAACAACGGTAACATTGTTCATTTGTTTGTGGGTACACCCCAAATCCTAATAGTTTGAGACTTTGAGTTGTTACAACTTATTACTCCTCGCTCCGAGTTAACATATCATGTTTGAACTTTTTACATTATTTAATGTTCCGTTTTAATCAATTTTATTGCAAATATATATTTAGAAAAAATAATCGAGTTGGATCTTGTTAGAATCGTAAGATCATATAATTTTAAAATATATATTTTACATCATTTTTAGTATTCTATATATTTTGAGATATTAAAGATTTAAAAAAATATACTCCGTATTGAATTATATCTCCGTATTGAATTATATGCAGAAGTTAAAACAATACAAGTTAAACGAGACATATGGAGTATTATTGTTATTGTAGTGTAGCCACATTTTATAGTTGAATCACATTTCTCAAAATGATTTGAGTTTGACACGGTTGGGTTCAAATGGATTGAGTTGCCAGATGTAAAAAGTGAGTGTAGTCTGTAGTCTGTACTGTACTCAGCTTGTCTTGAATGCGACATGCCGACATCTCACTTCTCTGTCCGAAACTCTAGCTCCTCACTGGAACTGAAAATGGCAATAGAACAACTATAACCGTGTTCAATTATGCGTGCCCTTTTTTGTATGTCGGCTACAAACACACACTCACTTTTGTGGAAAAATTAACACTTTTTATAGTCTTATATAAATAAACTAGTAAAAATAACCCGTCGAGTCGAAAAGTTGAACTGAAAATTATATAGGAGTATATTTTATATAATATATATACTTATACTCCCTCCGTCCCAGCTAACATGTCTTGTTTGACTTTTTGACATTGTTCATTATTCTACTTTGACTCGATTTTATTGCACGAATATATTTGGAAAAAATAGTCGAGTTCGGTCTTGTTAGAATCGTATAATCATGTAGTTTTAGAATATATATTTTACATAATTTTTTGTTGTACACATTTTGAGATATTAACGGTTGAAAAAATGCATTGGATTGTGTGCAAAAGTGAAATAAGACAAGTTAAGTGGGACGGAGGGAGTATTATATAATAATAATAAATTGTATTTTGAGTATTGAAAAATGTATAATGATTTATTTTATATATTCAAAAGAGAATATATATATATGATAATACAATTTAATTATTTTTAAAACTAACAAAGAAATCATATTATACTGTATCTTTAGCTTCTGTGGCTTGTCCGGTACTAACCTAACAGATCAAAAAAATAATTATTAAAATAATATTTTTATTTGATTTGAAACTTAAATTAAGTTAAAATAAAATTTAAAAATAAGTATGAAACATAATATGAAAATTTTCCTAACAATTTGTTGAAAATTTCATTGGTGAAAATCTCATTAATAGGGACTAGTATAACACTATCTTTAAAAATGTCAGAATTTGAAGTGGTGCAATTTGTATTTGTATATGTACTTTAAAAAACTAGCAAGTAACCCGCCGAGACTCGACAGGCATATTTATGTATTTTATATAATATTTATATTTATATTATATAAATTAATAATAAATTGTATTTTGAGTAATGAAAAATATGTGATGATTTATATAAATTCGAAAGAGGGGTATAGGATAATATAATTTAATTGTTTTTAAAACTAACAAAAAAATCATATTATACCGTCTTCTTTAGCTTCTGTGGTTTGTCCGGTACAAACCTAACATATCAATAAAAAATAATTATTAAAATAATATCTTTATTTAATTTGAAATTTAAATTAAAATAAAACAAAATTTAAATATAAGTATTAAGCATAATATGAAAAATTCCCATGCAATTTGCTGAAAATTTCATTGTTGAAAATCTTATTAGTAAGGGCTAGTATAACACTATCCTTAAAAATGTCTGTATTATAAGTGGTGCAGTTTTTTTTTTCTTTTTTGAGGAAAGAAAACTTTCATTTCATAAAAGAAATCCACAAATACAATGACCCTTGAGATTATACTTTTCGGACCACAAGCACAGCCTTAGAATTTAATTAAGCAGCCATTGGATGCAAAACCGACCAAAACCAGCATATCTATCATCAACATCAAAACTACAATTGCTAACAGTAAAAACACTTTATATTCGCCCCAATCACCACCGATCACAGAAGAAGCATACTGCACCATAACTGTTCAAATTCCAATCCTTCCATCTTCTTCAAGCACCTCCAACGTCACAACTGATTGTATATGTACTATAAAAATATTTGTATATTTGTATATGTGTATAAAAAATTGCCGTTATTGGATCACCCGTAGAGTTTATAAGAATATCATCCGGAAATGTCACAAATGATTGCACATCTCCAAATTAAATAATAATTTTACCATGACCTACATCAACTATCAATTTCGCAAATTTTTTGTCATATATAAATTTCTTTGTAAATATTTCTTGTGTTATGTTGAGTTAATCATTCTTAATTGTACATTAATACTTTAAGTCACATCTTGCTAGTCACACGAAATATTGCAACATAACTGTTAATGGCTAAAAATTGGTTTTGGAAGATAAAGTCCAACATTCTTTAAAGATTGACATTGACTTTTGTTTATAATCATAGCAAAACAAACCGCGAGTGGGAATTTTCTCATCCGAAATCAAATGGGGAATTTGATTAAATCAGATGGGCTCATAATTATTCTACCAATCAAGAATTTTCTTTTTCATGGTTTCTCGAAAATTAATTTAACCTCAATTATATGGTTCTGCATCTTAGTTAAAATCAACTTACTTCCACTGCATAATTTATTTGATGGATCTATATTACTAAGATGCATGACTATAGAAACCTCATTCAACTATATTTTTCGGTAATCCAGAACAATTGATTTTGTTTAGATATTCCAGTGAAAATAATTCATTGGCTTCACTTATGCTTTCATCATCTTGATAAATATTGTTAGAACTGATATATACTTCCTCCGTTCTCATATAAATGCACCCTTCCTGCATTTCACGCAATCCAAGACATATTTTTAAATGTTTATAACTCAAATTGTATATAAGTAAAAAAATATAAAAATTTGATATTCTAAAACTATGTGCTTAGACGAATCTAATAAGATCTCACATGACTATGTTTTTTCTTATATAACTATGTCTAAAAAATTATTCAAAGTTACCCAATGAATAGTTACTACTATGCAAATGGTTCACTTATATGAGAACGGAGGTAGTATACATTTTCATTTGTAGATATATGTTCCATGATGTAATCAATCGTATGAGCAATCATTGGTATGTGTTAGTATAACATAATCTTTAAAAATATCTGGATTTAAAATGGTGTAGTTCATATTTGCATAAGTACTCTGAACAAATACTGCTATATGATCTTCCGTATATTTTATAAAATTATGATCTGGAAATGTCACATCTAGTCGTATATTTCCAAGATCAATACCAGCTTTACCAATTTCTATCGCGTATATGAAATATTCATTGTGCAAATGAGTTTTTTTAATAGTTATAGTAAAACAAATGTGAGATGAGAATTTTTTTCTCTGAAATCAAATGGAGAATTTGGTTAATTCAGACTGGCTCATAATCATCTACCAATTAAGAATTTTCATCCCAAATAATAAGTTTTGTTTTATTGAGAATGGAGAATTATGGAGTAAGTTTTTTGCATGTAGAAATTTTTTTTTTTTTTTTTTTTTTTGAGAATAAAGTTTTATTTCCAAAGTCAATGGTACAATTTCACCGATGAACACAGCTCATACAACCGACCCCTACACTGCGAAGTCCCAACACAAGACTCACAGTACACCAACAATCATGGACTCAGAAGAACAACTCCGTTTGCATGTAGAATTCTCGTCACAATCTAGTTGAATACTAAATTTAGAATATACAGTCCACTGGATGCTACAGGCAGCACCATATCACCTCTTCCTCAAAGGGCTATACATAATGTTTTCTAGATAAATTATTGATAAATGTCTTATCATTTCCACCACGTAAAAAAAATAAAAAAATCAAACATCATCACTATCAACTACAGACATTATTTTATTATAAACATTATTACGTTCATCAATCAAGAAAGAAATAGCTTAGCATGAACTGCCTTCATCTCTTCCTTATTATAATATGTATGTTCTAGTATCAATAGATTATATGTTTCAGACGTTGAAAGTTCATTCAGTATCGGCATTCCAGAGAAAATTTTCAAACTTATATAATTTGCAGCAATTAGCATTTCAATTCCTAATAAAGCTATATTTATATGTGTTATTTCGTAAAATACAAATCTATTAAAATATAGACTAATGAATTATTTCATAAAAAATAGATTAAAAAATAATTTTTTTTATTTACTGATGGATCTATTCACACTCACAATAACTCTTTATACATCAGATTCTTTTATTTATAATATGCTTTATGAAAATAATTAATTTACTTTAAACCAATTATCCAAATAATATGAATTTTCACATTTCCCTTAATAATTATAATCGTTTTGAATTATTTTTAGAGATAATAATTACTCCCTCCGTCCCACTACACTTGTCCTCTTTGACTTTTTTACACTGTTCATTATTCAGCTTTAACTCAATTTAATTGCAAGTATATATTTACCAAAAAATAGTCGAGACTGGTCTTGTTAGAATTATATGATCACGCAGGTTTATAATATATATTTTGTATAATTTTTCATTGTTTATATTTTGAGATATTAACAGATAAAAAAGTGCATTGGATTGTGTGCAAAAGTGAAACATGACATGTTAAATGGGACGGAGGGAGTATTTTAGACAATCAGAATGATCAACTTTCAGATTTTAGCCATTATTTTTTCATTTACAATTTTTGGGCCACTACAAGGCTGTCGGACCCACAAAAAAGGCCAAAGCGGACCGCATATTGTTCAAATCACATCCCTCTGGCCTCTGGTAGCCCATTTAAGTTTTTCTTTTTATTATTTTTTATGTAACAAAAATAAATAATACTTCCTCTGTTCATAAATAAACGCAACATATCCACATTTCACGCAATCCAATGCACATTTTTAATCCGTAATAACTCAAATTCCACATAAGTAAAAATTATGCAAATTTGATATTCTAAATGTATACGATTAGATGAATCCAACAAGATATCACTTGACTATATTTTATTTTATATAATTGTATTAAAAAGTCGAGTCAAAGCTACTCAATGAACAGTGACAAAAGTCAAAACGTGCAAATAAAAAAGAACGGAGGGAGTATTAATTTCATCCCATTATTTATATCCCGCTTTTCTTTTTTGACATTTCGAATAAAAAAATAACCAGTTAATAATAATGTGTCAAACCATATCTTGATTCTATATGAATTAAAAATTCCATATCTTTTTAAAACTGAAAATTATGTGAATAAAAAAATGAAAAACCTAAAATAAATAAATAAATAAATAATAAAAAATCTAAAATAAAAATAAAATGCAAAAATCTAAAATAAATAAATAAACGCAAAATTAAAATTTGAAATCTTTTAAAAGCTAAAAATTGTAGGAATTCCATATAAGTTAAAAAATTTTATTTAGAAACTGAAAATTGTGTAAAAATAAAAATTGTTGGAATAATAAGTGCAAAAATCTAATATAAATAAATAAAAGAACCAAAATCTATAAATAAATGCAAATATACAAAATGTCAAATTTTAAATCTTTTAAAATTGATAATTATGTGAATTTCATATAAATTAAAATTTTCATATCTTTTTAAAAATGGAAATGAGGATTTTCATATCCAAATCAATAAATATTTTGACATAAATAAATATAGTAAATAAATAACAAATATAAAAATCTAAATTTAATTAATAGAAAATGCAAAAATCTAAGAAAATTGGAAATTTAGAATGGAGACACCACATTAAATGTTGACTTGGTTGACCACTAATGGTTGTAATAATATATAGATTACCGCTATAGGATCACCCGTAGAGTTTATAAGAAATCATCCGAAAATGTCACATCTAATTGTACATCTCCAAAATCAATACCCGCTTTACCATCACCTATATCTACTATCCATTTTGTAAATTTTCTGTTATATATAAATTTTATTATAAACAACATTTCTTGTGGTATCTTGAGTTAATCATTCTTAATTGCATAATAATACTTTTAGCTACATTTTGCTAGTGACACGAAATATTGTAACATAATTGTTCATGGCTAAAAGCTGGTTTTGGAAGATAAAATCCGACATTCTTTAAAGATTGATATTTACTTTTTTTATAATCATAGCAAAACAAACTGTGAGTGAGAATTTTTTCATCTCAAATCGAATAAAAAATTTGGTCAAATCAAATAGGCTCATAATCACCAATCAAGAATTTTCTACTTTCATGGTTTCTCGAAAATTAGTTTAACCTCAACTATCTAGTTCCCATCTTGGTTACTATCAACCTACTTCCATTGCATAATTTATTTGTTGTATATATATTCTTAAGAAACATGACTATGCAACCCTTATTCTACTATATTTCATGATTCGGTAATCCAGAACAATTGATCGTGTTTAGATATTCCAGTGAAAATAATTCATTGGCATTATCTATAATTTCATCCTTTTGACAAATATCGTTAAGACTGGTATATATATATATATGTAATTATATATTGTAGCAACAATTTCATTGGTTGGGGTTAAAATATAGTAAAAATGTTTGGAATCGAAGTGGTGCAGTTTATATTTGTATAAGTACTCTAAACAATTGCCGCTATAGAATCCCTGGTAGAGTTTATAAAATTATCATCTGGAAATGTCAAATCTAATTGTACATTTTCAAGATTAATACCAGCTCTACCATTTACCATCACGTACATGAAGTATTCATTGTGCAAATTTTTGCCATATATAATTTTCATTATAAATAGCATTTCTTATAGTATCTTAAGTTTTTTTTGAGGGAAAATGGATATTATTTCATAAAGAAAAATCCAACCAAAGTTTAGGAAAACATCTCCAACAACAAAAAATAATCTGCTCCATCTAAGTCCTACAGCACCTCATTGCTCAAACAAGGAAGCAAGCTGCCACAAACTACCACAACCACTATTCGCTAAAATTTATACACCAAGGTGTTAATAAAAGGTCCTGCCTCCAAAGGTGAGAACAGCCCGACCTCCAAAGGTGAGATCAGCCCGCAGAGAACGCTTCACTGGACACAGCCATTCCTCCACTTTTGTCGCCCTATCAGTAGTATGAAACAACAATCAATCGTCACACAAATGACAGCATCGTTTGGCATTATATCTTAAAAACGCAGCAGCACCGGCATTCACGAAATTCAATCGAGACACGCGGTCACCATGCTCCAGGTCTTTTCACCAAACGATCAAGCCTGCATAATTCCCACTGTGTAGTATCCCTTCTAGACCTCTACAATTATCTCACTAAGCACAACCGGTTCCTTCCGACAGCAATGATTATGTGCGCATACATTCAAATTGAACAAACATTGAAGCTCACAGATGATGAATTCATGAGACAATCTATAAACTTACTTCAAAGTCATATCTCCCCTGCATTTAGTATCATATCCATTGCATCGAATAAAAGAAAGTATGGAGGGGAAGGCGAACAAGCCAAAAGGGTGGAGGGGTGGTTAGCAGAAAAGGAAAAATGGGGGACCATCTATACATTCACACCAAAAAATTCTGGCCGTGTTGCAAAATCGATACCTCAGTCTACCCAAATGAGACAGCCTCTTAATGCAGAACATAATACAAGTGAGCAGCTAATCAATCATCCCGGGTGGTGCATTATACAAGACACTCTTTCTCAACTCCAAAACATACTTTCTAATTGCTTTCTTATATATACAACCTCTTAACTATCATCAAACCTTTCTCCATTTTTCTACATGATCCTTCCTGCAACATTTCATTTTTCCCCTTTTTTTTCTATTTTTTTTTAAAATCTTTTTTTTTTCAAATGTTTCCCACCTGCCATTATCAAATGAAGATTATGGGATCGTCCTCCCATTTCAAAACCATTCCAATACCCAAGAATCTCTACTTCTTATTTGAAACACCGGAAGAATTTTTTGTTGAAATGTAAAGGCAATACCAGAACTTCCAATAGGCATAGGAATCTGTATGAATAGGGCAGTGAAAGGGGAAGGATTGTGGTTCAAGGGATAGAAGAGAATTAAATGTTAACAATGATAATGTATACCACATTAGGGTAAGTCAATTATCTCGGTTAAGGTTCGTATAGGCTAGGGAACGGCTTAAAGGGTAATAGGCGCCCAACAGTCAAGACAATGAAATGCCCTAGTACCCTTTTCATATCCGATGCACCAGAATGAATACTTAGGCTCAATATGAATATTGAATCAAGTTCGAGATTTTCAGAAAGACATCACCTGTACACAGATCTGAAGAAGCTTAGGCTCGGCTCTCCCCGATTTAAATTGTCAGTAGTCTTAGCGGATAGATTACAGGAGGTCGACAATTCCATGTCTATTGCAACGGCAGATATCAGCAGCCTCAACCACCTCAGAACTTAGTCCATTTCTTGAGTAGCATCATCAGATCATTATCAGCAGCAGAATGGCAGCAGCAACAGCACCGTCCCGTAGCAATCTTTACCCACCAACCAACACAATAACACGCTCAGTCCATTAACCTGGTACCCTTCTGAAACATTTGCAATTAGACCATCAATAATTAGAAGTACAGTTCAAATCTAGCAATAGAACCGCATTGGACCCAGCAATCAACAAGAGTGAATTTGAACCACTTTCACACTAGAATTCATTCCCAAATCTGATAGTTCCACTCCAAGACCCGACTTAGGTAGAGATGCCAAAGGAATACAGAACCGAGCCATTGGCACCATGAAGCGTCTCTCCCGAATTCTCCTACAGCCGTTTCTTCCAGTACCACCCAGCACCAGTTTTCGTTTCTTCAAGACCTAATACCTCTTACAAATAGATTTCGGAAAACACAGACTTTAACGAGTCTAGCACTCTTCATCCGCCGAACACCAGCAATAGCTACACCCAAAACACTGCCCCGTAGGTGCTACTCTACCGATCTCAGTACCACTCCTCTTTTTTACACTCCCCAGATGCCCCCATCTTAGCCCAATGGTCGGCTAGAGAGTCGCGCTCTCTTAACACATGTTGGAAACGGACTTCTCCTGCACACTTTATTATCGCCAGAATTGGATCAAAAAGTTCACAGAACCTCCAAGGTATGCTTCCCGGATCAACCACCCATTTTACAACATTAATAGAGTCACATTCAAAAAGAAGCTTTAGTAATGGAAATCCTTGATCTCGAATGAGTGCTTGACATACACGGTTTATAGCTTTGATCTCGGCTTCAATGGAATCAGCAATGCCAATAGTGTCTGAAAGTATGTAGGTGACCTCTCCATCGGCATCTCTAATAACCCCTCCAATCCCGGCTGGGCCCGGATTCCCAAAGGATGAACCATCCGTATTGATCTTCCACCACCCTACAGATGGACGAATCCATGTCAACCCTCTATGCAAAGATCTGCCGGTTGACCTTGCTTCCGAATGCAGACCATCAAGAAAGTGACCACCAACTCCAAAGCAAAGAGTATCAGCATCCGACTCCAAGGCCTTCCACCAATATCATGTTCTCCATTTCACCTCCTCCACTGCCTCGGACAGTGCTACCCGTTTCCCTTTAAATATTGCATCGTTCCGAACCTTCCAGATTGTCCAAATTATTGCCAGCCCGGTAATTAATCATAATTGTCGACGGCCCTTTGTGACTTTGTTGCTAAACCACCATAACAACATATTAGTTGCAAAGCCTGGAATCACCCAATCCCCACCGAACCATGATGCACATGTTCGCCACAATGAACTCGCGAATTCACACCTGCAAAATAAATGGTCAGTTGATTCCACCTCATTTCCACATAATCCACATTGAGCAGCTGAGGTCTGAATTACACCCCTCTTGAAGAGTATTTCCTTTACTGGAAGCGCATGGTTAAAAAGCTTCCATGCTAAAATCTTTGTTTTCATTGGAGATTTTATTTTCCAAAACAATCTCCACATCTGCTGCATCTCAGGTCCCTCATTTTTAGTCCCCAGATTCCAATAGGAAGCAACCGAGAATGACCCATTTCCCTCAAGAAGCCACACCACTCGGTCCTCCCGGTATCGGCTCAACTTCTTGCGATTGATCACTGTCAGGAAATGATTCCAGACTTCATTCTCCCAGTCAAAAAGAGCCCTTCTCATTTGGAAATTCCACCGCCATTCAAGACCTGACCAGCAACCATAATCAGCCACCATGCCACCTTTATGAACCACCAACGCGTGTAATATAGGGAATAATTCTTTCAACGGTCTTCCTTCCTCAACCCAAACATCATTCAAAAATCGTGTTAGTAAGCCATTCCCCACACATATTTTGAAATTTGCCCTACTATTTTCCATGCTCGGCCTATCCCAAACAGCGCACATACTGCCCCACAATGATCTCCGATGTCTAACTTCTGGAATTAGCGGTGAAAGACCCCCGTAGTAATTTTTATCAATAACCTCCTTCCAGAGGGAGTGTTCCCTCCCAAATCTCCATTTCCATTTGAGGAGAAGAGCCTCATTTAGCCTCTGCACATTCCACAGGCCTAGCCCCCCGTTGTTTTTGTGATGACAGACTTTTTCCCATCCTATTGTGTGTAACTTTCTGTTTCCCTCAAAATCATTCCAGAAAAAATCTCTTTTGGCTTTCTCCAAACGCTCCGCCACCTCCTTGGGGATCTTAAAGATCGATAAGAAGTACACGGGAAAACTTTGCAAAATTGCTTTAATTAAGCATAGCCTCCCCGCCTGAGTCAATAGCTTCCCTTTCCACCCGGATAGCCTCTTCTCTACTTTCTCGATGACAGGCTGCCAAATAGATATCCCATTGAGCCGGCCCACAATTGGAACACCAAGATATTTCATAGGCCAGAGACCACTTTCACACCCCAATATAGCAGCAGCAACCTTGTCCAAGTCTGGTGTAGTGTTAATACCGTATAAATTGCTTTTCCGGAAATTAATTTTCAAGCCTGTAGTTAGTGATAAACAGTGTAGCAGGCGCTTGATCACCATCACTTGTTGAATCTCCCCCTTACAGAATATTATTGTATCATCAGCGTACTGTAAGTGAGAAATAATTGGACCTTCTTTTCCCAACTTCAGGCCTTGAATAATATCCTTTTCAGTCGCTATCTTCATGAGGGTATTGAAGATTTCAGCTACCAAGACAAAAAGATACGGTGAAATGGGATCACCTTGTCTCAAGCCTTTACGCATTTCAAAGTATTTCGTAGGGGAGCCATTCACTAAAACTGAAGCCGAGGCCGAGCAGACACACGTCTTCACCCAATTTATCCATCTTGCCCCAAAGCCCATTCCATTAAGAACTTGGATAAGCGCATCCCATGATACGTTGTCGTAAGCCTTTGCGAAGTCGAGCTTGATCACAAAGACACTTTGGCCACTGACGCGAGTCGCCTGAATGACCTCTGAAGCAATAAGTACCCCGTCCAAAATTTGCCTTCCACTTACAAACGCCATTTGAGATTCCCCTACAAGCCTCCCCAAAACTGTTTGTATCCTTCTCGCCAATACCTTAGTAACTATTTTATAGGCGCTTCCCACTAAAGAAATTGGCCTGAATTCGCCAAATTCCATTGGATTTTCAACCTTTGGAATGAGTGTGATGAAAGATCCCCTGGCCTCTCTAGGCAGTTGGCACGTTCTGTATAAACTATCAAATAGCTCCATTACATCCCCTTTTAGTACCTCCCAAAATTTTTTATAGAATCCAATGTTATAATCGTCCGGCCCTGGAGCCCGGTTACCCTCGCAGCACCAGATCGCCGATTTAACTTCTTCCTCCGAAAAGCATCGTTCCAGCCATTCCCGATCTGCATCTCCCAGCCTTGGCATCCCTGTATTGTCCATCAGAAATAACTCATCCTCATTCCTGAAGAATAGGTCCTTGAAGTGTAGGAATGCCGCCTCTTTAATCTCCTTCGGATTATCAATGATCTGTCCATTTCTTTTAATGGCTCCTATAAAACCCCTTCGCCTATGAAGAGTAGTCATGGCGTGAAAAAATCGGGTGTTATTGTCACCTTCTTTGAGCCATTTAATCCTCGACTTTTAGGCCCATCTCCTCTCCTCGGCCAAAAATAGTTGTTGCAATTCACCTTTCTTAGCCCTCCACGACTGGCTCGCCACAGCCTCTATTCCACTGGTTTGGAATCCCATTTCTAAATCCTCAATCTCAGTTAGTAATTTTTTGGTCCGTTGCTCCAGAGCATCAGCTCCATAACCATCCCAAGCCCGAATCTTTTGTTTCAACATTCTAAGTTTGTCACAAAGCCCATCACTCCCAGCCGATACATTACTACCAACCTGCGCTTCCACCCAATGTTCTCTAACCATCTCCTTAAATCCTCTTTCTTCCAACCAATAATTATAAAATCTAAACGGTTTCGGCCCCCATGATCTTTCCCCAGTTTCCAAACAAACAAGATAATGATCCGACAATATTGAATCCCCTCTTTGCTGTCTGATTCCACCCTTGATACACAACCACCCTGGCGAAATTAGGAATCGATCCAACCTGCTACTAGACCTCTCACCTCTCCCAACCCACGTGAAATGGCCCCCCTCCATAGGAAGGTCAATGAGGCGAAGTCTATCAATAAAGCTTCTGAACTCCCTCATTGAACCGACATCCAGGCTTCCCCATATTCTTTCACCCTCCGACATAACCGCGTTAAAATCCCCAGTGAAACACCATAGCTCCCCATTACCCGTGTTGCATTTTTGGATAAGAGATTCCCATAGATCAGCCCGTTCACTCCTACCATTTGGCGCATGGAGCGAGACAATGTTAACAACACCTTGTACCCCACTCATACTCCATCTTATCCAAATGTAACTAAACTCTGTCTCCACTACCTCAAACGCACATGAATTAACGTCCCACACCACAAGAAGCCCCCCTGCATTACCGCTTGCCGGCTGAAAACAAAATTTACAACCTCTCGATCCCCATAGCCGGTTCACCAATCTCTCCTGTACACAACCCATCTTCGTCTCTTGTGTGCACAACACAGTTGGCCTCTGCCTTTTACATAATCTCAATACTGCCCTTTTCCGTACCCCACCGTTTAGACCCCTTAAATTGCTAGTTATTAAACACATTATCAAAAATATTTATCACAACACCAAGCCCCTCAACAAACAGTCTTACTGCACCCTTCCCATTTCCAGCAGCACCCTCGCGATAGCCTTTCCCATACTTTCATGCATCCCAGCCCCAAAGTGCCTGCCAACTTGAGAACAGCCTCAGCTTCCTCAAAGTCCAGTAGCGTTACCCCTTCACGACTCCTCATAGTTGTGAATTGAAGCTTGGCGAATTCCTCCACCTCTTTATTTTTGGAGCAACCTTTATTACCCTTCCCTTGCGACACCCGCACCCCCTTGCTAACCTTCATACAGCCCTTGCGACTTCCCCTGCGCCCCACTCCTTTCCTTCATGAGAGCACCAATTTCATTGCCTCCTCCACTTTCATAAGAATATCAGACTCATTTTGCCTAATGACCCGTTCCCCGTCACTTTCCTCAATTGAATTCCCACGACCACACTCTGAATCGGCCTTTATGGTTCTCGAATCGATCTCACCATCCAAAATATCCACAGCCCCCTCTTCCTCCATGTCGTTGTCCCCCTCTACACCCTGGGTCTGGATTCCCAGCCCATCTCTATCGTTCTGGCATTCCGACATCTGCTCTTTCCTTTCCTCATCGAGATCAACAGCGCTGCTACAATCCCCTCGTGTATTCGCACCGCCCTGCTGGTGACCACCGATTAAATCATTCGAATAAGAAAAAGAAACAGATTTGCCAACCCCCTTGGGCCGAGTTACTGGACTCGCTATAGGCCCATTATCTGGTGTCCCAATCCCTGCCTCCCCCAACTCCCTAATATCCTCTAAGCCCAATCCACTAAGCCCATCATTTTGTAACCCGTCTATGACATTCGCCCCTTACCAGTGTCCCTCAATTCCGATCCACTAACCACGGCCACTCCAGCGCATATCCCACCATCTGGGGAAGTAGGATAGTTGTCAACTTTTACATTATGGCATGATAACCCTACATTACCTACCTCCAGCTTTCTCCCACACACTTCCCCATGCGGTCTTTCCGATTCCCCACATGCATGGCTCCATGACTTGCTGCCCTCGTCAACCTCTGGTAGTACTGCATCTTGAAACTTTTAACACATTTCGTCAACACGAGCTTTTTCTAAAATATCCCAGGTTAAATTTATTAAAAGAAAAGTTATGAGTCGTGGGAACGGGGTTTAAGGATATATTCCACTTTTTATTACTCATGAGAGTAAACTTTGAGTTCAAGTGGCATCACGAACCTCCCCGGCATGAAATTTCTGACAATTTTATGCCTTGAAGATCCTTGCCATGAAACTTTTGACAAGTTCCCACTTCATGAGTATTTTCTGAAAAATCATAATCCTGGTTCTCGATTTTATTTAATGAAACCAATTTATGATGGCGGAGTTGGGATTAGGGATATATTTATAGGTTGTCACGTTTTTATTACTCGTGTTAAGAAACTGTGGCCCGAAAGCGCACGGTGTCAAAAATTGCAGTAATTTATAGTAAGACCGGATCGTTCACTGGAGGATGTGCGATAGAAGCAGGGCCCACGTCGTTTTACTAGATTTTCCATTCGTATTGCTCCAATTGGTTTGAAAAGTGATTAACAACTACTGGCATGAATTTAAACTAAACTATAAAAGCGTTTAAATTTATTCTACAAAGCAAATAAGTCTATTCTAGAAAGCGGGTAAAGTTATTCTAAAAATGCGATAAATACTATCTATGAAAGCAGTGAAAATTTACACTATGCTAGCTATGAAGCTGGATCACAATGTAGACAGAAGGGACAGGAAGAAAAGAATAAAAATTGGGCAAGATTTAGATAAGGCAGTATTAAACTTCCATTTTTATACACAGATCTTTGTTCGGGATAATCCTGTCAGATTGCTAATTCTCATGCTCTCAATACTGCTTTCCCTTTAACAGACAGGTACTTACAATATGAGTTTACATGTTCTTAAGACCGCAAATTCTAAGATACCACAGATTTGTAACTGCCCTGGCCTGGTTATGTTACTTCATATGTGGTGGACAAGCAACACCTGACAAATCATTTATTGAAATGCCAAGTACTGCCATCATTCTCCCATGTCACACCCAAAAATTCTAATTAAGCCCTGAACTATCCCTTAACCATCAATCTTAGTAACAGTTACGCAACTCTCAATACAAACGAGTGACCTCTAACGAAAGCATTTAAAGAAAGCAGTAAAGAAAGCATTTAAAACCTATCACTCGGAGGTTTTGAAGGTCTGACCCTGGTAGTAAAAGACAGCTCCCCATCAGTATGAAGGGGTATGGATCAAGAATTCCCGGCTCTTGGTGAACTACTCGTGTGTTCACTTCCTTCCGGGTGATTATGAGATACAAACTAATGAAACGGACTAATAAATTAGTTCGTTCCGGATGCACTCACTTAGGACTCAAAGATAGGCTTTGGCAGAAGAGGATAGCAGTTGAAAGAATACTCAACCCTATCTCAGAAAATAACCAAGGCCCGAATTGTTGTTCCATCTAGTATTAACTATCACACCGTATTTGAGTCCAAGTGGACCCCATCTCAGTGCAACATTTAATATCAGATTCCCAACATACAGCAATTTTGGAAAATAATGAATTTGAAAACCATTCCCTAAACAGGTACTAGACTTTCAATTAAAACACAGATCCTTTCAGTCTAGGTGAGACCTAATCGCTGACTCTGCCTCTAATTTCCCAAAATCTACCCTTGATAGAATATGAATTAGTTATAACTGAAGAATTTATCCCTTACTCAGATCCGGATTTTACAAAGGAGTTTTTATCGGAAATTTAATATGCAATATCTGTTTAAGATCTAGACTTCTATTGTCCAAGGGAAGGATCCCAAAATATTTTATACCACAATAATACATAATAATAGCATGCATAAGGATATATGGAAGTGTAAAATGAATTGACCCAAAATATAGGGGCGGGTCTAGACAGAAGGTGAAACACAGATATGAAGTGGTCAGGAGACCAAAATAAGGGCAGAATAATTGGGTGGACCGTAAACATCTACTGTCCAATTTCCCAAGTACTCGGATGGAGCGAATTTAGACAGGTGAAACCCTAAAATGGCAGTGTCGCTACCAGTTGGGCCCCTACTGTCTGTGAATTCAGAGAAAAACCTACATGCTTCCTTTCTGCAGCACTCATCAACTAAAGTTGACAGACATTAGCAGATTTATAGTGCAGACTGGAATTTGGGTTTGGAAATTGAGGTAAATAAAATAAAACTATATCTGGATGGGAATCAGTTGAGCAGCTATTATAATCCCGGATGGACGAACCGCCAAGGCTTCCACTGATTGCTATCCAGACCATGCAAAATAACTTTTAGTAATTAATACCCAAAATACGAGCTAGTTTATCCATGAGGGAATACCCGCCAACATTAGTCTGGTGTATTCCTTACTAATTGTTACACACAATACGCAAAAGACAAAAGAAAAGAAAATACAATAAAATAAAATAAAGAGAAGAACTTGTATGAGAGACATTGGTTTCTCATGCAAGGTAATGGAATCAATCCATAATTGATGGCTTAAATAATCCCTCCTACCATAATTAATTACAGTCCGGATTATCTGTTTAAGGCATCATGATTTTGTTTATAGAAAATTGTTTTAATGACAATTGAACAAAGGTCCTCTAATCACAACAATTAGTGATTTAATTATTGCTAATTAGAATCATCAATCATTAATGACTAGAGGGTTCAATTAATTAAATGGATGAGAAACGGAGAATCAAAATTTTGGCAGCATAACGTCTCATATTGCAATTCTAGGGTATTACATCTTAATCTGTGGGATTCAGATGTGAGTTTTTGCAATATAATGGAGGATAGAAGATCAGAATTTTAGGATTAAATAGGGAAGAGGATTCTGTCGAGATACCATAAATTGTGTCAGGGGCGTGGACCCGCGACATGGGTGCCTCGACAGATTTACAGAAATTTAGGCAGAGTTTCACCTTGTGTCACTAAGCAAAAGTTGTGTCGCGGACTGTGGGACCGCGACAGGTGTTTAGCGACACAAAATTGCTCTGAAAAATTTCTAAGTATTTTGGTTCCCAGTCGCTAGTCTGGAATTGTGTCGCGTGGCATGGCTCCGCGACAGGTTGTTTAGCGACTGGGTTTTCAAAATAAAAATACAAGGCATAATTCCCTGTCTCAGAGTAAGAATTGTGTCGCGGACCATGGGTCCGCGACAGGAATGCCTCGCGACCAAGGGTTTTCAGAATATGAAGGCCAGTGTCCCTGGACACCCATGTCGCGGAACAGCCTTCCTGTCGCTAGATGTGGTCTCGCGCCAGGAAGAGGTTAGCGACATGGATGGTTCAGGACACGAGTCAGTAAAAGCAAAAGTGAACAGTGGCATGCAAACAGCGTGATCTCTCCCTATTTCGGATTAAAAAGCTATTCTAAGCTAAAATGACCGAGCAGAAATTGAATTAACCAAGAACATGCTGAAACAGAAATAGATTTACCTAAAACAATATTTAAAAGAAAGCTAAACCTAATCTAGGGTTCAATCACGCATAAGCATGCACCATCATACGAAAATAAAGAAGCAGTAAGCATTAATAGAAGCAATAGAGGTCAAATGACCCAAATAAAAATAAAAGCAATAAAAATCCATGGGTTAATGACACCCATTTCATGTTTTGGGACACATTTCCAGATTAACTTCCCATTTTATTAGATGGGTTTGTTAATACCCATCATTTGGGTATTACAAAACCCTAGAAAAATCAAGTTTAGAAAATAAAACAAGATATGAAACTGGCTACCTAGCTAAGAAACAGAAAACAAACACTGAAATTTTAGCTAAGCTAAGCTAGACTAGGGCAGAAATTAAATAATACAAAAAAAATAATTTAAAACTAAGCTAAGAACTACCTAAAAACTCAGCTCTTCAATCTGTCTTCAAGAATGAATTCTCCACACCCACGCACATAGGGATCACCATATATTTATAGAGGTGAAACCCTAGGCCTATGGGCCTTGATCTGAGGCCCGTGTCGCAAGACATCACACACATCTCAGCCATGTCGCGGATCACGCGTTGTGGCGCGAACTGAGGCCTTATGCTGCAAAGCTTCACGACTGGGTCTTGGTCCTCAACTCTGTGTCGCTAGCCATACTCCTGTCGCGGGACAATGGATCGCGCCACGGGGCTAGCGACAGGGGTCTGGGGACAGTCTCCTCTTCACTGCGATGCTGGTGGCGCAGGACTCCTCCTTGTCGCTAGACCATGGTTCGCGCCACGGGGCTAGCAACAGGATGTTCCAGGACTGGCTTCCTTGCATTTCATCATTGTGGCGCTAGCCTGTCCCCTGTCGCGGGACCATGCTTAGCGCCAGGATGCCAGTCTCGCGACTGGTTCGCCTTATTGGGCCTGATGGCCCGGAACGTGTGTTTTTATGGGTTTTTCTCTATTTTTCCATCTTTTTGTATTTTGTGGGCTTGTTTTATTCTTTTGCCCATCTTTTTCATTCATTTTTCTTTTCTTTTTATCATGTTTTTGGATTTTTCTAACATAAATATGTAATAAAATTACATATTTATGCATTTTTCATACCAGCTCAATATTTCCACAATTATGCATAAATCAGTCCAATTCATCTGCTTTCTTATTTAATATAAGACCGGAATGCGATCAAATGCCCGTTTTAGACACGGAAATGGATTGAAAATAATGGTCATTTCTGGCCATTATCAACATCCTCACATTTAATTCTGATCGTCCCCGAGCAGTCAGAGTCAATGTTCTAGAGAACACGGACTCTGCATGTTCAATTCATTTACGTGGCTTCATGAATCACATTCTTTTTAGATTGAGATAAGACAATAAAAAACTACAAGTATTAAATTCCCTTGATTGCAGTGTTTAATGAAATGATACTTGCTCACTACATCAGGCCTACAAATCAAACATTATTATCAATCCTTCATGAACATCATGTTTGAAAGATGCAAAGATTAAAAATGAGAATTAAAGGATGACATGAGCATGTTTCATGAAATAGGGCCTCACATATTAAGAGAATCGGAAAGTTCACTCACTCTCAATGGGGTTTAATCAGTGAACACTCATAATCAATTTTAATTAAATTATCCCATAAGCTTGCAATCAGACCAACTCGTCACCGGCTCATTTCCTCAAATCGAGATCATGAGGTCTTATTTAAGAGTTATAATGGGGCATACGGTTGTAACACTTGGTAAGAAAGGGAAATTATTGGGCTAAAAAGTGGCAAGAATTAATTCTATTATAACTTGGCACATTTATTTGAAGTTTATGATCATCACTATTTCTTTCTTTTGCTTTTTTTTTTTCTATTGCATGACATTAGACTAAGTCTAATCTGCTTTGTCATTTGCAATTTATTTGATGTTGAATGGAATTCAACTTCTTCTTCTTCTTTTTTTTTTTTTGAATCGGCTCATAGCATCACCGATTAATACATTTTTGATGATCATAAATCTAATGCCTTGATAAAATTTATCCTTGCACACTAGGGTTGAATATTTGGTCTTTTTGTAGGCTAGGAAAAATATAGTGGGTTTCGAAGAAAAATTAGGCTTATATGCTCAGAGTAGTTAATCCTAAAGGGAAAATATTTTTGGGTTTGGATTTCAAACGAAGGCCAAAATTTGGGTTTTCTAAGTGCCTCGATCATATGCTCGATTTTGGAAATATGGCATAGTCTTGAATCGGTCCCAATCGCAAGTTCTAGTTTCCTTTAATCAAAATGATTCACACATCAAAGAAAATAAATGAGTAAAAGTGACCCATGGCTCAAATCTCACAAGGTTGGGTTGATTCATGTCATACACTATTCTCAAATTTAATCAGAGCTTAATTCTAACACTTTATTTAATCAAAATCTCTAACATGCAGATTTATTACCCAATAAGCTGATCGCATCATTAAATTTTTATAGCTCAAAACCTTAAGAATTCATGTCATGCATGTTTTCAAATATATAATCCCAATTTAAAAGTTTGAAAATTTAATCACAAGCCTAAATTCAACATGTGAATTTAGAGCAGGTTTATGCATATTTTTGCTGGTTATTTAATCTAAAGCAGTAAAGAGGCACTGTTAACATACAAGGTATGTCAACAGCCTATTTTTGGCCTGACAGTCACTTATTCATCTTGGACTGTCAGACATCTTTTCAAAGGAAGCAAATAAAGATTGCTGCAGATCTCAAACTTGAGTTCAATTTGTGGAAAGCGATAAAGTACAATAATTTCAAGGGATTCCTATGCAGTTAGCGTAAACCTGCATGCAAAAAGAGGAAATCCCTTATATGATGCCTACACTAGGGCTTAAAAAGGACTAGAGCATACTAGGATTCATTCCTCCTTCCTTCTTTTCTCAGAACATGTATCTGAGCCAGTGGACGTAGCTGGTCAGATCACAGCGCAGACACCAGCCATTGTGGTCTCTCAGGGGTTCATGCATCCTTCTGCAGAAGACTCGGGGTGGTTGCCCTGCAAACAAGTAGGGGGCATGATTGTCTGCCATCCATGAGAGAGTGTTGGTAGATGTGTAGTTGAAGACCTCTCGATCGGTCACCATTCTCTCTATCATTGCGATTCCCTGATTGACCTGGCCTTCATCTAGCTTGCTCATAAGCATCAGTCCACGGGCGAAGATAGACGCTTTGTGATTGTCCTCAATGCCTGGCCGCAACAGTTCGTAGGCTTGCTCTTCATCCCCTTCTGTAAATGCCAGGAGTGCTGGAACAATTCGGAGGTTGAAGTTTCCAGCCTCAGTGCACGTGTTCAGAAATCTCTCTTTCTGCCTCCGTATCCTCCCCTGCCACTGCCTCACCCTAGCCGTATCCAACTCGCACCGCTTGTAAACGATGGCGAGGTTTCCTGCGTTTCTCAGCTTCCGGCATGTTTCTTGAGCAGTGAACACTTCCCTGATCTCATCCTCTCCTATTCCGCAGAGGATCTCACCTAGGAGCTCTTCTGGCAGGTCCAGCAGATGGGTTCCTCCGGGCACTGGGTCTGGGATTGGAGGATTTCCCCTGAAAAGATAAGAAGGGATGAATCCAATTTTTATAATTTTTCGGAAATTATTCAAGTTTAGAAACCAACATCCTCACATTTAGAGTTTTGCTCTAAATGTGAGATTATTAAGTTCTTGACTTGAATTTTTAATTTAAAGCATGGGTAAAATAGATTTTTTTATGAAGAGATAGGGGTCATTGGGCCCCTATATATTTTTAATGGGCCATTGGGCCCAAAAGTTTGATTTTTCAATTTTTTAAACAAGTTCGAGACACTTGTTGAAAATGGAATGAGATGGATGGAAGAGGTGGAATGCTCAAATTTTGGAATGTGCGGTGGAGGCGTGGCGCAATGGATCTGCTATTTTTAGACTGCCTGGACTGTCTTGGACAGTTAAATCATCCAAAAATTTACAAACACTATTTTTAATTTTTAAAAAGTTGACTTGTTTTATTTAAGGAAGGTGGGATGTGAGTGGTCCCATTTTGGATTTTGAAAAGGATAGCAGTTGGGTGACAAAATACTGCTATTTACTCACACTATAGTTCCATTGGGAACAAAAAGAACACAAGCCAATCTAAACCCATCAACCATTTTTGTCTTTTTCCAAAAGGTCACCTTTATTGAAAAGTGGAAGTCTCCCATTTGGTGTTTGTACTATGTTTCCATAAACAAACAAACATTTATTCCCACAAGATTGTAACATGTGGGAACAAATATGCCAAAAAGATCTTTCCATTTTAATGTTCCAAGATAACACTCCAGAAACATTTATTTCAAAATCAAAAGCAAAAATTAAACAAGAAAGAAAATCAAACACAAAACCATAAACTCAAGAATAGAAAAACCAACATCATGGTGTTCAAAACAACACCCCAACATTCATCGGTTCTTCTTTTAAGTTTTAAACTTCCAAAATCTTAACTCATGACAGTTTTAAAATGGGGTTTTTTTTTTTGTAAGGATCCAAAAAGATCTCAAACAATGCTCAAAACCGAGAGCACTCAGAACCTCAAAAACTGAAAACAAAAGTGCACACACAAACCGCACTATGCTCTTCACAAATCAAAATAAAGACAAAAGAATAAGGAAAACCGAGGGAGTTATGAACAAGGGGAAAAAATGGGGTTTCTACCCTGCCCTCCATGGTTCAGGTCGAGGTAAGGGTCCCAGATTTGGAAGGATCCTGTAGAATCGGTCCATAGTTTCCCCTTGGGAATGGATGGTTGATTGCGAAGAACACGGTGATGTTCGTTCGGTAGAGAGAAGATGGAACAGGAGAAGATGAAAAGATGAAGGTTGGATGAAACTGACGTGAATGCAGGGAAAAGAGGTGAGGAGGGGGGTTTTAAATACTGAAAGAGCTGGTCGCGGAACCCAGACTGTGTCGCGGAGCAGGGTTCCTCGACCAGGGCATATCGACATTAGACATGTCGCGGGAGTGGGTTCCGGTCGCGAGGCCATGCCTCGCGACAGGGGTATAGCGACCGATTTCAGTGAAGAAATAAAGTCAACGGGGGAAACGTGTCGCAGAATAGAAGACCGGTCCCGAGGCCATGCCCCGCGACAGGGATTCCGCGACAGGACTCTCACTGCATTAGAGGGTTGTGTCGCTATCCTTCTTCTGGCGCTAGACGTGGTTTCGCGACAGAGGAGGGGTTTAGCGACACAATTTTTGAATTTTCAAATTTTTCTTGAACTGGGCCCGAGTGTGATGCTGGGCTTGAGTTCATTTTATTTGATTTGGGCCTGAATAAATTCAGTCCAAATAAATTCAAAAACATACTGGGCTGAAATTAAAGAAGGATCCACTTGCACAAATTAGGTTGGGTTAATTCCATTTGTTTGCAAAAATTATTCCGGATTTGAATTGCTTCAATTTCCGGAGATATTTTCTTAAATTCATGGAATTAATCCAACCAAGAACCTGGTTTTCCGTGTTACTTTACTGTTCCTCTTTTTGATGGTTCCGAACTTTCTGCAAGACAGATAAATAAAACGCATTAGATTTTCTCCAAATATCAACATCCTCACATATAGAGTCTTAGTACTCTAAATGTTTAGTTGATTTTTGGGTACTTTCTTGTTATGAAAATGAGATACTATAATATTCTATATATATAAACTGAAATTTTTATGCTTTTAATGTTGTTTCTTATTAGGTGTAAGCTGGGTCTGCCACTGCTTGGCTTTCCTTCTCCGGATCGAACTGTCCGAGGTATTCCTTTAACCGATGTCCATTCACCACCATGTTGCCCTTGTCAGTTCGGATCCTGACGGCTCCATTTTTAAACACTTCTAGCACTTCATGTGGTCCTTCCCATCTGGATTTAAGCTTTCCGGGGAACAGCTTTAACCTAGAATTGAACAATAATACATTTTGACCAACATAAAAATGCTTAGGCTTGATCCGACAATCGTGCAACTTCTGGGTCCGCTCCTTATAAATTCGAGAGCTTTCATAAGCTAGCGCTCGTATTTCCTCAATTTCATTGAGGTCCAACTTACGTTTGCTCTGAGCAACTTTCGGATCGAAGTTGAGCGTCTTAACGGCCCAGTAAGCTTTATGCTCTAGCTCTACGGGCAAGTGACAGGCTTTTCCGAAGACAAGTCTGTAAGGGGACATCCCAATGGGAGTCTTAAATGCTATGCGGTATGCCCATAGAGCATCATTGAGCTTATGTGCCCAATCCTTACGGGTTATCCCGACAGTGGCTTCGAGTATATGTTTGATTTCGCGATTGGATACTTCGACTTGACCACTAGTCTGGGGATGGTAAGGCGTGCCTATGTTATGGAGGATTCCATTTTTACTCATTAAAGTTTCAAAAGCTTTATTAATAAAGTGTGTTCCTCCATCAGATATCACCACCCTAGGTATGCCAAATCGACTGAAAATGTTGTTCTTGAGGAACTTGATGACTTGGCTACCATCATTGGTTGGTAATGCGACAGCCTCAACCCATTTGGACACGTAATCGACAGCTACCAAGATATAGTAGTTTCCACCAGATGGTGGGAACGGTCCCATGAAGTCAATGCCCCATACATCGAAAATCTCAAGTGTGAGAATTCCCTTTTGAGGCATCTCATCCCTCTTGGAGATGTTTCCTAATCTTTGGCATTTGTCGCAACCTTTCACAAATGTCTTGCAATCCTCATAGATGTGAGGCCAATAGAATCCACATTCGAGAACCTTGTGGGCCGTTTGAGCGGGACCATGGTGACCTCCATATTCTGATTCATGGCATTTTCTGACAATTTGATAGGCTTCATGCTCGGTCACACATCGCCTGATTATTGAATCGGCGCAGTGTTTGAAGAGATAAGGTTCTTCCCATAAGTAACTTAATACATCTCTTTTGAACTTATTCTTCTGATGATAGTTCGAAAACTGTGGGGTTATTCCGCACGCCAAGAAGTTAGCGATGTCGGAAAACCATGGACAAGCTTGATTATGCAGATGCAATGCGAACAACTGTTCGTCCGGAAACTCTTCATTGACGGCTTTTTCCTTTTTATCATTTTCTAATCGAGATAAATGGTCAGCAGCACCATTATCTCGACCTCGCCTATCTTTTATTATGATGTCGAATTCTTGCAACAGAAGTACCCACCTGATTAATCGAGGTTTGGCATCTTGTTTGCTAAACAAGTATCTCAATGCAGAGTGATCGGTGTATACTATAGTCTTCGTACCTATAAGGTACTCTCTGAATTTATCAAACGCGAAGATTACAGCATACATCTCTTTCTCCGTTGTGGTGTAGTTAATTTGGGCTTCATTCAGGGCATGACTTGCGTAATGAATTACGCAATGTCTCCCATCCTTATGTTGTCCAAGAACTGCGCCCACAGCGAGACCACTAGCATCGCACATTACCTCGAAAGGTATTGACCAATCGGGTGGTTGCACTATCGGTGCAGAAACCAACATCTTCTTGAGCGTGTCAAAGGCTTGGACACACGCTTCATTTATTAAGAAGGGATTTTCTTTACAAAGCAGATTAGTGAGCGGCTTGGCAATTTTAGAGAAATCCTTAATGAATCTCCGGTAAAAACCGGCATGCCCTAAGAAGCTCCTAACTGCTTTGATCGAGTTAGGAAGAGGGAGATTGGAAATGATGGAAACTTTGGCTGGATCAACTTCAATGCCTGCACGAGAAATGCGATGACCTAACACTATGCCCTCAGTGACCATAAAATGGCACTTTTCCCAATTTAAAACCAGGTTAGTGTCCTCACACCTCTTTAAAATCTTAGCAAGATTAGTTAAACATTCATCAAACGTATCTCCATATACAGAGAAGTCATCCATGAAGACCTCAATGCATTTTTCGATAAATTCAGAGAATATAGACATCATGCATCTTTGAAAAGTAGCAGGTGCATTGCAAAGACCAAATGGCACGCGCCTGTAGGCAAAAGTGCCATAAGGGCAAGTAAAAGTAGTTTTTTCATGGTCTTCGCTTGAAATAACAATCTGATTATACCCAGAATAACCATCCAAAAAGCAATAAAATTCTCTCCCTGCCAACCTCTCAAGCATTTGATCAATAAAAGGCAATGGAAAATGGTCCTTGCGGGTGGCCTCATTCAGTTTCCGGTAGTCGATGCAAACTCTCCATCCAGTCACTGGCCTGGTTGCAACCTCTTCTCCTTGCTCATTCTTGGTTATGCACATCCCTCCTTGTTTTGGTACGACCTGCACTGGGCTAACCCATTTGCTGTCAGAAATAGGATAGATTATACCAGCATCTAAGAGCTTGATAACCTCCTTTCTCACCACTTCTTGCATGAGGGGGTTCAAACGCCTCTGAGGCTGACGGGAGGGTTTATACTCTTCTTCCATTAAAATCCCGTGTGCAAATAGAAGGGCTTATTCCTTTTATATCAGAAATGGTCCAACCTATTGCATGTACATGTTTCTTAAGAACGACCACCAGAGCATTTTCTTGCTCTTGGGAGAGCTTAGCCGAAACAATCACAGGTAATTTTTTATGTTCTGCGAGAAACGCGTACTTGAGATGATCGGGTAATGTTTTAAGTTCAAGCTCTGGTGGGCATTCAACGGAAGGGAGTAATTTGCGAGAATTGGGTAGTGGGAGATCGGATTTACCTTCGGGACCCTGCATCAGTACAGGCAGCGGCGGTTACAGAGGGGTATAGGGGGGTCAACTGACCCCCCTGGATTTATAAAAATAATTTTTTATATATATATATAATGTATTCTATGTATTTTTTTATTTTATTGATTATGCATACCTTCTCAGTTTTTACACCATCCTTTTTTCTTCTATGCTCTCTTTAATAGTCAATTTAATTTATTCTGCGCTCCCTCTCATGCTATGTGCTCCTACATGTATCTGCATTTTCTGTATTTCTTTTAACATACTTTTCTATTACTATATCTAGAAGGCTTTTTTGGTTTTGAAAAAGTAGAAATCATAAATCATAAATTGGTACAAAACAAGATGAATGTACAAACAATAATAGAGAAGGAATTTAACACAAATACCAAGATTTGAAATTATTTAATAGGGGGAGCTTACGCATTAACATTACAAAAAAAGATTTGCTAACTAAAACAACAAAGAGTTTACGACAAATTCACAGTTACTAAAATGTTCGAGTATTAAGAATAACTTGGGCTTACTAAACCTATATCGATTGTCATTTGAATTTCGTCTATATCTCATCTCCCAGTCAATATCAAATCATGAAAAATTGTGCCTTTTGGCCAATTAGTTGGTAGGGATAAGGACTTGTTTAATAAATTGTAAACTTAAAAAACTAAATTGGCTATTATGTTTTCTAGTAGTTATTATTTGATGCATCACATAGTTTTTGAGGAAGGTTTAGAATAACAGTGTCTGAATTTTCTTGTCAGGATAAACAAACTATTCTGCTTTCTATTTCCGAGTATATATTGTGAGTATACATTGTCTAAATTTTCAAAGAAATATTGGTGCATCAACGAGTGTTGTCATTAATGTGATTAGTGGTTTGCAATTTTTGTCGAGGACTGCACACCCTAGGTGTAAATCCTGGAATCGCCACTGAGTACAGGATCCTCTTCTTCCTCTTCGGTGCCATCATTTCCTTGTGCAGTGAAATCAGCACCGTCATATGCTTCAAGGTCCCCGGACTCAGGATCCTCAAATTGGACGGCGCTGCACTGTTCCTTTGGCTCAGCACCAGCAGGCTTCAGTACCTACTTTGAAGGTTCATACAGCATCATTTCATCCTTGTTCCCAGAGTCTAGCTCTTTCCTAACTATTACATCATCAAAAGAAAAACAAGAACTGTCGTTCGGGAATTTCTGCAGTTGCTCCATGTCGAAAATGACTTCATCCCCATCAACGCGGAGGTTACCCTTCCGGATTTAGCATCAATTAGTGCTCCGCCTGTGGCCAAGAACGGCCTGCCTAAGATGAGAGGCATGTCGGAGTCCTCCTCGATGTCCAGAATGATGAAATCCACTGGAAATGGAGTACTGCCTGCTTTGATTATCACATCTTTCAAGATCCCGATTGGCTTTGTAATTGACCTATCTGCGAGCTGGAGCCTCATTTTGACTGGTTCAACTACTCCAAGCTTAAGACGTTTAACCATGGTTAGTGGCATAACGTTAATGCTGGAACCGAGGTCACACAGTCCTTTTCCGGCGTTGTTCTGGCCAATCCGAATTGGCAATGTATAGCATCCGGGATCCTCTTTCTTCTCTGGCAACTTCTTCTGAATGATAGCACTGCAAGTGCTGTTGAGTACCACCAATTCGTCCTGCTCAACCTGTCTCTTTCCTGAAATCATTTCTTTCAAGAACTTAGCATAGACTGGCATTTCAGAGATCATTTCAATCAAAGGAATGGTAATCTCAACTTCCCGCAGTCTTTTCAGAAATTTTTCAAACTTCAGATCTTGTTGCTTATTTTTAAGTCTAGCCGGGTAAGGAACCCTAGGCATGAACTTGTTTTTGTTATCATGTTTTGGTGGCAGATGGTTAGAGGTTGTACCTTCACCATTACCGTTTTCTGTTTCTGTCGTTCTTTTTGCAACGTCAGTCTGCTGTTCGGCTTCCTTTTGTTCATCCATGACTTCCTCATCAGCATTGTCAACAGGATCATCATCTTCCTCGTGAGTGTTTCCAGCATCCACTCCTTTTGGTCCAGCCAGTGTCTTCCCAGATTTCAAAGTTATTGCTTTGCATTGCGGGTTCTTTTCCGCAGTGCTTGGCAATGTTCCTTTATCCCTTTTCTGCATTTCATTAGCCATCTGAGTAACTTGGGTCTCCACATTTCCAATGGAAGCCTGCAGCTGAGTGTTAATCTCCTTCTGGCTTGTGATAAAATCAGTCATCAAATTCTCCAGCCTTGAAGGGGGCTTTTGATTTTGATTCTGACTCTGGTTTTGGTTCCATTGACCTTGGTTCGGGATGAATTGAGACTGGAAGTTTTGGGCTGAAAATTTTGGAAGTTCTGGGTAGGCTGTTGGAAATTTTGAGGAGGTCTTTGTTGGATCTGGGGTTGGAAACCTGGGTTCTGAAAATTCTGTCCCCTGTTCTGATTGAATCCTTGGTTCTGCTGCGGATTGAACTGCTGCTGTTGTGGCTTGTTCAAGAGGTGGGAATTAAGGGCATTGTTGTTTGAGTATGACAAGTTTGGGTGTCTATTTAGGAAAGCCCCTGCAAAGTTGCAGCTTTCAGCTGTAATCTGTTCGCATGTGTCAGTTGCGTGAGCACCTTGACACAGTCCACAAATTACATCTGTTTGCTGCCCTTGAGTGGAGCTCCCAGCTCCCTGATTAACAGACAATGCTGCCACCTGTTCTTGCAGCTTTTCAATATCTTATTTCTCTGTTGTACCTACAGCACACAAACCACGAGGGGGAGGGGAATTAACATCATCAGTAAGAACAGATCTGTTTACACTCATTGCTTCAATCTTGGCCCAAGCTTGATCCATGGGAATGTATAGCAGGTGTTGACCACCGGCAACATCAAGCATGTTCTTCCATGCTGGGGTCAGACCGCTATAGAACTTTCTCAATTTCTCCCAATCATGGAAACCATGCTGGGGGCATTTCCTGGGCAAGTTGAAGAACCGTTCCTTTGCATCATACAGGGACTCGTCTGGCTTCATCTTGAATTCCGCCATCTTAGAGTGGCATTCATCCACCTTGGATTCCGGGAAGTACTTTGTCAGGAAGTTTCTAATCACGTCCTCCCATGTAGACTTCTGATTCACGGGCAGTGATTTGTACCATGTTCTTGCCCCGCTAGTCAACGAGAAAGGAAACAGCCTTAATGGAATGGTGTTAGCAGATACATTCTGGTTTTTGATAGTATCACAGTTCCAGGAAAATCTGCAGGTGATCATGGGGATCTTCATGACTTGCTCCTGCGAACTGGTTGCTCTGAACAAGATTGATAAGGGCCGGCTTCAATTCGAAATTCCTGGCCAAGAACGGAGCTTGTCCAGGAATGTTCAAATATGGCTCCAAGATTGGCTGCAAGTAGTCAGCGGCTGCTGCTTGTTGATTGTTCTCAACTCCTCCTTGATACTGCTGTGGGTAGTAGTTCTGATGCATATAGTAGTTCCTCGGATCATTGAAGTCATTAGGATTTGGGGGATTCTGGTACTGCTGATTCTGCTGGTTTTGGAAGTTTTGGTGGTTTTGGTTGTTTGGTGGGTTTTGAGGGTTTGGGTTGGGAGGAGGTGCCTCGAAGTGTTGCTGTTCAATGTTTGGTGGGTTCCCCCCTCCTTGTATGATCTGAGGAGGGGGATCATCCAAATCATCGTTATCAGCATCTTCGGGGTCTTCCTCGATGTTGTGAAGTGGTGGATTGGGTGGAAGGATTGGGGGAAGGTCAGGGTTGGCCATATCAGAGATGTCGCTACTGGTGCTTGGTGAAAGTAGTGCCTGTCTTTCCCATTCCCGTCTTCGTTTAGTCTCCGCCCTAAGACGTCGAGCTGTCTTTTCTATCTCTGCGTTGTACGGGATTTCGGCTGGCGTCTGCTTCCTCCTTTGCATAGAACAACGGCTTCAATGATGACGGTACCTGCATATTCCCCAGGTTAGAATCGGTTTCGGGGTGAATATTTATATTTATATGTATAAGCTAACTAGGAGCAATGAGGAATGTAATTCTCTAATAAAACGGCGCTGCATCCTCCCTGGCAACGGCGCCATGAAACTTTTAACACATTTCGTCAACACGAGCTTTTTCTAAAATATCCCAGGTTAAATTTATTAAAAGAAAAGAGTTATGAGTCGTGGGAACGGGGTTTAAGGATATATTCCACTTTTTATTACTCATGAGAGTAAATTTTGAGTTCAAGTGGCATCACGAACCTCCCCGGCATGAAATTTCTGACAATTTTATGCCTTGAAGATCCTCGCCATGAAACTTTTGACAAGTTCCCACTTCATGAGTATTTTCTGAAAAATCATAATCCTGGTTCTCGATTTTATTTAATGAAACCAATTTATGATGGCGGAGTTGGGATTAGGGATATATTTATAGGTTGTCACGTTTTTATTACTCGTGTTAAGAAACTGTGGCCCGAAAGCGCACGGTGTCAAAAATTGCAGTAATTTATAGTAAGACCGGATCGTTCACTGGAGGATGTGCGATAGAAGCAGGGCCCACGTCGTTTTACTAGATTTTCCATTCGTATTGCTCCAATTGGTTTGAAAAGTGATTAACAACTACTGGCATGAATTTAAACTAAACTATAAAAGCGTTTAAATTTATTCTACAAAGCAAATAAGTCTATTCTAGAAAGCGGGTAAATGAGGCGAAATTAGGAATCGATCCAACCTGCTACTAGACCTCTCACCTCTCCCAACCCACGTGAAATGGCCCCCCTCCATAGGAAGGTCAATGAGGTGAAGTCTGTCAATAAAGCTTCTGAACTCCCTCATTGAACCGACATCCAGGCTTCCCCATATTCTTTCACCCTCCGACATAACCGCGTTAAAATCCCCAGTGAAACACCATAGCTCCCCATTACCCGTGTTGCATCTTTGGATAAGAGATTCCCATAGATCAGCCCGTTCACTCCTACCATTTGGCGCATGGAGCGAGACAATGTTAACAACACCTTGTACCCCACTCATACTCCCTCTTATCCAAATGTAACTAAACTCTGTCTCCACTACCTCAAACGCACATGAATTAACGTCCCACACCACAAGAAGCCCCCCTGCATTACCGCTTGCCGACTGAAAACAAAATTTACAACCTCTCGATCCCCATAGCCGGTTCACCAATCTCTCCTGTACACAACCCATCTTCGTCTCTTGTGTGCACAACACAGTTGGCCTCTCCCTTTTACATAATCTCAATACTGCCCTTTTCCGTACCCCACCGTTTAGACCCCTTAAATTGCTAGTTATTAAACGCATTATCAAAAATATTTATCACAACACCAAGCCCCTCAACAAACAGTCTTACTGCACCCTTCCCATTTCCAGCAGCACCCTCGCGATAGCCTGTTCCCATACTTTCATGCATCCCAGCCCCAAAGTGCCTGCCAACTCGAGAACAGCCTCAGCTTCCTCAAAGTCCAGTAGCGTTACCCCTTCACGACTCCTCATAGTTGTGAATTGAAGCTTGGCGAATTCCTCCACCTCTTTATTTTTGGAGCAACCTTTATTACCCTTCCCTTGCGACACCCGCACCCCCTTGCTAACCTTCATACAGCCCTTGCGACTTCCCCTGCGCCCCACTCCTTTCCTTCCTGAGAGCACCAATTTCATTGCCTCCTCCACTTTCCTAAGAATATCAGACTCATTTTGCCTAATGACCCGTTCCCCGTCACTTTCCTCAATTGAATTCCCACGACCACACTCTGAATCGGCCTTTATGATTCTCGAATCGATCTCACCATCCAAAATATCCACAGCCCCCTCTTCCTCCATGACGTTGTCCCCCTCTACACCCTGGGTCTGGATTCCCAGCCCATCTCTATCGTTCTGGCATTCCGACATCTGCTCTTCCCTTTCCTCATCGAGATCAACAGCGCTGCTACAATCCCCTCGTGTATTCGCACCGCCCTGCTGGTGACCACCGATTAAATCAGTCGAATAAGAAAAAGAAACAGATTTGCCAACCCCCTTGGGCCGAGTTACTGGACTCGCTATAGGCCCATTATCTGGTGTCCCAATCCATGCCTCCCCCAACTCCCTAATATCCTCTAAGCCCAATCCACTAAGCCCATCATTTTGTAACCCGTCTATGACATTCCCCCCTTACCAGTGTCCCTCGATTCCGATCCACTAACCAAGGCCACTCCAGCGCATATCCCACCATCTGGGGAAGTAGGATAGTTGCCAACTTTTACATTATGGCATGATAACCCTACATTACCTACCTCCAGCTTTCTCCCACACACTTCCCCATGCGGTCTTTCAGATTCCCCACATGCATGGCTCCATGACTTGCTGCCCTCGTCAACCTCCGGTAGTACTGCATCTTGAAACTTAACACATTTCGTCAACACGAGCTTTTTCTAAAATATCTCAGGTTAAATTTATTAAAAGAAAAGTTATGAGTCGTGGGAACGGGGTTTAAGGATATATTCCACTTTTTATTACTCATGAGAGTAAACTTTGAGTTCAAGTGGCATCACGAACCTCCCCGGCATGAAATTTCTGACAATTTTATGCCTTGAAGATCCTTGCCATAAAACTTTTGACAAGTTCCCACTTCATGAGTATTTTCTGAAAAATCATAATCCTGGTTCTCGATTTTATTTAATGAAACCAATTTATGATGGCGGAGTTGGGATTAGGGATATATTTATAGATTGTCACGTTTTTATTACTCGTGTTAAGAAACTGTGGCCCGAAAGCGCACGGTGTCAAAAATTGCAGTAATTTATAGTAAGATCGGATCGTTCACTGGAGGATGTGCGATAGAAGCAGGGCCCACGTCGTTTTACTAGATTTTCCATTCGTATTGCTCCAATTGGTTTGAAAAGTGATTAACAACTACTGGCATGAATTTAAACTAAACTATAAAAGCGTTTAAATTTATTCTACAAAGCAAATAAGTCTATTCTAGAAAGCGGGTAAAGTTATTCTAAAAATGCGATAAATACTATCTATGAAAGCAGTGAAAATTTACACTATGCTAGCTATGAAGCTGAATCACAATGTAGACAGAAGGGACAGGAAGAAAAGAATAAAAATTGGGCAAGATTTAGATAAGGCAGTATTAAACTTCCATTTTTATACACAGATCTTTGTTCGGGATAATCCTGTCAGATTGCTAATTCTCATGCTCTCAATACTGCTTTCCCTTTAACAGATAGGTACTTACAATATGAGTTTACATGTTCTTAAGACCGCAAATTCTAAGATACCACAGATTTGTAACTGCCCTGGCCTGGGTATGTTACTTCATCTGTGGTGGACAAGCAACACCTGACAAATCATTTATTGAAATGCCAAGTACTGCCATCATTCTCCCATGTCACACCCAAAGATTCTAATTAAGCCCTGAACTATCCCTTAACCATCAATCCTAGTAACAGTTACGCAACTCTCAATACAAACGAGTGACCTCTAACGAAAGCATTTAAAGAAAGCAGTAAAGAAAGCATTTAAAACCTATCACTCGGAGGTTTTGAAGGTCTGACCCTGGTAGTAAAAGACTGCTCCCCATCAGTATGAAGGGCTATGGATCAAGAATTCCCGGCTCTTGGTGAACTACTCGTGTGTTCACTTCCTTCCGGGTGATTATGAGATACAAACTAATGAAACGGACTAATAAATTAGTTCGTTCCGGATGCACTCACTCATGACTCAAAGATAGGCTTTGGCAGAAGAGGATAGCAGTTGAAAGAATACTCAACCCTATCTCAGAAAATAACCAAGGCCCGAATTGTTGTTCCATCTAGTATTAACTATCACACCGTATTTGAGTCCAAGTGGACCCCATCTCAGTGCAACATTTAATATCAGATTCCCAACATACAACAATTTTGGAAAATAATGAATTTGAAAACCATTCCCTAAACAGGTACTAGACTTTCAATTAAAACACAGATCCTTTCAGTCTAGGTGAGACCTAATCGCTGACTCTGCCTCTAATTTCCCAAAATCTACCCTTGATAGAATATGAATTAGTCATAACTGAAGAATTTATCCCTTACTCAGATCCGGATTTTACAAAGGAGTTTTTATCGGAAATTTAATATGCAATATCTGTTTAAGATCTAGACTTCTATTGTCCAAGGGAAGGATCCCAAAATATTTTAGACCACAATAATACATAATAATAGCATGCATAAGGATATATGGAAGTGTAAAATGAATTGACCCAAAATATAGGGGCGGGTCTAGACAGAAGGTGAAACACAGATATGAAGTGGTCAGGAGACCAAAATAAGGGCAGAATTATTGGGTGGACTGTAAACATCTACTGTCCAATTTCCCAAGTACTCGGATGGAGCGAATTTAGACAGGTGAAACCCTAAAATGGCAGTGTCGCTACCAGTTGGGTCCCTACTGTCTGTGAATTCAGAGAAAAACCTACATGCTTCCTTTCTGCAGCACTCATCAACTAAAGTTGACAGACATTAGCAGATTTATAGTGCAGACTGGAATTTGGGTTTGGAAATTAAGGTAAATAAAATAAATCTGTATCTGGATGGGAATCAATTGAGCAGCTATTATAATCCCGGATGGACGAACCGCCAAGGCTTCCACTGATTGCTATCCAGACCATGCAAAATAACTTTTAGTAATTAATACCCAAAATACGAGCTAGTTTATCCATGAGGGAATACCCGCCAACAGTAGTCTGGTGTATTCCTTACTAATTGTTACACACAATACGCAAAAGACAAAAGAAAAGAAAATACAATAAAATAAAATAAAGAGAAGAACTTGTATGAGAGACATTGGTTTCTCATGCAAGGTAATGGAATCAATCCATAATTGATGGCTTAAATAATCCCTCCTACCATAATTAATTACAGTCCGGATTATCTGTTTAAGGCATCATGATTTTGTTTATAGAAAATTGTTTTAATGACAATTGAACAAAGGTCCTCTAATCACAACAATTAGTGATTTAATTATTGCTAATTAGAATCATCAATCATTAATGACTAGAGGGTTCAATTAATTAAATGGATGAGAAACGGAGAATCAAAATTTTGGCAGCATAACGCCTCATATTGCAATTCTAGGGTATTACATCTTAATCTGTGGGATTCAGATGTGAGTTTTTGCAATATAATGGAGGATAGAAGATCAGAATTTTAGGATTAAATAGGGAAGAGGATTCTGTCGAGATACCATAAATTGTGTCAGGGGCCTGGACCCGCGACATGGGTGCCTCGACAGATTTACAGAAATTTGGGCAGAGTTTCACCTTGTGTCACTAAGCAAAAGTTGTGTCGCGGACCGTGGGACCGCGACAGGTGTTTAGCGACACAAAATTGCTCTGGAAAATTTCTAAGTATTTTGGTTCCCAGTCGCTAGTCTGGAATTGTGTCGCGTGGCATGGCTCCGCGACAGGATGTTTAGCGACTGGGTTTTCAAAATAAAAATACAAGGCATAATTCCCTGTCTCAGAGTAAGAATTGTGTCGCGGACCATGGGTCCGCGACAGGAGTGTTCCGCGACAGGAATGCCTCGCGACCAAAGGTTTTCAGAATATGAAGGCCAGTGTCCCTGGACACCCATGTCGCGGAACAGCCTTCCTGTCGCTAGATGTGGTCTCGCGCCAGGAAGAGGTTAGCGACATGGATGGTTCAGGACACGAGTCAGTAAAAGCAAAAGTGAACAGTGGCATGCAAACAGCGTGATCTCTCCCTATTTCGGATTAAAAAGCTATTCTAAGCTAAAATGACCGAACAGAAATTGAATTAACCAAGAACATGCTGAAACAGAAATAGATTTACCTAAAACAGTATTTAAAAGAAAGCTAAACCTAATCTAGGGTTCAATCACGCATAAGCATGCACCATCATACGAACATAAAGAAGCAGTAAGCATTAATAGAAGCAATAGAGGTCAAATGACCCAAATAAAAATAAAAGCAATAAAAATCCATGGGTTAATGACACTCATTTCATGTTTTGGGACACATTTCCAGATTAACTTCCCATTTTATTAGATGGGTTTGTTAATACCCATCATTTGGGTATTACAAAACCTTAAAAAAATTAAGTTTAGAAAATAAAACAAGATATGAAACTGGCTACCTAGCTAAGAAACAGAAAACAAACACTGAAATTTTAGCTAAGCTAAGCTAGACTAGGGCAGAAATTAAATAATACAAAAAAAAAATAATTTAAAACTAAGCTAAGAACTACCTAAAAACTCAGCTCTTCAATCTGTCTTCAAGAATGAATTCTCCACACCCACGCACATAGGGATCACCACATATTTATAGAGGTGAAACCCTAGGCCCATGGGCCTTGATCTGAGGCCCGTGTCGCAAGACATCACACACATCTCAGCCATGTCGCGGATCACGCGTTGTGGCGCGAACTGAGGCCTTATGCTGCAAAGCTTCACGACTGGGTCTTGGTCCTCAACTCTGTGTCGCTAGCCATACTCCTGTCGCGGGACCATGGATCGCGCCACGGGGCTAGCGACAGGGGTCTGGGGACAGTCTCCTCTTCACTGCGATGCTGGTGGCGCGGGACTCCTCCTTGTCGCTAGACCATGGTTCGCGCCACGGGGCTAGCGACAGGATGTTCCAGGACTGGCTTCCTTGCATTTCATCATTGTGGCGCTAGCCTGTCCCCTGTCGCGGGACCATGCTTAGCGCCAGGATGCCAGTCTCGCGACTGGTTCGCCTTATTGGGCCTGATGGCCCGGAACGTGTGTTTTTGTGGGTTTTTCTCTCTTTTCCCATCTTTTTGTATTTTGTGGGCTTGTTTTATTCTTTTGCCCATCTTTTTCATTCCTTTTTCTTTTCTTTTCTTTTTCTCATGTTTTTGGATTTTTCTAACATAAATATATAATAAAATTACATATTTATGCATTTTTCATACCAGCTCAATATTTCCACAATTATGCATAAATCAGTCCAATTCATCTACTTTCTTATTTAATATAAGACCGGAATGCGATCAAATGCCCGTTTTAGACACGGAAATGGATTGAAAATAATGGTCATTTATGTCCATTATCACATCTTCACATTTTCCGGACCGCCGATCCACCGGACAACACCTCCGCCCCTTACCGACCTCTTCAGAAACCACAACATCATCACTATAACTCACACCAATCCGGGTTTTCAACACTCGATCACCAACTTGAACACGAACCTCTGCTGGAACATTCATCCCTTCATTTAGGTTCACTAAGAGACGTATTCTATCAACTCTCTTTTTTTCCAATGTCTCTGTGTCGACAGTGGCTACCGATCCCCATCTGCTAACCAGTTTTTGAAAGTTTTCCATACACCAAGCCGTAATCGGAAGTCCAAAGATATAAACCCAAACAAGGGTTTTGCTAACAAGTCGGCCTTTAGACCACTGCCTTTTCCATCGTACAAACTCATGATCGCCACCATCTTTCAGGAACCTTTCCCTCTCCGTTATACTGCCGAACACCACGACAAGCATGAACCCCCCCCCCCCCCCCCCCCCCCCATAAATTATATCTTCAAAGTCATCGAATTCCTTATCCAGCCACTCCTGGAATCCGACGAGCCCCTCTAGTGATCTAAGGCCCACTACCCCAGCGCGACCAAATCGAACCTCGTCTCCATGCACTTCCGACAACCTTATCACTCCATTCACCGACCCAATCCTTCATCTTGGGATCACATCACACGCACCTCTAGTTACCTCCGCATAAGATCGTTCGTCCCTCCATGCTCCATTCCTAACATTCCAACGTTGCGGAACCCACTTCTCTCCTGTGAAAGCCCTAGAAACTTTCGGTAAAAACTTTTTTGTGGCTCCATTTCCGCCGCCTCTAGCACTAGGCACTGCCCAATCCGCTCTTAATCGATAGCCATTGAGTACTCTCCCGTTAATCTCTTTGATGACTCTTTCTGCTTCCTCTCTCAGTTTGAATCTGAAAAATCCAAACTTATACCCCTTTTCCGACCACTTTCTCGCCGGGAAAAACCAGTCACGAACCTTTGCAACATTGTCCATTATAGAGAAGATTTCCTTACTGCTCGTGTTGAGAGGAATATTCCCTACAAATACACCCACCAACTATTTACGTATCTGTTGAAATTTCATTCCGGTCACTTTCCCCGTTCGAACCTCCTGAGTCCTTCCATTCATTTGAGCCTCGTTTCCCTCCTTATCCTTGTGGCTGCTCCTTTCATTGCTACGGTCCTTGCTGCAATTGCCCTCCCTTGCAGATCCAGAATAACTATGCTTCCCCCTATAGCCACGCCGCTCCCCGCCGGAGCATCCGAGAGAGTCCTAGCTGCCATCCGAGAGAGTCCTAGTGTTTGAATGGTTGATCCCCTTTAGTTTTAGGGCTTTTTATAGTATCTTAAGTTAATCCATTTTAATTACATATTAATACTTTGAGTCCCCTCTTCACAGTGACACGAGATATTGCAACATATCACTGACATGGGTAAAAACTGGTTTTTGAAGATAGAGGCCCTGTTTGGCAAAATAGCTAAATCTAATCAGCTAATTTGACTCACAATATGAGATAAAATAGCTTATTTGGAAAGATAAAATAACTTAAAACAATGTTTAATCAGCTATTTTTAAAACCGCTGCAAATAGCAGCATTTTGTATTTTAGCTTATTCTAGGCAAAAAGTTAGTTTCGAAATTGTCAAACAGTTAATTTTAACTAATTATTACCCACATAATCAGTTAACAACTAATTCCCAAACAGGGCCAGAGTCTAACATTCTTTAAAGGTTGACATTTATTTTTATTTTTTTTATAGTCATAATAATACAAACTGCGAGTGGAATTTTTTCCTCTAAAATCGAATGGAGAATTTGGTAAATTCAGATGGGCTTATAATCATTATACCAATCAAGAATTTTCATCCAAAATATTGAGCTTTGTTTTAATGAGAAAAGAGGTTAAATAATTTTCTAGAGAGGTTAAATAATTTTCTGATGTAAGTTTTTTGCAGGTAAAATTCTCGTCACAATCTAGTGGAATACCAAATCCAGAATGTATAGTCATACCTCTTGAGTAAGGGTGTTATTCCATTGGATGCTAAATGCAGCACAATATTACATCTATCATGAAGGCCTAAACATAATATTTTCTAGAGAAATGTCTTATCAGTTCCACCACCAGTGGCGAAGCCATGTTTATGAATGTAAATTTATTTTATGTAGCAATGTTCACTAAAACAAATTTCTGGGCCACATTTACGTTGAATTTAGCTACGTAACTTATTATAGTTTATTATTTTTGGTATTTATAAATTTATTAATAGAAAAATCTATATTTAATTAAAAATAACATATCAAATTTGAATTTACACATTTGATTAGTATTTTCAGTTTTTAATTTAGGATAGTATAGAGTGTTAGTGATGATAAGTTTGTAGTCAAATTTATGATGTATAGAGAGTGTATTCAATTATTTTCTTATATGATTAATATTTATAATTTTCAGATATGTATGCTCGAAGTTTGTATACTTTTATATTAATAAAGTATCTATATTTGTTTTATTTCATGACGATGTTTGGGATCTGCTCGCTTCCATATATCTAAATTATTTGACTGAATTTTTCAATTGAGTCTAGATTAATATATGATAACCCATTGTGAATCATGACTATTTAAATTTGCACTCTAACCTGGCTCCGCCCCTGTCCACCAGGTAAGGAAAATGAATCAATACCCATCACTATCAACTACAGACATTATTTTATTATAAATATTCTTCTCATCATCAATCAACAAAGGTAATAATTTAGCATGATCCACTTCTATTTCTTCCTAATTATAATATGTCTCTTATAGTATCAATAGATTATTTGTTTCAGACGTTAAAACTTCATTCAGTACCAGTATTCCAGAGAAAATTTTCAAACTTATAGATCTTGCAGCAATTAGCCTTTCAATATGAACTTACTTTGATCCTTCACAATCACAATTTTCTAACAAAGCTAGATTTATATTTGTTTTTCGTCAATTGCAAATATGTTAAAATATAGATTAATGAATTACATCATCAGTTGTTTAAATGTTACACTTTCCCTTTTTGAGTGTTTAGAAATAAATGTTACACTAACATATCTAAAATATTTTTAAGGTTAATAATTTTTACTAATTGTACTTAAATTATTAATTTTTTTATATTCATTTAAATAAAACTCAAAAGAAATAAAGTCAAATGTAACTTATTTTATTTATTTAATTACTTCAACTAAATAAATTTTATTAACTTACCTTAAATCTTGTGTCATTTCCTAGTGTTACACTTATTATACGGAGAGAGTATTTTTTAAAAAATATTCCTTCCGTCGCACTCAAAAGTGTGTCATTTTGAGTTTTTAACATTGTTTATTGATCAACTTTGACATAATGTTATCGTAATTAGATACGAAAAAATATAGTCAAATTTGGTCTTGTCAGAATTGTCTAATCATGTAGTTGTAAAATATATATTTTACATATATACATTTTAAGATATTAAATGTTAAACAAATATATTGGAATAGGTGTCCAAAATTTTTTAGACATAAATAATGGGATAGAGGGAGTAGATTAAAAAAAATTAAATTTTCCTTCTTTATTTTTTTTTGAGAACAAAGGGAAATTTTATTGCCTCAAAACCAGTCAAGCAGACAAACATGACCCTAAATCCTTAGACCAGGGCAGTTAAAAACAATGATGTTGCAACCTCGACATACTGTTCTTTCTGCTCACCGAAGCGATTAATTACAACAGAACTAAATAGACCACGAGAACATTCTTTCAACATGCTTCTTCCTGTTCCACAATTTCGCTCCTTTGTGCTTGATGGAATTCACAATTGTCATACCTTCGTATCTCAGACTCATTGAACAGTCCCACCACAGACCACGACATCTAAGCATCAAGACCTAGGCGTTAAGCGACATCACAAGACTGGTCAGCGTCATCAAGAATTTGGGCGATAGATGACCTTCCATTTCAGACGTAGATCGTGCTCGAAAACATTGCAACAGCTCCCAGTGAATACAAAAGCTTTCAAGTGACGAATCAGAGAAACAATCCCAAAAACTTACCACATACGCATGTCTCCCCAGCTCAGAGTATTCCAATCCGATGCTTCGAAAATGCGGGACAGAACATGGGTCACAGGGATGAGGAAATATGTGGTGGGACACAAGTGGGTGAGGATATCTAGGACACTTCAGGGCAACCGGCATATTCAGGGTATTGGAGTAGACATTATATTACTCGCAAGCTAACCGAGGCTAAAGCAAAATCAAAGAGACAGAATCATTCCATGATAAGAGACAACACAACCACATAAACACCAGAGACCTACCCACTCTAAACTTATCCCCCTCAAATAGCATCCAAAACCAAACAATGTCACTGGCACCATTAGTCCTTACAACATTACTACTTAACCTTGCAACCATATCCACTCTAAATTTTCATTCTTTATTTACTGATGGATCTATTCACAACTATATAATTGTATATTACTTTTAAGATATTTTTGTGAAAACATGGCTTATATATACATTAATTAATATATATAAATATTTTTCATATATTCATTAATGTATTTTTAACAATATAAATTCCATAATCCACCGTAAATTCTATTTAAATTTGAAATTCTATTTTTTTTAAAAAAACTGAAAATTGTGAGAATTTCATATAAATTAAAAATTAAATATCTTTTAAAAAATAAAAAATTGGGCTTTTCATATACACATTAATATATCTTTAACATGAATAAATAAATCTGATGTGCAATGTACATTTTTCTTACATCATTGACCACACAAAAAATATATATAATCAAACCTGATTTTCGCAAGCATTATCGCCGTACTAACTATCCTAAACTAGTGGCCAGCTAATTTAAAACAACTAGTACAAGGCCGAGCAAACCTAAAGTGATCATATGATTAATCGAATTTCATGCGGAAACTAAAATAAAATAAAACACATAGGCACGAAGATAATTCCCACACAAACAACTGAATAAGAACAATTCCCTGTCAGAGTATCAGGCTACAATCCTTTCAAACGTAATCTGGCATCATGCCAATATATCAGAAACGGGGCTACCAGCCCAAAACAGTAAACACATAAGGCCACAGGCCGACAGAATGTAACTCCTAGGCTCACAGGCCTCAACTAGTCAGATAGATATCAAGTAAATAACAATCAATAGAGTACCACATAAATAACATAATAACATGAACATGAAAATCCTATCTATGTGATCTTTCATCCCCCATACCCAAATCATGCTCCAGCGCCTCCAGCAGGATCTATGAAACATACAAAAGCAAAGGGAGTCAGTACAACGTACTGAGCAAGGCTACGTGACGGGGAGTAAGGGAAAACAGAGTAACAACAACAACAACAACAATAATATAATAATAATAATAATAATAATAATAATAATAATAATAATAATAATAATAATAATAATAATAATAATAATAATAATAATAAAAATAATAATAATAATAAATAAATAAAAGCATGAATAACATGATTGAATATAAATAAAACAATTAATCATCACACCGTCCCATACCGATGCTTCAACCACAATCATACAATTTATGCACATGATGCATGGCCTAACATACACCTATCTATCTTATATGCACATGCAAATGAATATGCTTAGCCGGCAACTAAAACCCGGGCGGTATGAACCCACGGGTGAGGATGTCATCAACTCTAACCCGTTACAGGGTAACATACACCATCCCCGCAGGGATCACAGGCTTCACAGCCAATATCACAGGCATAACGGACAATAAATAAGGCATCACAGCCAATAATCCACCCCGCAGGGCCATCGGGACTCAACAACACCGGTGAAGGCTGCCTGATAAATCATCTCACCACATTGAAAATTCCACCAATACCATAACATTCTAATACATTAAATTACAATCAGACAAACTTATCTACTGTGATACATCTGATCTTCCAGTGTATTGAGAATGAACAACAACAATTCCCTTTGTCAATTTAGTGTACTGTGTACACGTTGATATCAAATAAATAAAAATAGAATAGCATATAATGAAAATTACACCAGTACACACCTTTGACCAAGTGAAGAAATGGGAATAAATTAACCTAACAGGTGAGCAATTATTACAGACTTTACCTTCACCAAATCATACTATATCCCATATGTATATTACGCATCTATACATATATAACCTATTACCAAATTATTTAAACAGTCCAATTAATTAAATCGGGTCATTACATTTCTCCCCCCTTACGATCATTTCTTCCCCGAAATGCACATTCAAGAACATGATCAAAAATCAAAAGCAAGGGGAAAAGGTTACCTCAAGGCAACGGAGACAAGTCCAAGTTTGGGTACTTCAGCTTTATATGCTCATCGGTTTCCCAAGTGGCATCTTCAGCCCCATGCCTAGACCACAACACCTTAACCATCATAATGGTTTTGTGCCTCAAGACCCTTTCCTTTGCATCAATCACCCGAATTGGATATTCCTCATACTTCAGACTTGCATCCAACTCAATTTCATCAAGCTGGATAATCTTAGATGGGTCAGACAAGAACTTCCGGAGTTGAGAAACATGAAAAACATCATGAGCTCGACCCACTTCAGCTGGTAAAGCCAACCTATAAGCCACTTTACCAATTCTCTCCACAATCTCATAGGGTCCAATATATCTCGGGCTCAACTTGCCTTTCTTACCAAACCGCCGTACCCCATTCATAGGCGATACCCGTAGTAATACCCTATCACCAATCTCAAACTCCACATCTCGACGAGCTAAATCAACATAGCTCTTCTGTCTGTCCTGAGCCTCTTTCATACGGTCCCTAATGATCCTCACCAACTCAACAGTATGCTCAATCATTTCAGGACCCACATTCACCTTACCTGTTGGATCATTCCAACATAAGGGACTCCTGCACTTCCTTCCATACAATGCCTCGAAGGGAGCCATACCGATACTCGCATGATAACTGTTATTGTAACTGAACTCCACCAAACTGAGGTGATTCTCCCAACTACCCTGGAAGTCCAGCGCACAAGCTCGCAACATATCTTCTAAAGTCCTAATGGTCCTCTCTGTCTGACCATCTGACTGAGGATGCCATGCAGTACTCATGTTAATCTGCGTGCCAAACGCTGTCTGCACATCCTTCCAAAACTTGGACAGAAATCTGGAATGCCGGTCAGACACAATCTCCTTGGGACCCAAACCTTTTAACAACATGCTGAATATAAGCCTGTGTAAGCTGACTCATACTCCATGTCAGTCTCATAGGTATGAACACTGCACTCTTTGTCAAACGATCCACCACTACCGAGATAGCGTCCATCTTCCTCACCGTCTGTAGCAGTCCTGTCACAAAATCCATGGAGATGGATTCTCACTTCCATCAGGTACTGCTAAAGGCTGTAGCAAACCCATCGGCCTCATATGCTCAACCTTCACTCGCTGACAGGTCGCACACTTAGCCACATAATCAACTATCTCCCTCTTCATATTGTTCCACCAATAAGTCTGTCGGATATCTTTGTACATCTTTGTGACCCCTGGGTGAACAGAATAAGGAGTTGTGTGAGCCTCATCCATGACCTTCTTCTTTAGGTCACCACAACACTCCGGAATGCACCATTTATCACCATATCTCACCATGCCCCTATCATCGATTCTGAAACCCGGAGCCTTACCATCCTGAATCTTCTGTCTCAATACTGCCATCTCCCCTCTATCATGCTGACTAGCAAATATCTCCTCAATCAAGGAAGATGCAATAACTAGCATGTTTAGGGTGTGCTGAACAGAGCCAACATGAACTACCTGAACCTCAAGTCTGTGTAGCTCCCTGCGCCATTCAGGCATCACTCCCAAGCATGCCACTGAATGATGCTCTTTCCTGCTCAAAGCATCTGCCACCCGGTTCACCTTTCCCTCAATGTATTGAATGTCCGTGTCATAGTCCTGCAATAACTCCATCCACCACCTCTATCTGCCACTCATGTGGTCTGAGGTGTACAAACACTTCAGATTCTTATGATCTGAATAAATTCTACACTTGGCCCCATACAAATAATGTCTCCAGATTTTCAGAGCATGCACTACCGCTGCCATTTTCAAATCGTGAGTTGGGTAGTTTTGCTCATGTGGCTTAAGCTGTCGACATGCATAAGCGATCACCTTCCCATTCTGCATCAACACACAACCTAAACCCTTAAGTGATCCGTGTAAACTTCATACTCACCTGAATCATCATGTAGTACTAAAACATGTGCCTCTGTCACTTTCTTCTTCAACAGTTCGAATGCATGCTCACAAGCATCATCCCATCTGAATCTGACATCTTTCCTCAATAATGTTGTCAGAGGTCTAGCAATACTAGAGAACCCCTCAATGAATCTGCGGTAGTAGCCTACAAGACCCAAGAAACTCTGGATCTCTCCCACATTCTTCGGGGCTTGCCATTTTAATACCGCTTCCACCTTAGCCGGGTCAACTGCAATACCTTCACAAGAAACAATGCGGGTCAGAAACGACACCTTCTCCAACCAGAACTCACATTTAGAAAGTTTAGCATATAGCTTATGCTCTCGCAATGTGTTCAACACTGTTCTCAGATGGCCAACATGTGCCTCACGAGTCGGTGAATAGACCAGAATATCATCTATGAACACAACCACGAACACAGGGGACGGAATACCCTATGCATAAGATCCATGAAGATCGCTGGTGCGTTAGTCAAACCAAAAGGTATGACCGTGAATTCAAAGTGTCCATAACGAGTTCTGAATGCTGTCTTAGGCCTGTCAGCCTCTGCCACCTTTATCTGATGGTAGCCCGATCTCAAATCAATCTTACGGAATACACTCGCCCCTCTTAACTGACCAAACAGATCCTCAATCCAAGGTAGAGGATACTTATTCTTCACCGTGATTTGGTTCAAACCCCGATAGTCGATGCACATCCTCATCGACCCATCCTTCTTCTTAACAAACAGTACAAGAGCTCCCCAAGGCGAGCTACTCGGCCGGATATACCCCTTACTAGTCAGCTCATTCAACTGATCCTTCAGCTCCTTCAATTCAGCAAGAGCCATCCGGTAAGGAGCCTTAGAAATAGGAGCTGCATCAGGCATCAGCTCGATAGTAAAATCAATCGCCCGAGCAGGTGGGAGACCAGGAATTTCATCCGGAAACACATCCCCGAACTCAGAGACAACAGGGACACTCGAAACTGCAGGAACCACTGCTCAAAGATCCCTCATTTGCCATAGGGAAAGAGAACAACCCTGCGCATTAAATCACACAACGCGGCAACAGAAACCACACTAATAGCAGGTGGAATCAAAGAAGGTCAGTAAGAAACATACTTACCGAGAGGATCTCGGAAGGAAATACGTGGAATACCACAATCAATAACAGCACGATGGCGAGTCAGCCAATCCATGCCCATAATTACATCAAAATCAGCCAGACTAAACACCACCAAGTCGGCTCTGAATTCACGGCCCTCGATGCTCAACACCGCATCTCGCCATATGTAATCACTACGGATGATATCGCCCGAAGGCAAGGAAACAGGCATCTGGTAGGGCACCAATGGTCCTACTCCGTGTTCCCGCACAAATCGTAAAGCCACGAACGAACAAGAGGCTCCTGAATCAAACAATACAATGGCAGAATGATTCACAACAATAATAGTACCTAAACGGGGTAGAAAGTTTACAAGGACAGAGCAAAACGAAAGGAAAATAGACAACTGCAGGAATTTAAAACACACCTGCAAGAACATCATCCCGGCGATCCGCCTCCGCGTGATCCAGAACGTTCAGTCTGCCACCTCAGTCAGCCCGAACCGGTCTACCCCTGTCAGCATGCGGGCAATCCGCTCGGCGATGACCCACCTCATGGCAAGTCCAACAACGATACACGGGTCGCCCGTCGGGTCCAACCTCACGAACAGGTAGCGGTGCACGGCCACCACCCTTACCCACATCAGCACGGCCACCATCACCACCTCTGATCACCGCCTCTCTGCCCCTCACGGCCCTGATCCCTATGCCTCTTTCTATTCTACCACTGTTGGCGTTCCTCTACTCGGCTCTCCTCCACACACAAGGCCTGATCGAATGCCTCAGAAAGTGTATCATAAGCTCGATACCCAAACGAAGACTTAATCCCTGCCTTGAGACCTGAAATGAAACGACGAACCTCATCCTTGCCAGTGGGCATAACCTCCGGAGCGTACCTCATAAGCTCCACAAACTTCATGTGATAAGTTGTCACGCTCATACTCTCCGTGTGTCTCAAACCCAGAAATTCCAACTTCTTCGCCTCCAAGACATGAGGTGGATAGAAGTGGGAACTAAGAGCCTCTGTAAACTGCTCCCAGTTGAACCCGGGTCGAGCGACTAGGTCCTGCTCGAAGGTCCGCCACCAATGTAGTGCTTCCCATTCCAGGTAGTGGGAAGCCACATAAACCTTATGGTCCTCCGGACAGTTTATGCTAAAAAGAACTCGACCCAACTGGTAATTCCAGTTCTCTAGGTCAGATGGACTGGCACCCCCTGCAAAAGGCCAAAAAGCGGAAATGACTCATTCTGGTGGCCTATTTTAATTATTACATCATTTTAAAAACTGAAAATCTATAATAAATAAATAAATAGAATGTGAAAATCTAAAATTGATAAATTAAAAATTGCAAAAATTTATAGAAATTTGAAATAGAGACACCACATTAAATGTAGGATGTGTTGTTCACTAATGTTCTGTTTTTTTAGGTGAATACCAGGGTATCCCCGAGCCTCTTTGGACCCAAAACTAATCCCTCGAGGATCTGCGAGGGCAATTAAGGGCGCCTCTCCCAAAGCAGTTTTTTGCATACACAAGGCTCGAACCCGAGACCTTGCTTAAGCGACTACAACGCCCATCCACTCAAGCCAAATGCTGTTGGTACTAATGCTTTAATATATATATATATATATATATTACGAAATTCACCAAAATATAGTCCATTTTTTTTAGTTTTTGTTCCAGGAAACAATTCATGGAAAGCTCAACCTTAGTTACCACGTTTTAAATGGAAGATTACTCCACATCTCACATTGTCGTCCTTTTTTTCTGGTACGGTGATGTCGACGTGGACCTTCTGTTGTTTGTGGGCTGTGGCTCTCCTTAGTCATGGACTTAAAATCTTGGCCTAATTTAACATAATATGCCGACCTCAAAAAAATCTATAAATCCTTCCCAAAAAAAAAAAAATTTCTAAAAAGAATAAGGACAATAACGTAAAACATTACTATATCGTATGGTGCGATATAATACTGTTGTACGCCCAAATTTAGGCAAATACCTACTTATTTGTCTGCCATATTTTATTATTTTTTTAACAATTTTTAATGTGCGCAATATTTGTTAAAATAATAGATAGGAGTATTAAAAAAAAATACATTTTATTATTGTATAATAATGTTAAAAATAAAGTCTTGGTAAATAATTAAAAAATATGTTTATTACATCTACATACTTCTAAACGTCGTGTATATTATCAACAAGGACTTGCTCAGGTGACGTACTCATATTTTATCAACAGAAAATAGGCAATGTCGATTTTTGGGAGTAAACAGATTTGCTAGCAGATAATAGATTTGGAGAGAAAACTGTAAGAGAATATGCTCTTTCAATATCCTATCTACTAGCGAATCTGCTGTCTCCCGAACATTCCAATATATATATACACAAACACAAATTAGTCCGGATTGAATAATTTTCAATTACTATTTTTTCACCCGCGTGATATAAGTGAGCTTTTAACTTAGACGATCTTACCTTTCAGGGGCTGTTTGGTTTGGGGGAGTGTGAAAATTTCAATGGAATCTTGGTAAGGCATCTAGCATTTCCACGTTTGGTTGGAGGGAATGTTTGAGTTAGTAGTCTAAGATTACCGTCGCGATGAAAATGTTGTACCTTTTGGGTGAGAATGTGATTCTCATCCTAAACCCATGTAATCTTAGATTATCGTAATATTAAATTACCTTTTATACCATTTTAAATTATAAAGATATTTTATATATAAAAAGTTATAAAAGGGCTTACCTCAAAGTTTATAAGTATTTTTATTTAAAATTATAAAAGGGATCACTCAAAAATTTTAATATTTACTTAAAATTTTATTTTTAAAGTTATTCATTTAAATTAAACAACACTTAACAATTTAGATAAATTAAATTAATAATTATTCAGCTAAAAAGTAATAATTATTATATAGACTAATAAATTATGTATTGTTGAACACGTAACACGTATTATGTATATCTTCTAAATAGTTGACATGTACACCCTATGTACATGGTAGGCTTGATTAGTCATTAAATTTGTAGCCCTATAAATATGTGTGATTCGGCTAAATAAGAAATCATCTTCATCACAAATACATTACTGCATCCTTTATCTATCAAGTCTCCATTATCCTCTTATGCAAATTATTATATCTAGTCTACATGTAATCATTACCCTATGTTTAATGTACACAACGTATACTTGTTAAATCATCTTGCATATACATATATAATATAGTTATACATAACACGTTATCAGCATGAAGGGTCTCTACCGGAGTTCCATCGGAGTTCTGTCTTAGAAATGGATGGCCAAGTTGAAAATGAAATCTGCCTCATTGATAGTGCTACAACGCACAGTATCTTAAAAAGCAAAAGCTTTTTCTCCCAATTAAAATTGGGAAAGACCGCAGTGAAAACTATAAGCGGTAATGAAAATTGTATTGAAGGATCTGGAAGAGCCGTTATATTTCTCCCTAAAGGGACAAAATTGGCATTTGAAAATGCCTATATTCAAGCAAGGTTCGGAGAAACTTGTTAAGTTTTGGTGATATTCGAAAAAATGGCTATCACATTGAAACTTTAAATGAGGCAGGAAATGAGTATGTTTTAATTACTCAAACCATCAATGGTGAAAAGTTTGTTCATGAAAAGCTGCCATGTTTGACATCCGGATTATATTATACAAAAATTTATGCCGGAGAAGTACATAACCTAGTAGGCCTAAAGGCTACTAGTGAATTTATAACCTGGCATGAAAGGCTTGGACATCCGGGCAGCGTGATGTTGAGGCGAATTATTGAAAATTCCAATGGCCATAAATTAAACCATAAAATGGTTTTGAATCCAAATGAGTTTACATGTGCTGCTTGCTATTAAGGAAAATTAATTACCAGGCCATCTCCAGCAAAAGTGGGAATTGAATCCCCTGCATTTTTGGAAAGAATCCAAGGTGATATATGTGGACCAATAGATCCACCTTGTGGACCATTCAAGTACTTTATGGTACTAATTGATGCATCAACAAGATGGTCCCATGTCTGTTTATTGTCAACTCGCAACCTGGCCTTTGCTAGGCTACTCGCACAAATTATTAAATTGCGAGCACAATTTCCTGATTATCCAATAAAGAAAATACGCCTTGATAATGCTGGAGAATACACATCAAATGCTTTTGATGATTTTTGCACATCTATTGGTATCACTGTAGAACCTCCCGTTCCGTATGTGCATACCCAAAATGATCTGGCTGAATCATTAATCAAAAGGTTGCAATTAATTGCACGACCTTTATTGATGAAATCAAAACTCACCGTTTCTGCTTGGGGACATGCTATATTGCATGCAGCAGCATTAGTAAAAATCAGGCCGACAAGCTATCATAGCTACTCCCCTACTCAAATTATAACGGGAAAAGAACCCGATATTTCCCATTTAAGAATTTTTGGGTGTGCGGTATATGTACCAATAGCACCACCTCAAAGGACAAAAATGGGACCTCAAAGAAGGATGGGCATCTATGTCGGGTATGAATCCCCTTCGATTATTAAATATCTTGAACCAACAACGGGTGATTTATTTACTGCAAGATTTGCAGATTGTCATTTTGACGAATCACATTTCCCGACATTAGGGGGATGAAGTAATCAACTGAAAGAAGAAATTTCGTGGAAACTCCCACTTGATATCAGTGATCCTCGTACTAAACAATGTGAATTAGAAGTCCAAAGAATTGTGCATTTGCAAAGGATTGCAAATCAATTGCCTGATGCCTTTAATGATGCTGCAAGAGTGACAAAATCTTACATTGAAGCAGCAAATGCATCGGCCAAAATAAATATACCTGAAGGGCAAATCCCAAGTGCTAATGAATCTAATCCACGGCAAAAGCGTGGTAGACCAATGGGTTCCAAAGATAAAAATCCACGAAAGAAAAGAATTATACACGTGGATAATGAAAAACCCGAAGAGGTAATAAATTCAACTTTTGAAGAAGTTGATGCTGAAAATGCTAATCCAGAAGAAAGTGAAACTATTGAAACTGCTTTCAATTATATCACTTCTGGAAAGTATTGGAACCGGAAAGAAATCAAAGTTGATCAAGCATTTGCATATAATGTAGCACTTGAGATGATGAAAAATGACGAGGATCCTGAACCAAAATCAGTTGATGAATGTCGGCAAAGGGATGATTGGCCAAAATGGAAAGATGCAATTAAATTCAGAATTGGATTCACTGAACAAAAGAAAAGTATTCGGCCCCATAGTCCAAACACCTGAAAATGTAAAACCAGTTGGCTACAGATGGGTGTTTGTTAGAAAGAGAAATGAAAATAATGAAATTGCAAGATACAAAGCAAGGCTTGTAGCCCAAGGATTTTCCCAAAGACCGGGAATTGATTTTGAGGAAACATATTCCCCAGTTATGGATGGAATAACTTTCAGGTATCTCATGAGCCTAGCAGTACGAGAAAAGCTCGAAATGAGGCTGATGGATGTTGTTACTGCTTACTTATATGGCTCATTGGAGAATGATATTTATATGAAAATACCTGAAGGATTTAAATTGCTTGAATCTTATAACTCAAAGCCCAGAGAAGTTTATTCCATCAAATTACAAAAATCACTTTATGGGCTTAAGCAATCGGGTCGAATGTGGTACAATCGCCTCAGCGAAAGTTTAATTAATGAAGGTTATATAAATGACCATATATGCCCATGTGTTTTTATAAAGAAAAATGGGTCAGAATATGTAATCATCGCAGTCTATGTTGATGATTTAAATTTAATTGGAACTCCTGAAGAGCTAGAAAAGGCAATTGAATATCTGAAAAGGGAGTTCGAAATAAAGGATTTTGGAAAAACAAAATTCTGCCTTGGCTTGCAAATTGAGCATTTGAATAAGGGTATTTTTTTCATCAATCAGCTTATACACAAAAGGTATTGAAGCAATTTCGAATGGATTATGCTCATCCGTTAAGTAGTCCAATGGTCGTTCGGACACTTGATCCTGCAAAGGATCCATTTAGGCCAAAGGAAGATGATGAAGAACAACTTGGCCCAGAAGTGCCATATCTAAGCGCAATTGGCGCGTTAATGTATCTGGCAAATAGCACGCGACCTGATATCGCGTTTGCTGTTAATTTACTCGCAAGATTTAGTTCGTGCCCTACTCAACGACATTGGAAAGGCATAAAGCACATCTTTCGCTATCTCCAGGGAACAGTTGACCTTGGGTTATTTTACCCAAAGGATTCTCGACATGAGTTGATCGGATATGCCGATGCAGGATATTTATCAGATCCACACAAAGCCAAATCTCAGACAGGCTATATTTTTATGTGTGGTGGAACTGCTATCTCATGGAGATCCATGAAACAAACATTAACGGCTACTTCATCAAATCATGCCGAAATATTAGCAATCCATGAGGCTAGTCGAGAATGTATTTGGTTGAGGTCAATGACTCATCATATATTAAAAAATTGTGGTTTGGTCATTGAACCAAAAGTTCCCCCAACAATTTTATTTGAAGATAATTCAGCTTGTATAGCCCAATTGAAAGGGGGTTATATAAAAGGAGATAGGACTAAACACATTTCACCAAAATTTTTCTATACCCATGATCTTCAAAAGAATGGTGAAATCGATATGCAACAAATTCGATCAGATGAGAACTTAGCGGATCTATTGACCAAGGCATTGCCGACTGCAACATTCGAGAAGCTCGTAAAGAAAATTGGAATGCGGCGGCTTCGAGATATAAAGTAATGTCCAAATCAGGGGGAGAAATAAATACAAGAATATTGTACTCTTTTTCCTTCACTAGGATTTTTTCCCACATGGTTTTTTCCTAGTAAGGTTTTAACGAGGCATATTCTTTGTATAAGAAGATATACAAGGGGGAGTGTTGAACACGTAACACGTATTATGTATATCTTCTAAATAGTTGACATGTACACCCTATGTACATGGTAGGCTTGATTAGTCATTAAATTTGTAGCCCTATAAATATGTGTGATTCGGCTAAATAAGAAATCATCTTCATCACAAATACATTACTGCATCCTTTATCTATCAAGTCTCCATTATCCTCTTATGCAAATTATTATATCTAGTCTACATGTAATCATTACCCTATGTTTAATGTACACAACGTATACTTGTTAAATCATCTTGCATATAAATATATAATATAGTTATACATAACATGTATAAATATTTTTTAACTACAAAAATTATGTTTAAATATTTTTATTATTTAGTAAAACATCATATTGATACTATTTTTAAATTTAAAAGTAAGGACATTGTTGAAATTAGCTTGAATTGAAAATTTAAGATTTCCAACTCAACCTGTCAACCAAACGCAAATTATATATGCCAAATTATGTAAATATTTTACTATATTTTGGCATTGTTTTGAATATTAAAATCATATAAATACTCCTAATTGTGGAATTTTGGTGTTGTGAATAGGTTCTAAAGCATTTGACAAAAAGCTGCTCATTGTGTGTCCCACGCCTAAATGGATGAAGACTTGCTGAAAATGTGATGTGACCCAGCTGGAAGTTATTAAAATTTGCAAGAAGATCCATGGGTGAAAAATAGAAGATCCAAGAAAGCTTGAGCACAAATTGGCAAAAGAAAGTTACATGATATGTCTTGGAGAGAAAGAAACGAAAACAAATCTGGAGATTTGGAAAAGATACAGGGAGATCGTGGATAGCAGAAAAAGAATCAATCTTCTCCTTTTAGCAGGAAGAAACCGACACCACACACACATTCATCATCGATCTCCCATAATCTCATCCATCGGAGCAACGCAGAAAATTGGAGAACAACAACATGTAGTTCTTCAATTCCAAGCCAGACTTTGGTTCTTCCAGATTGGAGTCTTCTTTCTTGGTGAGTTCTGCCAATTCCTGAGTTGTTTTGATATGCTTAATTTGATGGAATTTATTGTGGTTTTTATGGATTGTGAGTAATTGTTTTTTCTAGCTTTGGTTTGAATTGAATTTTGGATATGGATTTGTGAAACTTTGGTACTGTTTTGAATTGAATGTTCATTGGTAATGAGTATTTCTAATTTCTCTAATTTTCGGGTCTAGAATTCTTGAATTGATATTGTGGCCAGATATTAATTTAGGGATTCGTTGCTATATTGAAATTCTTCATTCGCAAATGTGTTGAGTTTTATTTGTAGTAGCAAACTAGGGTAGATACTCTAGTGGAAGATTAGAATCAATTTTGAACATTACCTCGTAGGATTGATGTTAAATTGAATTGGGCTTTTCTAATTCTTAATGCCGTCGAATTAGTAAATCTTATGGTTGTACCTAGGGTTCTCATTCGATTAGAGAATTAGCTAACGGTCGTACATTGGCTAACGAATAAGTAAGGAAAAGTTGGTTGTCAACCGTGTTGATTTATCTATAACCAATTTATTCATTAAAACCAATGAATGTTAATTATAGTTGATGAACAAATTCATTATCCTTGATGAAATTCATTCCAAAGCTAGATCTCTTGCATATTTGAAGTTGGAAATTTGTCTACAGTTATTTAGTTCTTTATTTTTGTTTCTTTTATTAGAGTTAGGTGCAAATCAAAATCCCCCCTCTATATATCTATATATATTTACAAATAATCAATTTACTGAATCCTTCATCGCAATCCCTTGGGAGACGACCCTACTTACCATTACATTACATTTTGTTTTGTGGCGTAGGATTAATATTTATTTTTGCAGCTTTGCGACGAGCTAGCAGCAAAAATGTTAAAACATCAAAAAATAAAGTTCCAGCAATCTCATATTCCTAGTAATCTTACATTCTCAGCAATTAGATTTTCACTAGTAATCTAAAATTCCTCCAACCAAACACACCAAGTGTGAATGTTTGACGAGAAATTTAATATTCACAAGTTTAGTTTGAGAAATATAGCATATTTGAGCATGTAAGATTCCCGCATCTGTGTGAATACTAGAGCTTTTAGTGAAAATATTTTTAGCACTCAAAATTATTTATAATTAACTAATTAATTGCCAGTCGTTGTATATTATTTATACTAAAATAAGTGCACTTCTTTTTTTTTTTTAAGCCGAAGCCAGGAAACAGGAAAAAATTAAAAATAAAAAGAATCAATTCAAAAGGAAATAAAACCATCCGCCGGGTTACTCCCTGGGGAACCAGATACCAGCCACATCTGCTAGCATATCCTCACGAATAAAATCCGGGGAAAAGTCCACGTGTTGTAGAACTGTTCCGAAGAAGCACCATGTTTGGCCAAACTATCGGCCACTTTGTTCCCTTCCCGCAACACATAGCATATCAAACAAACCTCCATGGAGCTGCGGAGTTTCTGAATTCTTTGAATCACCGGGGGCATAGGGATGAAACTCGTCCCATTGAGAAATGAGTTTAATCATTGTGGTGGAATCACTATAACAACACACCCGTCACATTTGGTATTGAATTGTCATTTATACCTTTATTTGTTATATTACTTCTAATTTATAAAATGGTATATATTTGGTTTTAAATTATGTTAAATTATAACAAATTCATAAATTAAATTAATAATGATTTTTTTCTCTAAATAATGAGATAGAGGTAATAACTAAAATAGGCCACCAGAATGAGTCATTTCCACTTTTGGGCCACCATATTTTGATTTAGGGAAATAGGCCATTAGAAGGATTTTGAGCCTGAATTTAGGCCATTGGGCTGGATTTCGGGCCACAATGGCCTAAAAGTGGAAATGACTCTTTCTGGTGGCCTATTTTAGTTTTTTTGAATTATTTTTTTATTTTATGTAATTAAAATAAATAATACTCATTCTGTCACATTATTTATATCCTACTTTCTTTTTTTTTGTTCCAACGTTTTTTATTTCATTTCCATTTAAAAAATAATTAAATATTAATTGCCAAACATACCCATGTCCGAAAAATTCCTTGCAATTAATACTAATTATTCATACATAAAATACCATGTCCGAAAATTTTGGGATACTTATAATAAAACATGTTTATTTTTACTTTATAATTTATTTGAATATGTATTTGTTTTACTTATTTTATAATATATTTGAATTAATATTTATTTTATTTCTTATATTACACCCTCCGTACTATTAATAGTGTTAAAAAAGGAACTTAAAAATTGATATGATGTGATTGTAATGAGCTACAATTTTAATTTTTTTAAGGAACCATTGAAGGCCTGGAACGGGTGGTGGGAGCCCAAGCCACAAAATTACAAAGGAAATGGATAGGGGACCGGGTGGGGATTCGAACCCCCAACCTATAGGTTGGAGTTGGGGAACTTACCACTGGAGTAAGTGCTCAACCCCACAATTTTAATTAATTTATTTATTTGTAATTTACTGATATGTGGTTATAGGATGGACTGAAATTATTAATGGTAGTGGGTAATTTGAAAGTTTAATATATTATTTATTAATGTGGGGGTGATGGGTAGGTTTGACGATTAATATTTAATTATTTTTAAAATGAAAATGAAATAAAAATATTGGAACAAGAAAAAAAAGAAAGTATGACATGAATAATGACACATAATGGGTATTATTTATTTTAATTACATAAAATAAAAAATAATTGAAAAAAACTAAAATAGGCCACGAGAGGTAGTCATTTTCACTTTTAGGCCATTGCGGCCCGAATTACAACCCAATGGCCTAAACTCAGGCCCGAAATCCTTCTAGTGGCCTATTTTCCTAAATTAAAATATCGTGGCCCAAAAGTGGAATGACTCCTTCTGGTGGCCTATTTTAGTTATTACCTCAATTAGATATTAAAACTCGACCCTTAATAACCCATCCCAAGAGTATCCGTTACAAAAGGCTCCCGTTATGTACACACAAGTTTTTTCCACAAACACACAAAAAATCATTGGATTGGGGCACACACAAAAATACATACCCATTCTACCCTTTTAACTCATATAATACAATTCGGAGTCCGGGTCTTTTTGTTTTTAGTCCAGGCCTATGTTTTCTAACACATATCGGGGGAGGGTTTAGCTCTCTAGAGCACACACAAAAGTTGCAAGAGAAAGTTGAAGAACACTAGAAGAACACGAGAAGAAGAAGGCCGAAGTGAAAGAAACCAAATCTGTCAACAAAAATGCCGAGGACGCGCGGAGGGAGGGCTGGTGGCGGCGGTCGTGGTGGCGGTGGCGAGCGTGGTGGTGGAGACGGTGAAGAAGGTATGTTCTGTATTTTATTTCAGATCTAGGTTAGGGTGGGTTCGCTTGCAATGTGTAAGTGTTAGTTTTGGGGATTAGCTTTTGATATTGAATGTGTTTGGTTTGAAGATTGAAGTAGATTGGTTCGAAGATTGAAGTAGATTTGGTTTAGTTTTGATTTGAAGATTGAAGTAGATTTGGTTTAGTTTTGAGATGAGATTGGAGATGGGAACACACGGACAGACAAGGAATAGGGTTTAGGTTCATGTGGTGGCCGGTGGGTGTTGGACGGTGGGTGATGTGGTGGCCGGCCATTGATGGCCGGCCGGGAGATGAGAGGAACGTCAAGTGAATGGCCATGGTTGTCTCCTTTTTTTTTTTTTTTAATTTTCCTGGTTACAGTGAATGGCCATGGTTGTCCATGGCCGTTAGTTTTGGAACGTCCATTGCTGGACGTTGAGGTAGGGGCCGAACGGCCACTACTGGCCGTTCGGTTGGAATAGTGGCCGGCCAGTACTGGCCGGTCGTGCCTTGGTTTTATTTTTTTTTCTGTATTCTTTTTAGATCATATGTTAATATATTTTGTTATGTTATTCCCTCAGGTGTCCGTGTACGACAGACGGCCTCATACAGACGACAGCGTCGGGCTGCATATGACGAGGCTACCGGACAGATTCTGGGTATACCAGAGCCCCCTCCACCACCACCATCTCCTTCCACAGAATCAGATGCAGAAGAGTCAGGCAGTGGATCAGATCAAGAGTCGGGTAGTGGGTCCGACTCTGATGAGGAGTTTCCAGAATTATTAACTAAGTGGGAGTCGCATATCACCTGTGCGATACTCCGGGGCGAGGAGAGACGGCCAATGAAGATACATAACCACGTGCCGAAATTTAAGTCGTGGAAATTCCCAGCGGATGAAACCACCAGGGGAACCAGGCTCTTTCTGTTGGGTACCGGCCTCCTTAATATGAAACGGGCCTCATACTTGCACCCGAACAAGACACTGATTCAGGCATTCATTGAGCGGTGGCATGAAGAGACTAACAGCTTTCATATGCCATTCGGGGAGATGACTATCACCCTAGAGGACGTGCACTACCTTACAGGATTAGTGGTAAATGGCAATGCTGTGGCACTACCGGAGAGGTCAGAGAGGATATCCGCCGCAGATGTTGCTCACTTTTTTCGGATTCCACTGGAGGCTGCTGTGGAGGCCATGGGTGGCAACTACGGGGTGTCGGTGACCATGAAATGGTTGAAGGATTACTTCGTGGATGACATAACATCGCTTGATCCTGATAGGCAGCTCGGTTGTGCCAGAGCTTATGTTATGTACCTATTTGGCACCACACTATTGCCCGACAAGAGTGGGGATTCAGTGCAGCTGTATTGGATGGATTATTTACGGGATATGGTGCGATTCAGGACTTACGCTTGGGGTACAACTGTTCTTGCTTATCTATATCATCAGCTGGGTGTAGCATGTCGTGCATCCACTAGACAGTTTTGTGGCTTCACCACTCTTCTCGAGGTACCAATTTGAATTATATAGTAATAACTAAAGCCCTAACCATAACTTTGCATTAACACTAAATCATTTGATTGTTGTTCTTGTAGGCATGGATTTACGAGCATTTTCCGACGCTCCCACGCCCTCCACCCAATCCTAAATTCGAGGCTCGATACGAATTGGCCACTCGATGGGGACGGATGAGACAAGATGGACCAACATTGGAACGCATACAGGCTATGCGTGCACGCATTGATGGACTCACTTCAGGCGAGGTATGACATTTTTATTAATTCAACATATTATTCCATTTTGCATGTACCTAATTATAAATGATATTCTTTTTTAAGGTCATATGGGATCGCTACAGCACCGTGAGAGAGTCCTCTCCCCGTCCCGAGATTACATTCTTCAAGGGATTGATATCCGCCGGGGACATAGTTGAGCCTTATCTGCCGGATAGGGTATTACGCCAGTTCGGATATGTGTAGACCATCCCCCGTATACCTTATGCATATCGACTTGATCTGAGTGCAGGCCCCACAGCTCGGACACGGGCTTCTTTTGCCACTCATGCTGACTTTTTCGATGATTGGGATACCCATGTACTCCCCGAGGAGCGGCGAGGTCGATTGGTGGTACCACCATGGGAGTGCGATGACTCGTATATGGAGTGGTATCGGACACACTCCCGACCTTCTCTCTGTCCCCCGCGGGCAGCCGGCGAACTTCCTGGTTACGCACATCACGTGGTGGACCCATATGCTCGCATATCTATGATGTGTGGGTACATGCAGCCCTACGTAGAGCGGTATGAGACTACACCAGATGAATGTACTATTGAAGAGCTTGGCAATGCATTGCAGTACACATATATCACGTTTCGGGACGATAGTGGTGCTGGTCCATCACAACGACATGGGGCGTCTTCCTCTAGGGCTGGGGCTGGTCGTTCGGGGGCATCTTCCTCTGGGGTTGGGGCTGGTAGGGTGCGTGAGCGACGTGGGTATATCGTCCATCGTGATATTGTTTTTTTGATATGATAGAACATTGGTATTGTCAAGTGGTGGAGTTGAGTTATTATATATTAATTTGGATGGTTAATGTGATTTGCATCTGTGGATTTTGTTTCTGGTGATTGACATGGAGTCCAGTTATTATATATTACTCCCTCCGTCCCAGGCAAGATGTCTGGTTTGACTTTTTGGCACTGTTCATTGTTTAACTTGGACTCAATATTATTCTAAGTATATTTTTGAGAAAAAATAATCGAGTTGGATCTTGTTAGAATCGTATAATCATGTAGTTTTATAATATATATTTTACATAATTTTTTGTTGTATATATTTTGAGATATTAACGATTGAAAAAGTGCATTGGATTGTGTGCATAAATGAAACAAGACATCTTAAATGGGACAGAGATTTGGATGGTTAATGTGATTTGTATTTGTGGATTTTGTTTCTGTATGATTGACATTTGGATATTGCATGTTTGGGCGTAGACAGACACAGACAGAGCCTTTTTTTTTTTTTAAGGAACGACCACTCTTGGCCGTTCCATATAACTGAGAAACGGCCACTAATGGCCGTTTTTATGGGATACGGACGGCCACCAATGGCCGTCCATATAAATGAATGGCCGGCCAGTATTGGCCGGCCGTGCTGTTAGTTTTTTTTTTTTTAATCTGATGTTAATCTGTTCTTCCATCAAATCCAAATATTGCCCAAGCACAACATCAAATCCACAATGACTGAAACAAAATATTGCGCATGTACATCATCAAATCCACAATGACTCAAACAAAATATTGCTCATGTGCCCCATCTAATCAATTTAAATTATTATCATTCTAAAATATTCACACTTTGGGTACTCGTTCTTCCATCAGATCTTACAATAGCATAAGCATCGAACCGACTCTTAAAAAATATTGCCCATGTTTCGGCCTCCACTGTCCGATATGTTCTCCAAGGGTGCACGATAGGGGGAGTGGGGAGTTGGAAGATACATGCACCTGCATTAGAAATCAGAATAAGTCATAAATTATTATTGTAAAAAAAATATAGCAACTCAATGTGACTTTTACCTGTATGAAATGGTTTCCATTTATGAGCCCAAGCAAATAACATTTGCATTCGTATCTACACCCGTGCGCAGAGGCAAATAAGTCACATAGATGTCGTTTGAGAGACATGCAAGTGCCACGTTATAGTAAGATGCCACAAGATGCCCCATTTCAGGCAAACAGAACCAATTGTCTATGGGTGCAGTATCCGTGAAACAATTCAACACATTCATTATATACTCAACACGTCCCTCCTGCTGCAGAAACACATCCCTATAAAGACTGGAATAGGTGTCCAATTCCTCCATGAGATGCGTTCTTATCGTCCTCCACGAGCCCTCACCATAGTTCAAAAGATCGGCAACAACACGAAATCCACAATGACCAACGCCTACCACATTCTTTACACTCTGGATGTACATTCTAAAATGATGCGGTAGTCTATCAATGAATGGTATTGCGTCTGATCGACCACGTGGCACAGGTGGAATCTGTAAAATATTGACTATGTAAAATTTATTCAAGTGTATGTGAAATATAGAATGATGGTTAATTCACAATAAAACTTATCTTTTTCACCATTTGTCTCTTAGAAGTCGTGAACATCGGAGTTGGCACTACTGGACCAACTGTATACATGGGAGGCTGGGCTGGGGAGCAACTGTCAACCATGGTAGCCGGCAACTCAAATGCACTCGGGTCCCTCTTCGTAGATGCCGCCTTTTTCTTCGATGCTGCGGATTGTCTGCCTCGGGTGCGTACAGTGGTGCTGGGGGCTGTGAGGGACGTGACATTAGGATTCACTGCCTCCATTAGCCTCCTAAGAAACATCTCTTGCTCCGTCGGGTTTGATTCCCGGAACAACTGCTGTGCTTTGGAAATGAACTCATCAAACGTGTTCTGAATCTGAACTCGGGGTTCTGCATCACGTACGCGAGGGTTTATATCTAATTTCCGCCAGAAATCATCAATCAACTCTAATGGAACTGGCATGCCCTTTGTTACATATTCTGATAACTCATGGGCACAGGGCAGTCCACATGTGGTGCGCATCACACATCCGCAATCATCTATATCAATAACACCATCTTTCAATTTCGTCAGCTGTGCATCTATTTGTGTCATGGCTGCATCCGACACAAGACCCCGAAGCAGCTTGAAAGTAATAGTATGAAACTTGACTGCCAGAGAACCATGACTCTTTTCAAAAGAATCCTTTAGTGCTACATGACATGTCTCCATCAGTGTATGAAAATGTGCCCAGCAAGTTTCAAAATTTCCCAAACTGGATCGCAACTGACGTTTCAACGCTGAGTGTTGCCCCTCTGCCCTGTGGATTTAAAAAAAGAATAATAAAAGAGCTCTTTGAGTAAGTTTGGCTATATCAAAATCCAACCATTTTAAATTAAAAAAGAACATTACAATACCTGTTCGTGGTTGTGTTCCCATAGTGCATAATTTTGTTGGTGTGGCATGCCAGAAACTTTGGACCGTATGGCTCCAACCATTGTTTCTCAACGTACTGCAGTGTCGCCGGCCAATCACAAAACTGTGCCAATCACAAATCACTGATTTTGACTAAGGATCAGTGATTCCACCATTTTTCGATTCTTCTCTTCTTTTTCCAGCATCATCATTCTGAATTCCTCGTCTCTCCTTTCCTTCTCCAACTTCTCCTTCCGTTTCTCTTCTTTTTCTCTCCTACGCTCCTCGCGTTCCTCTTCTTTCTCCCTCCTTCGCTCTTCACGCTCCTCTTCTGCCCTTTTCTGCTGTCCTTCTTGGCTTGCCAAAATTACATCAGTCATGGATTTCATTCCCTCGAGCATAGACTGACTCATTCTGCTCACCATCTCAATCGTTTGGGAATCAGCAGGGAACTGAGATACGTTCTGGCTTTGAGGAGGTATCTGAGGTTGAGGTCGAGTCGGAGGTGGGATTGGAGTCTCAGTCCGTTCTTGGTTCGCGGGAGGCTCCTCTTGAACATTCGAAGGTCCTGCATCAGCACAGGTGTTTTGTGTTCCCTTCTTTGTCTTGGGCTGCCTCTTTCGTTTTCTTGATGCCTGCTCACCCGATATGAAAGAGGATTGAGCGTCTGAATCTCCTCTGACGGACAGTTGGGGAAGGGAATATTTGATACTCTCACACAAGGGAAGTCTTGGCACACTGATAGGTGGGTTCACTTTCACCACTGTGTCGCCCTCAAACGCGCTCAAATCAACTCCCTGAGCTATGCAGATTCTCCTAATCAGATTTGGATAGCACAACACCTGTCTATCCTTTATGCGGGTTATCATTACCTCAAATACATGCCTCCCTACATTTAGTTTTGCTCCGCTCCACATTCTTGCAAATCCCATTAGCACATTTCCAGATGTAGTGTGCGGATGCGAGTTGGGCCGGATCTTGGACATGTAGAACTCGTAGGTTGGCATGAATTGTATCCGCAGCCATTTTGCATTGAATGTGTGTCCAGGGGCGGTCACGCTTGTCATGCTGTTAGCCAATGTTGCATACTTCGCATATTCAGTCGTTTTGGCTCTCTTTGTCATGATCTCACCAGGGGGGAATTCGCTTTGAATCTCTGGAGTCCCGAAGAACTGATTCAGCCAGTCAGGTGCAATGTTGATCACTTGTCCCCGGATCCATGTTGTTCTGGCAGCTTCATCGATGTTGCAGAAGAATTCCTTTGTTAGCTCCACGAAGCCATCTTCGTCATGATGCAACATGAAGTTACCCCACTCTTGATTTCTGTAGAAAGTTTCAACAGTGGGGTGTGACAACGCATCGGGTCTGAACCCTTTATCTGGCACTATCATCTTCTGCAACTTCTTATACTTATCTGCATTCTCTTTGTTGCCATTGAACTTGATCTGGATCTGTTCTTCGCTTAGCTTTTTCTTCCCATATTCTTTTGAGACGCCCATTCTTTGCCTTACAGTATTTTCAGACCAAAACTCGACTGGTCGAATGGATCCGACGGACTCGTCATCGCTTGTGTGCCAGTCTGTTTGATCGTCTCCCTCCTGTGGCTGGTCATCCCTTGGTTCAGCCTCATCTCCCCTCTGACTTGGCTCTCGCTCTCCATGAGCTGTTTCATCTCCGACTTCCTCCTCAACCTGTTTAATTACATGTTTCATCGTATTGAGTTCACAGTTTACAGGTAAAGAGGATGTAGTTACATGAAATTTACGGTCATCAACATCAGTTGATACCTCCTCCTCCTCCCTAACTCTTGCAGCTCGTCCAACTGGACGTTGGAAAATAGGCGCCATTTGGTTCATGAATTCTTGCTCCTCCTGCCGAGCTTCTTCTTCCGAATCATTCCCATCTGCAGCTTCAGTCAGAATTCCTTGAACCTTTTCTTTAAGTGCAGAGGTCATGAGAGGGTCGTCTGGCTGCTTTTCCAAGGTTTTGGCCAGTGCTACCGGATCTATGGAGTCTTGTGGTCCTTCTGACTGTTCAGGTTGGTGCGACGGGCCTCCTTGAGTGATGAATTCTTCAATTCTGGCTGTGCCCACGAGAGGATCGATCACTTGACCTACTTTTGTCTGATATTTGATTTGATGTGGCTTTTCTCCAGCATCGATTCTTGTTTCGATCTGTTCGTTAAGCCTTTTCCTTATATCCCCTCGGATGGTCTCAGCATCATGTGCAGTGGGGCCAGTCCATGCAGGAGGTTGTTCCTCTTTGATTTTCAAACCACGCCTTTGCACTTCTCCAGTGATCTTCAGCTCAAAGTCCTCCTCATTACCCCGCTCAACCTCTGCAGATTTTCTGCTTTCCAGCTCAGCCTGCATCTTTCTGGCAGTTTCTTCATCCCTGGTTTGCTGGATATTCTTTCTAATCTGCTCTTCCTCTGCAGCTTTCTTTTCCATTTCCAGGCGTTCTTCCTCAGTCAATTTCTCTATTCCCGAACCGCCTGTTACTTGATCCAGCAAACCAGCTAATGCAAGCTCTTCATTGTGCATCTTCATGGCTAGCTCAGCATCGGATATCACCTGGTGCTTCTTTTTCGGGGGTGGCGGCGGCATTGGCTTTTTACCTCTGTTCTTAGGATCCGTGGACTCTACCACTTTCCTGACAGTTGGCTCAGGTTCCTTGATCTCCACTTTCTTTTCCGGAGCCCTTGCTGGCTTATCATTATCAGCGGACTTTATCAACCTTCTCCTCGTTCCCGGTTGAGGTGCTGGCTGATGACCTTCAGATGTAACAACAGCAGTGGAGGTTTTCTCGGGCTGTGTGGGTGCCTTAGTGGTGGCAGGTGCTACAGCAGATGTTGTCGTTTCAGTCTGAGCTGGCTGCACCACTGGCTCGGACGTAGCAACTTTTTGTACTTCAGTCTGTCCTCTTGGTGGTAATGCCGAAGCTTGTACTGCTGGCTGGGTAGGCTGTGGGTTGGCCTCAGGGGGAGTGGAGAAGTATCATCAATTTCAGCGTCAGGATCCTCTTCCCTGTTTGGTTCACCCTCGTAGCCTAGTTGCTTCTCGGCGCGCTGCAAATAATCCTCAATAAAACTCCTTTGAGAGATTCTCCTCAGTTGGTCCTCCCAGTCCTTCTTGATCTTGGAGCAGAACTTACTCCGAACATTGTTGTTATAGTGCAAGACCTTCTTTCCATTAGCAGTACTGTTGCAGTATTCCAGTGCAAACTTGTCCATCTCCATGATCAATTCCCAGTAGGAGTCCCTGTACTGATCTATCATGCCCCCTACCAGATCCTTTTGAATCCCTTCCAGGTAGGACATGTCTTCTGCCGAATCGTACGTGAGATACATCCCAGCCTCAGCTTTTGATAGCAAATTGAACTGCCTTTCATTTTTCCTTTTGGGTTTCCAGCCACCTTTGCGTATATCCACTTGTAGCTGATCCCTTAGTACCGCTATGTGCTGGGGAAATTCATCATCTTTGTTCGTCCCGTACTGTCCATACTTTCTGTGTGTGAAGATGGTTTCAAGTACCTCATCTGCAGGTAGTACTACTCCTTCTTCCAGAAAGGACTCAGTGATACTTGGATTGCCTTTTCCCCAGACAGTAGTCAGGTCGTCCCATTGTTCGCGTGCATCCTTGATCATCTTCCTCATTGTGTTCAACAGTGAGGTGTTACGGCTTTGCTCAAACTTCTCAGCATTTTTGAGGCGTTTGTACAGGTTGAAGGTCAGCTCTCGATGCCTGGCCCGAGCTAGATCTGTAATCCACCTCTGCTCCACTGGTCCTTTTGCTTCGAACAGATACGGGTTCCACTTAAATGGAAATGCTTCATACATCATGATGGCCCCACTGTTGATAACCCTACTTAGATCCATGTATTTGTGTTCGAAGGCCATCCGAACTTGAGGATCTACGATCTGGTTAGGGATGATGATGTCGAAGTCAGCTATATTTGGATCTTTTGTTCCCTTTTCCACATGCCGATTCCACACAGCCCTGTGCTCTCTGAACCTCAATTGGATGCGCTCATGATGGACTTCAGCAGTTGTCTTTTCGTCTTGGGGGGCATACCCCATCATCCTTATCCAAAACTTTTTCAGGAAGTGATAGTAGTCCCTTTCTATCGATGCAGCGACTATCGACCTTTCCTGTGGAGGAATATGCACGTCCCATCCCGGAGAAAGTTTCAATTTTTCGTCCGTAGTGTGGTCCAGAGGCACCTTATAAACTGATTTGATGGCATCTCTTGCGTCCTTAATCTCTGTTCGATCAATTGAGGCCTGGTTGCCAGCAGCCTCATATGTGCAGTCAGGCAATCCGATGCCTGAGTGCACTACCAATGCATTCCTGAAAAAGGTCAAAGTACTTAGATACATCCAAAAATTTCTTATGAGTTTTCAAAGACCACTCAGGTGTGAAAACCAACATCCTCACATTTTGAGCTTTGCTAAGCTCGAAATGTGATTTAAGTGATTTAATCTTGAGTTTATTAAAAAAAATCCAAAGACAAGGTATTATCCCTTAGGACCTAGAAGGAGATAACTTAATTGGATTATTGAGTCCAATCAAAAAGGGGAAAATATAAATAAAAAAAGAAGTGGTCATTGGACCAAAAATTTCTTTTTTTTTTTTTAATGGGCCATTGGGCCCAAAAGTTTGTTTTTCCAATTTTATTAAACAAGCTCGAGGCACTTGTTGAAAATGGAATGAGAAGATGATGGAGGAATGGGTAGCTCGAAAATGGAATGTGCAATGGAGGCATGGTGGATTGGATTCGCTATCTCCGGATTGTTTGGACTGTCATTGGACAGTTAAAACGTTCAAGAAATTGCAAACACTATTTTTAATTTTGAAAAGGTTGACTTGTTTTTATTTAATGAAAAGTGGGATGTGTGTGGTCCCATTTTTTTTTTTTTGGATTTTTGTAAAAAGGTAGCAGTTGAGGTGGCAAAATACTGCTACTTAACTCACACTCTTTAGTTCCATTGGGAACAAAAACACCTTGTCAACCAAAATTCCTAGTACTATTTTGTCTTTTAGTGAAAAAGTGAAATCTGATGGAAAGGGGATTGGTGGTGGCGCAGGCTGCCCAAAACCAAACAAACATACACTTTACACAGATTGCCACATACTCTCAAATACTTGCCAAAACAGATCAGAGCCAACTTCCTCAGTCCTCCAACATACAAATAATCAAACACAACAGCTTTGCATTTAATGTGGGGCAAAGAGGACAGTGGCATGCAAGCAACATGAGCAAAGTGAAACACTAACACAGGATCATGCCTTCATTCGAGCCAAAACATGGGATTAAAAACATTTTCATCCCTCACATATTCAAAAACCACAAGATCATTCATGCTCTATAATCAAGAAAACCAACAGCATATTGATACTCATGCAGTATTCCTATGTTCATTAACTCTCACTTTTTCAAGAATTTTCAACAATCCAGGAGGAATTAAGATCAAGCAGACCAAACATGAGCAAATGGACTAGAACAAATAAAAGCAAAAGAATCTCAAAACTCAAAACCCACAACCATGGCGGAATCTACCACTGCCAAACCCCAGCCATCATGGAATTAAAATTTCTACAATCCCTAACACTTCTATCTGTGCCCCAGCATCAACCAACCAAAGTACCAAACCCCAACACCACACTCGGCCATTAACGATAAAAACAGGGAATCGAAATCCATACATGCCCAATACACAGAACCACTAAAATTGAAAATCAATTAAGTGAAAACAGCCATGAGGAGGCCCATTAGCACATTATCGAGAGTAACAACGCAAGAATCCCCAAAATCACAAAAACAGGGCAGTGGTTCGCGTACGAAAAGGGTGGGTAATGCTTACCAAGGTTCGGTTTGCTTCGGAGAAGACGAAGATGAAGGTTCTGATGGCTCCATAAGGGTTGCGAAAATTTGGGCAGAGTTTCCCTTGGGTTTGGCGTTCGAAAGGTGCGAAGAACACAGTGGTGTACTTCGGGAGAGGTTTCGAGTACGAGAGGTTTTTCGAAAATTTTCTAAGTCCGAATGCGTGAGGAAGAAGAGGGAGGCGGAGAGGTTTAAATAGTAATGGGCCGGTCGCGGAACCCTAGCCCATGGTCGCGGAACAGGATTACGCGACCAGGCTTGGCGACATTAGAGATGTCGCGGAGTGTGGGACTTTGTCGCGGAGTCACGCACCGCGACAAAGTGTACCGCGACAAAATGGCGAGGAAGAATCGAGTGGTGTGTCCGTGTCGCGGAATAGGAACTCTGTCGCGGAGTCATGCTCCGCGACAAAATGTTCCGTGACAAGGACAAGCAGAGTTTAGGGATGAGTATAACTTTGTCGCGGAATTTGCACATGGGCGCGATGCTGGGCATCGCGACAAAATGATCACTCCGCGACAAAGACAAACAAGGGTTCAGAGGTGAGCGAGATTTTGTCGCGGAATTGCACCTGGTCGCGAAACGTTGTTCCGCGACAAAATGGTCATTCCGCGACAAAGACAAATAAGGGTTGCCTATAAGGGGAATTTTGTCGCGGAGTTGTACTTGGTCGCGGAACGTTGTTCCGCGACAAAATGATCAGTCCGCGACAGACTTTTTGAATTTTCAAATTTTCAACGGATTGGGCCCGAGTGTGATATTGGGCCTGCGTCCATTTTATTTGAGTTGGACCTGAATGGATTCAGTCCAAGTAAATTCGAACCATTGGGTCATTATTTAAAATAATCTACTTGCATAAAATTAGGTTGGGTCAGTTCCATTTATCTGCAAGATTTATTCCGGATCTTAAATTTCTTTAAATTCCGAAAATAATTTCTCAGATTTGTGGAATTTTCCCAACCAAGAACCTGGTTTTCCTTGCTTTTTCTGCTCCTTCTTTTTGGTTGGTTCCGAATTTCCTGCAAGACAGATAAATACCCATTAGGTTAGGTTTTCTCCTCAGTGCAACATCCTCACATTTAGAGTCTTGGTACTCTAAATGTTCAATCAATCTTGAGGGTACTTTTTCTGTTCTGAATTAAATATATTACATTAAACTAGACTGATCTAAGCTAATCTAGGAGTAATCAGGAGTGTAATCCTCTTAATAAATGACGCTGCATCCTCCCCGGCAACGGCGCCATGAAACTTTTGACAAGTTTCGTTAACCCGAGCTTTTGCTAAAATTATACCAGGTTAGATTTATTAAATGAAAAGAGTTATGATTCACGGGAAAGGGTTTAGGGATATATCAAGATTATTATTCTTTTTATTACTCAAGTATGGTGCTTTGGTTTCAAATGGTGTTGTGGTCCTCTCTGTCATGAAATGCTGACAAATCTCATGGCATAGCCGGGATAGATGGACCTTCAGCCTGTCACACTGAGGATCCCCGGCAAATATGCCATGATACTTCTCATCAATTCTTGCCACAAGATTTCCTGCCATGAAACTTTTGACTAATTCCCACTACATGAGTATTTTCTGAAAAGTCGTGATCCTGGTTTAGGTTTTATTTAATGAAACCAATTTATGATGGCGGTGTTGTGATTAAGGATATATTTATATGTTGTCATGTTTTTATTGCTCGTAGTTAAGAAACTACGCTCCCGAAAGCGCACGGTGTCAAAAATTGCAGTAATTTATAGTAAGACCGGATCGTTCACTGGAGGATGTGCGATAGAAGCAGGTCCCACGTCATTTACTAAGATTTTCCACTCGGTTACTCGAATCAGTTTGTGATATGACTAACAACTACTTGACAGAATTTAAATCAGATTAAGAAAGCAATTAAAATAAAGCAGATAAAAATATTCTAGAAAGCGAATTAAATTTAATCTAAGAGAGCAGTAAAAGTAATCTAAGAAAGCGATTAAGATTATTCTAAGAAAGCAGATTTAAAAAGAGACAGAAGAGACAGGAAGAAAAAAAATAGAGATTGGACAAGATTCAGACGAAACACAATTAAACTTCCATTTTGTTACACAGATCTTAGTTTGGGATAATCCGTTCAGTTAGCTACTTCTCATGCTCTCTGTACCATGTTCCCTTTAACAGACAGGTACTTACAGTAAGAGTTCACATGCTCTTAAGGAAACATAATCTAAGATACCACAGACTCATAACTCCCTTCACAGGCCTTGCAAAGTTATATTATTTATCTGTGGTGGACAAGCAACACCTGACAAATCATTAGTTGAAGTGTCAAGTACTGCTATCATTCCCCCATGTCACGCCCAAAGATTCTAATCAAGCCCTGAACTATCCCTTAACTCTCAATCCTAGTAGCAGTTACACAACTCTCAATACAACCGAGTGGCCTCTAAAGAAAGCAGTTAAAAGAAAGCAGTAAAGAAAGCATTTAAAATCCTATCACTCGGAGGTTTCTGAAAGTTTGACCCTGGTAGTAAAAGAAAGCCCCCAGTCAGAATGACTGGGTGTGGATCAAGAGTTCCCTAATCTCGGTGAACCGCTCACAGTGTTCACTTCCCTTCGGGTGGTTATGAGATACAAACTAATGAAACGAACTAATAAATTAGTTCGTTCCGGATGCACTCACTCAGGACTCAAAAATAGGCTTTGGCAGAAGAGGATAGCAGTTGAAAGAATACTCAACCCTATCTTAGAAAATAACCAAGGCCCGATTGTTGTTCCTCTAGTATTATCTATCACACCTTATCAGAATCCAAGTGGACTCTGACCCAGTGCAATATTTAATACAAGATTTCCAACAAACAGCAATTTTGGAAAATAATAAATCTGAAAATCATTCCCTATCAGGTACTAGACCCTCAATAAGAACACAGACCCTTTCAGTCTAGGTGAGACCTAATCGCTGACTCTGCTTCTAATTTCCCAAAATCAACCCCCAGTCGGATATGAATTAGTCATAACTGTTGAATTTATCCCGTACTCAGATCCGGATTTTATAAAGGAATTTTTGTTGGAAATTTAATATGAAACATCTGATTTAAATCAAGACTTCAATGTCCAAGGGAAGGATCCCAAAATAATATCGACCACAATGTCTACATAATAGTATCATGCATAAATTTATAGAGAAGTGTAAAATAAAATAACCCAAAATATAAGGTGGGTTTAGACTGAATGTGAAACACAGAGATGAAATAGCCGGAGATGAGAAGAATTTATTTGGCTAAAAAGATGACAAAAATAATTAGGATGATCCGGACTGCAAACATCTGCTATCCAGGTCCTGATCATTTCAGGTGGGATGATTTTTAGACAGTGGAATGCCTCAAATGACAGTTGCCGCCGTCATCTCAGATTCCATTGTCTGTGAATTTGGATAAAAACCCACATGTTCTATTACTGCAATAATAATTAGATGACATTGGCATATATCATCTAAAATTACTACAGCTCCAGATTCAGGTTTGAAATTAAAGTAAGAAAAGAAAACTGTATCCGGATAGGAGTCAGCTGAGCAGCTATTATAATCCCGGATGGACGAACCGCCAAGGCGTCCACTGACCACTATCCGGACCATGCAAAATAACATCTAATAATTAATATACAGACCACGAGCTAGTTATCCGTGTGGGAATACCCGCCAACATTAATCTGATATATTCCTTATTAGTTGTTTCACACAACACGGGAAAAGACAAAATAAATGAAAGAAAAATATTTTTGGGTCATCTTGCATGAGAGACATTGGTTTCTCATGCAAGGATATGGAACTAAATCCATAATTACTCTTCATGTCTAAATAATCGCTCATTCCATAATTAATTAATTAATTACAGTCCAGATTATATACTTAGATCATTAGAGTTTAATCATTTGTAGAAGAATCTTTTAATGGGAAATTGAACAAAGTTCTTTATATCAATTTAATCATGGGTTGAGATCATTGGATTTCAACCTCAAAATATTAATATAAAGGTTCAATTAATTAATGGGGTGAGATGAAGAATGAAAGCTTGGCAAAAGGCGCCACCTTGTCGCGATACAGGGTTCGTGTCGCGGAGCATGGCTCCGCGACAAAGATTTCGCGACAAAGGGGTGGGAAATAAGAGAAATGGAATTTTGAAAGTTTAGGGTTTGTTTTGTCGCTAAGTAAAGAAAATTTTGTCGCGGAACGTGGTTCCGCGACAAAGGCATAGCGACAAAAAGGTTGAAAATTGGACAAAGCATAATTCTTGTCGCGGAACAAGAAATTTTGGCGCGGAACGTGGTTCCGCGACAAGGTTGCTTCGCGACAAAGCCCTTCCAGAATGAAATCACAAGCATTTGGGTCCTTGGTCGCTAATCAAGATTTTGTCGCGGAACGTGGTTCCGCGCCAAGGGGTGTTTCGCGACCAAGGGTTTTAAAATAATGACCAACAAATGTTCTTTGGCACCTTTGTCGCCAAAGCACCATTTTGTCGCGGAACGTGGTTCCGCGACAAGGGTTGTTCCGCGACAAAGGTGTGGCCAGTACACATGTCAGAAAAGTAAAGTGGAACAGTGGCATGCATTATGTGTGATCTCACCCATTTCAGATTCAAAAGCTAAACTAAGCTTAAAATAACAAAACAGAATTTGAACCTAGCTAGAACATGCTTGAACAAAATAGAGATAAAGCAAACTTAAAACTTAAGAAACCCTAATCTAAGCTTGATCATCCATAAACATGCAACATTATCCCAAGAAAAAGTCACCAAGCAGCGACATTAAAATGCAAAAACAAGGGTCAAATGACCCAAGGAAAATGAAAACAGTAAGATCCATGGGGTGTGAGACCCATTTCATGATTTTGGGACACAAATGGAGAATGTTTTCCCATTTTATTAAACGGTGTTGTTCATACTCATGGTTTGAGTACCACAAACCCTTAAACAAAAGTTTAGAACAAAAACAAGGTATAAAACTGGCTATCTAATCAAAGTGCAGTAAACTATATCTAACTAGTGCATGAATTAAATAATACAAGAAAAATCTAACTAAACTACCCTAAACTAAACTAAACTACTGAACTCTCCAACTTGTCTTCAAGAAGGCGTAGTTTTTCTAAAATTCTTCCAACCTTTAGCTCAAAGGAAACACCTCATATTTATAGAGGGGAAACCCTAAGCTCATGGGCCTTGATTTGAGCCCATTGTGTCTCAAGACATCACACACATCACAGCTTTGTCTCGGAGCACCAAGTTTGGTCGCGGAACACACTGCATGTGGCAAAGCTTCTCGACTGGGTCTTGTGTCTCTAAAAATGTATCTTGGTCGCGGAATGGACCTTTGTCGCGGAACAACACATCGCGACAAAGGTATCGCGCCAAGGGGCTTTGGCTGGTCTCTTCTTCATCTGGGCCACTTGGTCGCGGAGTGTTCCTTTGTCGCGGAACCATGCATCGCGCCAAGGGGCTTCCGTGACAAAGGTCTTCCTAGGCCTGCTGGATTGGGCCAGATGGGCCGAAAATATTCTTTTTGTGGGCTTTTCTATCTTTTGCCCATCTTTTTGTTTCCTTTTTCTTTTTCTCATGTTTTTGGATTTTTCTAACATAAATATGTAATAAAATTACATATTTATGTCTTTTTCACACCAGCTTATTATTTTTACAATTATGCATAAATTAGTCCAATTCGACTGCTTTCTTACTTAATGTAAGACCGGAATGCGATCAAATGCCCGTTTAAGACACGGAAATGGATTGAAAATAATGGTCATTTTTGGCCATTATCAACATCCTCACATTTAATACTGATCGTCCCCGAGCAGTCAGAGTCAATGTTCGTAAGAACACGGACTCTACATATTCAATTCATTTTCGTGGCTTCAAAAATATCATTCTTTTTAGATTGGGATAAGACAATCAAAAATTACAAGTATTGAATTCCCTTGATTGCAGTGTTTAATGAAATGATACTTGCTCACTATATCGGGCCTACAAATCAAACAGTGTTATCAATCCTTCATGAACATCATGTTTGAAAGATGCAAAGATTAAAAATATGAGAATTAAGGTATGACACGAACATAATTCATGAAATGGAGCCTCACATATAGGAGAATCGGAAAATTTCACTCACTCTCAATTGGGGTTTAATCATGAACGCTCAAAATCAAATTTAATTAAATTATCCCATAAGCTTGCAATCAGACCAACTCGCCACCGGCTCATTTCTTCAAATCAAGATCACGAGGTCTTATTTGAGGGTTATAACGGGGCGTACGGTTGTAACATTAGGTAGGAAAGGGAAATATTGGGCTAAGAAGTGGCAAGAATTAATTCCATCGTAACTTGGCATTTTTATTTTATGATCATCAATTTATCAATTTATTTCTTTCTTTTGCTTTTCTCTTTTCATATTGCATTGACATTAGACTATGTCTAATTTGCTTTGTCATTTGCAATTTATTGATGTTGAATGAAATTCAACTCTTTTTTTTTTTTTTTTTTTTTGAATCGGTTTATAGAATACCGATTTATAGTTTTCATGATGATCACAAACTTAATGCCTTTTGATAGAATTCATTCCTGCACACTTGGGTTTGAATTTCTTGGTCTTTTTAGAAGGCTAGGAATAATATAGTGGGTTTCAAAGAAAAATTAGGCTTATAGGCTCAAGTTGGTTAATCTTAAAGGGAAAATATTCTTGGGTTTGGATTTCAAACGAAGGCCAAAAATTTGGGTTTTCTAGGTGCCTCGATCATATTCTCGATTTCGGGAATATGGCATGGTCTTGAATCGGTCCCAATTGCAAGTTCTAGTTTCCTTTAATCAAAATGATTCACACATCAAAGAAAATGAATGAGTAAAAGTGACTCATGGCTCAAATCTCACAAGGTTGGGTTGATTCATGTCATGCAATATTCTCAAATTTAATCGAAGCTTAATTCTAACAATCTATTCAATCAAAATCTCTAACATGCAGATTTATTACCCAATAAGCTGATCGCATCATTAAATTTTTATAGCTCAAAACCTCAGGATTTTATGTCATGCATGTTCTCAATTATATTATCCCAATTTAAAAGTTTGAAAATTTAATCATAAGCCTAAATTCAACCTGCGAATTTAGAGCAATTTTATGCATATTTTTGCTGGTTATTTAATTGAAAGCAGTAAAGAGGCACTGCTGACATACTGAGTATGTCAACAGCATATTTTTGGCCTGACAGTCACTTATTCATCTTGGACTGTCAGACATCTTTTCAGAAATAAAAGAACAAAATAAAAACAAAGATTGTTGTTGGGGCTGCAGAATCCCAATCTGAAAGCAGTAATTATATCAATTACAAGAGATTTCATTTGCAATCAAATCTATCTTGCATGGATGAATTGAAATTCTCTTATATGATATTTACAATTTAGCTCAGAAATGATGGAGTTAGGGGTCGCCATCTTTCTTCTCGTCTGATTTCTTGGAGGAGCCAGCTTCATCAGGGATCTTCTTGAGTAGGGTTTGCAGGAGCTGATTTTGACTAAGGATCAGTGATTCCACCATTTTTCGATTCTTCTCTTCTTTTTCCAGCATCATCATTCTGAATTCCTCGTCTCTCCTTTCCTTCTCCAACTTCTCCTTCCGTTTCTCTTCTTTTTCTCTCCTACGCTCCTCGCGTTCCTCTTCTTTCTCCCTCCTTCGCTCTTCACGCTCCTCTTCTGCCCTTTTCTGCTGTCCTTCTTGGCTTGCCAAAATTACATCAGTCATGGATTTCATTCCCTCGAGCATAGACTGACTCATTCTGCTCACCATCTCAATCGTTTGGGAATCAGCAGGGAACTGAGATACGTTCTGGCTTTGAGGAGGTATCTGAGGTTGAGGTCGAGTCGGAGGTGGGATTGGAGTCTCAGTCCGTTCTTGGTTCGCGGGAGGCTCCTCTTGAACATTCGAAGGTCCTGCATCAGCACAGGTGTTTTGTGTTCCCTTCTTTGTCTTGGGCTGCCTCTTTCGTTTTCTTGATGCCTGCTCACCCGATATGAAAGAGGATTGAGCGTCTGAATCTCCTCTGACGGACAGTTGGGGAAGGGAATATTTGATACTCTCACACAAGGGAAGTCTTGGCACACTGATAGGTGGGTTCACTTTCACCACTGTGTCGCCCTCAAACGCGCTCAAATCAACTCCCTGAGCTATGCAGATTCTCCTAATCAGATTTGGATAGCACAACACCTGTCTATCCTTTATGCGGGTTATCATTACCTCAAATACATGCCTCCCTACATTTAGTTTTGCTCCGCTCCACATTCTTGCAAATCCCATTAGCACATTTCCAGATGTAGTGTGCGGATGCGAGTTGGGCCGGATCTTGGACATGTAGAACTCGTAGGTTGGCATGAATTGTATCCGCAGCCATTTTGCATTGAATGTGTGTCCAGGGGCGGTCACGCTTGTCATGCTGTTAGCCAATGTTGCATACTTCGCATATTCAGTCGTTTTGGCTCTCTTTGTCATGATCTCACCAGGGGGGAATTCGCTTTGAATCTCTGGAGTCCCGAAGAACTGATTCAGCCAGTCAGGTGCAATGTTGATCACTTGTCCCCGGATCCATGTTGTTCTGGCAGCTTCATCGATGTTGCAGAAGAATTCCTTTGTTAGCTCCACGAAGCCATCTTCGTCATGATGCAACATGAAGTTACCCCACTCTTGATTTCTGTAGAAAGTTTCAACAGTGGGGTGTGACAACGCATCGGGTCTGAACCCTTTATCTGGCACTATCATCTTCTGCAACTTCTTATACTTATCTGCATTCTCTTTGTTGCCATTGAACTTGATCTGGATCTGTTCTTCGCTTAGCTTTTTCTTCCCATATTCTTTTGAGACGCCCATTCTTTGCCTTACAGTATTTTCAGACCAAAACTCGACTGGTCGAATGGATCCGACGGACTCGTCATCGCTTGTGTGCCAGTCTGTTTGATCGTCTCCCTCCTGTGGCTGGTCATCCCTTGGTTCAGCCTCATCTCCCCTCTGACTTGGCTCTCGCTCTCCATGAGCTGTTTCATCTCCGACTTCCTCCTCAACCTGTTTAATTACATGTTTCATCGTATTGAGTTCACAGTTTACAGGTAAAGAGGATGTAGTTACATGAAATTTACGGTCATCAACATCAGTTGATACCTCCTCCTCCTCCCTAACTCTTGCAGCTCGTCCAACTGGACGTTGGAAAATAGGCGCCATTTGGTTCATGAATTCTTGCTCCTCCTGCCGAGCTTCTTCTTCCGAATCATTCCCATCTGCAGCTTCAGTCAGAATTCCTTGAACCTTTTCTTTAAGTGCAGAGGTCATGAGAGGGTCGTCTGGCTGCTTTTCCAAGGTTTTGGCCAGTGCTACCGGATCTATGGAGTCTTGTGGTCCTTCTGACTGTTCAGGTTGGTGCGACGGGCCTCCTTGAGTGATGAATTCTTCAATTCTGGCTGTGCCCACGAGAGGATCGATCACTTGACCTACTTTTGTCTGATATTTGATTTGATGTGGCTTTTCTCCAGCATCGATTCTTGTTTCGATCTGTTCGTTAAGCCTTTTCCTTATATCCCCTCGGATGGTCTCAGCATCATGTGCAGTGGGGCCAGTCCATGCAGGAGGTTGTTCCTCTTTGATTTTCAAACCACGCCTTTGCACTTCTCCAGTGATCTTCAGCTCAAAGTCCTCCTCATTACCCCGCTCAACCTCTGCAGATTTTCTGCTTTCCAGCTCAGCCTGCATCTTTCTGGCAGTTTCTTCATCCCTGGTTTGCTGGATATTCTTTCTAATCTGCTCTTCCTCTGCAGCTTTCTTTTCCATTTCCAGGCGTTCTTCCTCAGTCAATTTCTCTATTCCCGAACCGCCTGTTACTTGATCCAGCAAACCAGCTAATGCAAGCTCTTCATTGTGCATCTTCATGGCTAGCTCAGCATCGGATATCACCTGGTGCTTCTTTTTCGGGGGTGGCGGCGGCATTGGCTTTTTACCTCTGTTCTTAGGATCCGTGGACTCTACCACTTTCCTGACAGTTGGCTCAGGTTCCTTGATCTCCACTTTCTTTTCCGGAGCCCTTGCTGGCTTATCCTTATCAGCGGACTTTATCAACCTTCTCCTCGTTCCCGGTTGAGGTGCTGGCTGATGACCTTCAGATGTAACAACAGCAGTGGAGGTTTTCTCGGGCTGTGTGGGTGCCTTAGTGGTGGCAGGTGCTACAGCAGATGTTGTCGTTTCAGTCTGAGCTGGCTGCACCACTGGCTCGGACGTAGCAACTTTTTGTACTTCAGTCTGTCCTCTTGGTGGTAATGCCGAAGCTTGTACTGCTGGCTGGGTAGGCTGTGGGTTGGCCTCAGGGGGAGTGGAGAAGTATGCATCAATTTCAGCGTCAGGATCCTCTTCCCTGTTTGGTTCACCCTCGTAGCCTAGTTGCTTCTCGGCGCGCTGCAAATAATCCTCAATAAAACTCCTTTGAGAGATTCTCCTCAGTTGGTCCTCCCAGTCCTTCTTGATCTTGGAGCAGAACTTACTCCGAACATTGTTGTTATAGTGCAAGACCTTCTTTCCATTAGCAGTACTGTTGCAGTATTCCAGTGCAAACTTGTCCATCTCCATGATCAATTCCCAGTAGGAGTCCCTGTACTGATCTATCATGCCCCCTACCAGATCCTTTTGAATCCCTTCCAGGTAGGACATGTCTTCTGCCGAATCGTACGTGAGATACATCCCAGCCTCAGCTTTTGATAGCAAATTGAACTGCCTTTCATTTTTCCTTTTGGGTTTCCAGCCACCTTTGCGTATATCCACTTGTAGCTGATCCCTTAGTACCGCTATGTGCTGGGGAAATTCATCATCTTTGTTCGTCCCGTACTGTCCATACTTTCTGTGTGTGAAGATGGTTTCAAGTACCTCATCTGCAGGTAGTACTACTCCTTCTTCCAGAAAGGACTCAGTGATACTTGGATTGCCTTTTCCCCAGACAGTAGTCAGGTCGTCCCATTGTTCGCGTGCATCCTTGATCATCTTCCTCATTGTGTTCAACAGTGAGGTGTTACGGCTTTGCTCAAACTTCTCAGCATTTTTGAGGCGTTTGTACAGGTTGAAGGTCAGCTCTCGATGCCTGGCCCGAGCTAGATCTGTAATCCACCTCTGCTCCACTGGTCCTTTTGCTTCGAACAGATACGGGTTCCACTTAAATGGAAATGCTTCATACATCATGATGGCCCCACTGTTGATAACCCTACTTAGATCCATGTATTTGTGTTCGAAGGCCATCCGAACTTGAGGATCTACGATCTGGTTAGGGATGATGATGTCGAAGTCAGCTATATTTGGATCTTTTGTTCCCTTTTCCACATGCCGATTCCACACAGCCCTGTGCTCTCTGAACCTCAATTGGATGCGCTCATGATGGACTTCAGCAGTTGTCTTTTCGTCTTGGGGGGCATACCCCATCATCCTTATCCAAAACTTTTTCAGGAAGTGATAGTAGTCCCTTTCTATCGATGCAGCGATTATCGACCTTTCCTGTGGAGGAATATGCACGTCCCATCCCGGAGAAAGTTTCAATTTTTCGTCCGTAGTGTGGTCCAGAGGCACCTTATAAACTGATTTGATGGCATCTCTTGCGTCCTTAATCTCTGTTCGATCAATTGAGGCCTGGTTGCCAGCAGCCTCATATGTGCAGTCAGGCAATCCGATGCCTGAGTGCACTACCAATGCATTCCTGAAAAAGGTCAAAGTACTTAGATACATCCAAAAATTTCTTATGAGTTTTCAAAGACCACTCAGGTGTGAAAACCAACATCCTCACATTTTGAGCTTTGCTAAGCTCGAAATGTGATTTAAGTGATTTAATCTTGAGTTTATTAAAAAAAATCCAAAGACAAGGTATTATCCCTTAGGACCTAGAAGGAGATAACTTAATTGGATTATTGAGTCCAATCAAAAAGGGGAAAATATAAATAAAAAAAGAAGTGGTCATTGGACCAAAAATTTCTTTTTTTTTTTTTAATGGGCCATTGGGCCCAAAAGTTTGTTTTTCCAATTTTATTAAACAAGCTCGAGGCACTTGTTGAAAATGGAATGAGAAGATGATGGAGGAATGGGTAGCTCGAAAATGGAATGTGCAATGGAGGCATGGTGGATTGGATTCGCTATCTCCGGATTGTTTGGACTGTCATTGGACAGTTAAAACGTTCAAGAAATTGCAAACACTATTTTTAATTTTGAAAAGGTTGACTTGTTTTTATTTAATGAAAAGTGGGATGTGTGTGGTCCCATTTTTTTTTTTTTTTGGATTTTTGTAAAAAGGTAGCAGTTGAGGTGGCAAAATACTGCTACTTAACTCACACTCTTTAGTTCCATTGGGAACAAAAACACCTTGTCAACCAAAATTCCTAGTACTATTTTGTCTTTTAGTGAAAAAGTGAAATCTGATGGAAAGGGGATTGGTGGTGGCGCAGGCTGCCCAAAACCAAACAAACATACACTTTACACAGATTGCCACATACTCTCAAATACTTGCCAAAACAGATCAGAGCCAACTTCCTCAGTCCTCCAACATACAAATAATCAAACACAACAGCTTTGCATTTAATGTGGGGCAAAGAGGACAGTGGCATGCAAGCAACATGAGCAAAGTGAAACACTAACACAGGATCATGCCTTCATTCGAGCCAAAACATGGGATTAAAAACATTTTCATCCCTCACATATTCAAAAACCACAAGATCATTCATGCTCTATAATCAAGAAAACCAACAGCATATTGATACTCATGCAGTATTCCTATGTTCATTAACTCTCACTTTTTCAAGAATTTTCAACAATCCAGGAGGAATCAAGATCAAGAAGACCAAACATGAGCAAATGGACTAGAACAAATAAAAGCAAAAGAATCTCAAAACTCAAAACCCACAACCATGGCGGAATCTACCACTGCCAAACCCCAGCCATCATGGAATTAAAATTTCTACAATCCCTAACACTTCTATCTGTGCCCCAGCATCAACCAACCAAAGTACCAAACCCCAACACCACACTCGGCCATTAACGATAAAAACAGGGAATCGAAATCCATACATGCCCAATACACAGAACCACTAAAATTGAAAATCAATTAAGTGAAAACAGCCATGAGGAGGCCCATTAGCACATTATCGAGAGTAACAACGCAAGAATCCCCAAAATCACAAAAACAGGGCAGTGGTTCGCGTACGAAAAGGGTGGGTAATGCTTACCAAGGTTCGGTTTGCTTCGGAGAAGACGAAGATGAAGGTTCTGATGGCTCCATAAGGGTTGCGAAAATTTGGGCAGAGTTTCCCTTGGGTTTGGCGTTCGAAAGGTGCGAAGAACACAGTGGTGTACTTCGGGAGAGGTTTCGAGTACGAGAGGTTTTTCGAAAATTTTCTAAGTCCGAATGCGTGAGGAAGAAGAGGGAGGCGGAGAGGTTTAAATAGTAATGGGCCGGTCGCGGAACCCTAGCCCATGGTCGCGGAACAGGATTACGCGACCAGGCTTGGCGACATTAGAGGTGTCGCGGAGTGTGGGACTTTGTCGCGGAGTCACGCACCGCGACAAAGTGTACCGCGACAAAATGGCGAGGAAGAATCGAGTGGTGTGTCCGTGTCGCGGAATAGGAACTCTGTCGCGGAGTCATGCTCCGCGACAAAATGTTCCGTGACAAGGACAAGCAGAGTTTAGGGATGAGTATAACTTTGTCGCGGAATTTGCACATGGGCGCGATGCTGGGCATCGCGACAAAATGATCACTCCGCGACAAAGACAAACAAGGGTTCAGAGGTGAGCGAGATTTTGTCGCGGAATTGCACCTGGTCGCGAAACGTTGTTCCGCGACAAAATGGTCATTCCGCGACAAAGACAAATAAGGGTTGCCTATAAGGGGAATTTTGTCGCGGAGTTGTACTTGGTCGCGGAACGTTGTTCCGCGACAAAATGATCAGTCCGCGACAGACTTTTTGAATTTTCAAATTTTCAACGGATTGGGCCCGAGTGTGATATTGGGCCTGCGTCCATTTTATTTGAGTTGGACCTGAATGGATTCAGTCCAAGTAAATTCGAACCATTGGGTCATTATTTAAAATAATCTACTTGCATAAAATTAGGTTGGGTCAGTTCCATTTATCTGCAAGATTTATTCCGGATCTTAAATTTCTTTAAATTCCGAAAATAATTTCTCAGATTTGTGAAATTTTCCCAACCAAGAACCTGGTTTTCCTTGCTTTTTCTGCTCCTTCTTTTTGGTTGGTTCCGAATTTCCTGCAAGACAGATAAATACCCATTAGGTTAGGTTTTCTCCTCAGTGCAACATCCTCACATTTAGAGTCTTGGTACTCTAAATGTTCAATCAATCTTGAGGGTACTTTTTCTGTTCTGAATTAAATATATTACATTAAACTAGACTGATCTAAGCTAATCTAGGAGTAATCAGGAGTGTAATCCTCTTAATAAATGACGCTGCATCCTCCCCGGCAACGGCGCCATGAAACTTTTGACAAGTTTCGTTAACCCGAGCTTTTGCTAAAATTATACCAGGTTAGATTTATTAAATGAAAAGAGTTATGATTCACGGGAAAGGGTTTAGGGATATATCAAGATTATTATTCTTTTTATTACTCAAGTATGGTGCTTTGGTTTCAAATGGTGTTGTGGTCCTCTCTGTCATGAAATGCTGACAAATCTCATGGCATAGCCGGGATAGATGGACCTTCAGCCTGTCACACTGAGGATCCCCGGCAAATATGCCATGATACTTCTCATCAATTCTTGCCACAAGATTTCCTGCCATGAAACTTTTGACTAATTCCCACTACATGAGTATTTTCTGAAAAGTCGTGATCCTGGTTTAGGTTTTATTTAATGAAACCAATTTATGATGGCGGTGTTGTGATTAAGGATATATTTATATGTTGTCATGTTTTTATTGCTCGTAGTTAAGAAACTACGCTCCCGAAAGCGCACGGTGTCAAAAATTGCAGTAATTTATAGTAAGACCGGATCGTTCACTGGAGGATGTGCGATAGAAGCAGGTCCCACGTCATTTACTAAGATTTTCCACTCGGTTACTCGAATCAGTTTGTGATATGACTAACAACTACTTGACAGAATTTAAATCAGATTAAGAAAGCAATTAAAATAAAGCAGATAAAAATATTCTAGAAAGCGAATTAAATTTAATCTAAGAGAGCAGTAAAAGTAATCTAAGAAAGCGATTAAGATTATTCTAAGAAAGCAGATTTAAAAAGAGACAGAAGAGACAGGAAGAAAAAAAATAGAGATTGGACAAGATTCAGACGAAACACAATTAAACTTCCATTTTGTTACACAGATCTTAGTTTGGGATAATCCGTTCAGTTAGCTACTTCTCATGCTCTCTGTACCATGTTCCCTTTAACAGACAGGTACTTACAGTAAGAGTTCACATGCTCTTAAGGAAACATAATCTAAGATACCACAGACTCATAACTCCCTTCACAGGCCTTGCAAAGTTATATTATTTATCTGTGGTGGACAAGCAACACCTGACAAATCATTAGTTGAAGTGTCAAGTACTGCTATCATTCCCCCATGTCACGCCCAAAGATTCTAATCAAGCCCTGAACTATCCCTTAACTCTCAATCCTAGTAGCAGTTACACAACTCTCAATACAACCGAGTGACCTCTAAAGAAAGCAGTTAAAAGAAAGCAGTAAAGAAAGCATTTAAAATCCTATCACTCGGAGGTTTCTGAAAGTTTGACCCTGGTAGTAAAAGAAAGCCCCCAGTCAGAATGACTGGGTGTGGATCAAGAGTTCCCTAATCTCGGTGAACCGCTCACAGTGTTCACTTCCCTTCGGGTGGTTATGAGATACAAACTAATGAAACGAACTAATAAATTAGTTCGTTCCGGATGCACTCACTCAGGACTCAAAAATAGGCTTTGGCAGAAGAGGATAGCAGTTGAAAGAATACTCAACCCTATCTTAGAAAATAACCAAGGCCCGATTGTTGTTCCTCTAGTATTATCTATCACACCTTATCAGAATCCAAGTGGACTCTGACCCAGTGCAATATTTAATACAAGATTTCCAACAAACAGCAATTTTGGAAAATAATAAATCTGAAAATCATTCCCTATCAGGTACTAGACCCTCAATAAGAACACAGACCCTTTCAGTCTAGGTGAGACCTAATCGCTGACTCTGCTTCTAATTTCCCAAAATCAACCCCCAGTCGGATATGAATTAGTCATAACTGTTGAATTTATCCCGTACTCAGATCCGGATTTTATAAAGGAATTTTTGTTGGAAATTTAATATGAAACATCTGATTTAAATCAAGACTTCAATGTCCAAGGGAAGGATCCCAAAATAATATCGACCACAATGTCTACATAATAGTATCATGCATAAATTTATAGAGAAGTGTAAAATAAAATAACCCAAAATATAAGGTGGGTTTAGACTGAATGTGAAACACAGAGATGAAATAGCCGGAGATGAGAAGAATTTATTTGGCTAAAAAGATGACAAAAATAATTAGGATGATCCGGACTGCAAACATCTGCTATCCAGGTCCTGATCATTTCAGGTGGGATGATTTTTAGACAGTGGAATGCCTCAAATGACAGTTGCCGCCGTCATCTCAGATTCCATTGTCTGTGAATTTGGATAAAAACCCACATGTTCTATTACTGCAATAATAATTAGATGACATTGGCATATATCATCTAAAATTACTACAGCTCCAGATTCAGGTTTGAAATTAAAGTAAGAAAAGAAAACTGTATCCGGATAGGAGTCAGCTGAGCAGCTATTATAATCCCGGATGGACGAACCGCCAAGGCGTCCACTGACCACTATCCGGACCATGCAAAATAACATCTAATAATTAATATACAGACCACGAGCTAGTTATCCGTGTGGGAATACCCGCCAACATTAATCTGATATATTCCTTATTAGTTGTTTCACACAACACGGGAAAAGACAAAATAAATGAAAGAAAAATATTTTTGGGTCATCTTGCATGAGAGACATTGGTTTCTCATGCAAGGATATGGAACTAAATCCATAATTACTCTTCATGTCTAAATAATCGCTCATTCCATAATTAATTAATTAATTACAGTCCAGATTATATACTTAGATCATTAGAGTTTAATCATTTGTAGAAGAATCTTTTAATGGAAAATTGAACAAAGTTCTTTATATCAATTTAATCATGGGTTGAGATCATTGGATTTCAACCTCAAAATATTAATATAAAGGTTCAATTAATTAATGGGGTGAGATGAAGAATGAAAGCTTGGCAAAAGGCGCCACCTTGTCGCGATACAGGGTTCGTGTCGCGGAGCATGGCTCCGCGACAAAGATTTCGCGACAAAGGGGTGGGAAATAAGAGAAATGGAATTTTGAAAGTTTAGGGTCTGTTTTGTCGCTAAGTAAAGAAAATTTTGTCGCGGAACGTGGTTCCGCGACAAAGGCATAGCGACAAAAAGGTTGAAAATTGGACAAAGCATAATTCTTGTCGCGGAACAAGAAATTTTGGCGCGGAACGTGGTTCCGCGACAAGGTTGCTTCGCGACAAAGCCCTTCCAGAATGAAATCACAAGCATTTGGGTCCTTGGTCGCTAATCAAGATTTTGTCGCGGAACGTGGTTCCGCGCCAAGGGGTGTTTCGCGACCAAGGGTTTTAAAATAATGACCAACAAATGTTCTTTGGCACCTTTGTCGCCAAAGCACCATTTTGTCGCGGAACGTGGTTCCGCGACAAGGGTTGTTCCGCGACAAAGGTGTGGCCAGTACACATGTCAGAAAAGTAAAGTGGAACAGTGGCATGCATTATGTGTGATCTCACCCATTTCAGATTCAAAAGCTAAACTAAGCTTAAAATAACAAAACAGAATTTGAACCTAGCTAGAACATGCTTGAACAAAATAGAGATAAAGCAAACTTAAAACTTAAGAAACCCTAATCTAAGCTTGATCATCCATAAACATGCAACATTATCCCAAGAAAAAGTCACCAAGCAGCGACATTAAAATGCAAAAACAAGGGTCAAATGACCCAAGGAAAATGAAAACAGTAAGATCCATGGGGTGTGAGACCCATTTCATGATTTTGGGACACAAATGGAGAATGTTTTCCCATTTTATTAAACGGTGTTGTTCATACTCATGGTTTGAGTACCACAAACCCTTAAACAAAAGTTTAGAACAAAAACAAGGTATAAAACTGGCTATCTAATCAAAGTGCAGTAAACTATATCTAACTAGTGCATGAATTAAATAATACAAGAAAAATCTAACTAAACTACCCTAAACTAAACTAAACTACTGAACTCTCCAACTTGTCTTCAAGAAGGCGTAGTTTTTCTAAAATTCTTCCAACCTTTAGCTCAAAGGAAACACCTCATATTTATAGAGGGGAAACCCTAAGCTCATGGGCCTTGATTTGAGCCCATTGTGTCTCAAGACATCACACACATCACAGCTTTGTCTCGGAGCACCAAGTTTGGTCGCGGAACACACTGCATGTGGCAAAGCTTCTCGACTGGGTCTTGTGTCTCTAAAAATGTATCTTGGTCGCGGAATGGACCTTTGTCGCGGAACAGCACATCGCGACAAAGGTATCGCGCCAAGGGGCTTTGGCTGGTCTCTTCTTCATCTGGGCCACTTGGTCGCGGAGTGTTCCTTTGTCGCGGAACCATGCATCGCGCCAAGGGGCTTCCGCGACAAAGGTCTTCCTGGGCCTGCTGGATTGGGCCAGATGGGCCGAAAATATTCTTTTTGTGGGCTTTTCTATCTTTTGCCCATCTTTTTGTTTCCTTTTTCTTTTTCTCATGTTTTTGGATTTTTCTAACATAAATATGTAATAAAATTACATATTTATGTCTTTTTCACACCAGCTTATTATTTTTACAATTATGCATAAATTAGTCCAATTCGACTGCTTTCTTACTTAATGTAAGACCGGAATGCGATCAAATGCCCGTTTAAGACACGGAAATGGATTGAAAATAATGGTCATTTTTGGCCATTATCAGTGTGCTATTGCGATCTCCTTAACACGATCAACCAAGCTGTCCCTACTATCAAACTCTTCCTCTGTGGAAAATAGGTGGGAGTAGTCACTTATCACATCCAAGCTCAATTCATTCTTTTCGTGGGCAACACCCTCGTCGCTTGTTGGTACGCAATTGAGCTACAATAAAGAAATAAAAGAAAACAATTAAACACAGTGAGCAGCGAAGAAAAAAAAAGAAGAAAATAACGGCCACGAAAGGCCGTTTCTTTAGCAATGCAACGGCCATCAGTGGCCGGCCGTCCCTTAATATGAACGGCCAATGATGGCCGTCTGTCTCTCATTGCCCACGGCCAGTTGTGGCCGTTTGTGCTTGAGTGGCGACGGTTAGCAATGGCCGTTCGTCCCTTCGTCAGAAACAGCGAATATTGCGCATGATCTGCTTTACAAATTGAATATAAATGTAAAAAATCTTACCGGTTCTACGAGTTCTATTTGTTCCACCACCACATGTTCATCTTGCTCATGATCGTTCTTGTCCATGGAGTATGAGTATATGAATAAAATAATGCAAGTAGGGTTTTGGTTCTTGTTTGAACATAAGAGATAGGAGGGAAGAAGAAACAATTTGTGCGCCCCAATCCAATCGTGATTTGTGTGCCCTTAATCCCTATTGTGATTGTGTGCCCCAATCGTGAATTGTGTGCTCTAATCCAATTGTAATTTGTGTGCCCCTTAATCCCTATCCCTATTGTAATATATATTATGTAAGGGTATCTAAGATATTTTACAAGTAATTTGAGTGCCCCTAACAAATTGTTAGTGTATATAACCGTGGCCGTTACAAAAAATACGTTGATTGTTAATGTCACTATTCTAAATAAACTTCATACATTGACAATTTTATTGTGCATCTTTTGACTCAACTTTTAATCGAATGAACAAACACAGTTGACCTGAATGGTATTAGGCTATGACAGTTTAAACAAATGTTTCGGATTCGAGCCTTTATGTATGCCGAATTTTGCTTTGGGAGAGAAAACCCTTCAATGCCCACCAGATCATCGAGGTATTAGTATTGGGCCCAATATGGCTTAAGGATATCCAGTACACACCAAAAAACTTTTAATCGAATGTATATAAGAAAAAGTACAGTAAAGTGTGAAATGTTGTTGGATTTATCTAATTACGTAATTCTAATATATATTAGAATTTATACTTATACAAAATTTAAGTTATTACTCCATCTGTCCCATTTAACATGTCTTGTTTGATTTCTGCATACAATCTAATGCATTTTTTCAACCGTTAATATCTCAAAATATATACAGCAAAAAATTATGTAAAATATATATTCTAAAACTATATGATTATACAATTCTAACAAGACCAAACTCGACTATTTTTCCTCAAATATATACTTATAATAATATTGAGTTAAAGTTAAACAATGCACAATATCAAAAAGTCAAATAAAACATCTTTGCTGTGACGGAGGAAGTAATATTTAAAAATATGTCCTGAATTGCTTGAAAATATAAAGGTAGTACTTAATTTAAATAATAAACTATATTAAAACCATATAGTATAATATATATAAATATGTATCTAAATAATAAACTATATTAAAACTTTAATCTCAATATTCAATCCAAAACATACGCGCCATAAAAAATACGTTGATTTTTAATATCGAAATTATAAATATATTTATATAATATTAAAATAAGTAAAATATTTTATACAACTGTACATTTAATAGCTTAACCGAGAGAAAATATGTGATTGCTAAAATCAAAATTATAATATTTTTCCATATTAAAAATAATTAAATGCATTAAAATACCTATTGCAAAAAATATAATATGTATATTAGTGGCTAACAAACATACAAAAAATAAATAAATTATAAGTATATAAATTATTGTGTGACAAGTTTAAATACTAGATGGGCCTCAATAAGTGACTTGGGACTTTGGGAGGTAAGCATGTAGAGCTCTTTTGTGGCCACAAGACAAATTATACCAATCATCAATCCAATCCTCAAATCCTAGGCCCTATCATTTACCCCGCGGGTCTTGAACAGTGGTCATCTCACATGCCTTCAAATCTCGATTCTATTCATTTTCTTTGTAATTTATGTGGTTTGAGCTCTTACACACATTTGCCAATACATAGGTGTCAATGTTTACAAAAAAAGAAAAACTTATTTAGACTAGAGAAAAATGGTGTTGCGAGGGCCAATAGTATTTCTTAAGCGAAAAAAATTTCTCAAAGTTACACTCGAATTTTCAATGCAATAGTTGGGAAAATTTCACGTTTAGTTCCATATGATTTTCTCTCACCTGTTTCTGGCCTCAAGTTTACGAAATTTTCACTTTTGGTCCAATTAGATAATAATTTTTTCCAGTTTTAGTCCTTAGGTCTATTTTTTTAATAAAAAGTATTTATATGGGTCAATGTGCAATCTTTTAAATTTGCTTATTTAAAAAATATCCAAAATTCAATTAAAAAACCATAATTCATTTAATTAAACTCAAATTTATTCATTTATACAAAATAAAATTATTTTTAAATTTTTAAAACAATAATATTTATTAAAAATAAATTTTAAATTTTTTTCATAAATATATGTTATGGAATTTGGTAAATAAAATATCTTAATAAATATTTTTCAATAATATTAAAAAATAAAAGTATAATAAAGACGATATACATAAAATATTATATACTTATATAAAATTAGAAATTATTATGTAATAAATATTAATTAAAATATTTTATTTTATGTATATCATCTTTATGAAATTTTGATTATTATTATTTAAAAAATATTATCTCCCAATAAATTTATAAATAAATTGATTTCGTATAAATAAATAAATTTGAATTTTATTAAATGACTTATGAATTTTTATTTAGATTGTGGACATTTTATAAATAAATAAAATTAAAAAATTTACACATTGACCTCACAAGAATATACCTCCGTTCTCATTTAAATGCTTCCATTGCATAGTAGTAATTATTCATTGAGTAACTTTGATCAAATTTTTTAATATAGTTCTATAATATAAAACATAGTCAAGTGTGATCTTGTTAGATTCGTCTAATCACGTAGTTTTAGAATATCAAATTTTTATAATTTTTACTTGTGTACAATTTGAGTTATAAATATTTAAAAATATGTCTTAAATTGCATAAAATGCAGAAGTATAACATTTATATGAGAACATAGGAAATATTTTATTTAAGAAAAATGAAAAAAAATATTATTATCTTATGGATCAAAAGTGCAAATTTTATGGACCAAAAAGTGGAAATTTTATGGGTCATGTTTGGGAATTAGTGTTAATTGATTCTGTGGTTAATAATTAGTTAAAATTAGCTGTTTGACCATTTCGACACTAACTTTTTGCCTAGAATAAGCTAAAATCCAAAATACTGTTATTTGCAGCGGTTTCAAAAAGAGTTGATTGAGCACTATTTTAAGTTATTTTATCTTTTAAAATAGGAAAAAGGGCCAAATACATCCGTTTTCTTTTCAAAAAAGCCAAATCGGTCCTTTTTTAATTTTATTGCCGATTTAGTCCGCTATCTATGCTAATTATATCAATTTTAGTCCAAAAATCACTAATCCTTCCTAGGACGCTGACGTGGCATTGATTTATTTTGTCCTTTTCATTCTTAAAGGCGATTCAAGATTAAACACAAGAGACAAAAGGCATGTGACTGTCCTTTTCATTCTTCGGTCCTCAGTTTTGAGCGAAACGTCCCCATTATCGTTTCTTTGTTGCCGGAATTTGAATATGCGCCGCGGGATTAGGGTTCAAATTGGGGGTGCTGCGATATGTAAGGTGATTGAAATGAAGGGCTTCGAATTTGGGGTGATTGAAAAGAAGGGCTTCGAATTGGGTGCTGCAATATGGGAGGTGATTGAAATTAGAGTCAGGTCGGGTTGCACACTTATTCGGCAAACAAGTTGGAGTGACAGCAATTCAAAACAGATCCAGCATGTATGGTTTAGAATAAATCATTGCCACATCAGCGTCCTAGGAAGGATTAGTGATTTTTGGACTAAAGTGGATATAATTAGCCTAGGTAGCGGACTAAATCGGCAATAAAATTAAAAAATGACCGATTTGACTTTTTTGAAAAGAAAATGGATGTATTTGGCCTTTTTTTTTTTCTTTTTAAAATAAGCTAATTCATTTCAAATTACCTAAAATAAGCTAATTCCATTTAGTTATTGTGCCAAAGAGGGCCATGGACTTTTTCCCCCGCAATATTTGGATAATTAAGGGCCAATTCCGAAGATTGAGTAGGGTTTTCCACTGACAATCCTTCCTTCAACGTCAGCCGCATTCCGCCACCGTAACCCAAATCACCGCCATGAACCACCACAATCCTCGCCGGAAGAAGCAGAAACTTTCCCCTGAAGCTCAATTCCGCTCCACGCTCGATCGCTGCTCTAAATCAAAGGACCTCTCCGCCGCCATATCCCTCTACGAATCTGCCGCCTCTCCGATTCTTACCCTCAACAACCTAAATTCCTTCCTCTACATCTGCTCCAACTCTCTATCTGAATCGGGAACCAAGCAATCAGCAATTGATTTTGGTTTCAAGTTGTTCCACCGCCATAACGATGAAGCCTTCAAGCCAAATGAGGCTACCCTCACTGCAATGGCACGGCTGGCGGCCGCGAAAGGCGATGGAAATCACGCGTTTGAACTCGCCAAGAGTGTCAAGGACTACGGTGGTGTGCCGAAACTCAGGACCTTTGTTCCGGCCTTGATTTGTTTTTGTGATGGTGGAGCTGCGGATAAGGCGTATGAAGTGGAGGCGCATATCGAGTCCGTAGGGCTGCATTTGGAGGAACCTGAGCTCGCGGCTCTGTTAAAGGTTAGGGCTTTGGCTCCAGAGATTGCAAATTGCTCTACTTTAATGTTTCAGTTTGATTGTCATTGTTCTGCAATGATTTAATTTATTCTCACATTCTTAATGTGTTCCGTAGTACAATATCGTGGAATGAAGAATAATTGTCTGGGTGTCTTATAGCTTTTTATGCAACCTTAAATGCCATCAGAGTTAATTTTTCAATGCCGGTTCATTCTCGTATTCTAATTGTTTCTGTTGAATGAGGAGCTTGCATAATTTGTTTGACAATGTAAATGTTATTGACATGTTATTACATTGATGAATAAATTCCTTTTTTCTGAAGGTAAGTGTAGAGACAGGTATGGAGGATAGGGTTTATAAATATTTGCATAAACTTAGAGCGAACCTAAGAGGGATTAGTGAGCCAACTGTAGCAATTATAGAAAGTTGGTTCAGTGGAGAAAAAGCAGCTGAGGCGGGCTCAGTAAATATGGATCTGGATCAGGTGAAGGATGCCATTACGAGGAATGGGGGTGGGTGGCATGGACTTGGGTGGCTTGGGGAGGGTAGATGGATCTTGCAGAAATCAAGTATCTTCTCAGATGGAAGGTGTGGCGCATGCAATGAGCAGTTGATCTGTGTTGATACTGATAAAGAAGAGACTGAGAAGTTTGCTCAGTCAGTTGCATCTTTAGCAATGGAAAGAGAATTCAAATCAAATTTTAAGGAATTCCAGGTCAGATGATATTCCTTCATGTTAATCAGCAATATCCCTATTTTCTATTGCATTTGCAAAGATGATTCTCTGGTTGCTCTTAATAGTGCACACATGCCAGTGTCATTTACTCATTGCAAAAGTATATTAATGTGTGGATCCTGTCTTTAGTGTATAAAATCGCCAGTAGTTTCAATCAATATACTCCCTCTGTTTCCAAAAAATGTTAACATTCCTTGTTTTCATGCTATCCAATACAAATTTTTAACGATTAATATCTCAAATTGTATAAAAGTAAAAATTATAAAAACTAAATATTCTAAAATTATATGATTAGACGAGCCTAACAACATCTCACTTGATTATGTTTTATCTTATGTAACTATATCAAAATTACTTAATGAATAGTGAAAAATATGCAAATGTTAATATTATTAAAAGACGGAGGAAGTTCTAGATATACGAAATAGACAAATAGTTTACATTATGCAAATGTGAGGTGTGTGTTCTATGCTAAGATCTTCTACCAAATATATTTGAAGGAATGGCTGGAGCACCATTTTGACTACGAAACTGTGATAGATGGAGCAAATGTTGGGCTGTACCAGCAGAACTTTGCAGAGGGCAGTTTTAGCATCACACAGGTTGCATTTTACTCTGTTTCCTTGTTAATTTGAAAAGAAAAGATGGTCACAGCTCATTTCCTTGTCTTCCCAATTTTTTATAGAGCAGCTTGATGCTGTTGTGAAGGAAGTTTTCCAGAAGAGCAAGAAATGGCCACTCATTGTTTTGCATAGTAAGCGCGTGCGTGCACTTCTTGAGGATGCTTCTAAAAGAGAGCTTATCAAGGAGTGGATGGACCAAGGAGTGTTATATAAGACCCCATATGGCTCAAACGATGACTGGTAATTCTTTAACTCAGCAAAGCATATAATTCACCTTATTTTGGTTATTTCATTAACAGGCTGCAGATTGTAAGTTGACCCGGCAGTTTCTTTCCTGTTATTTTCAGTTTCTTTTATATTCTCACGTTTATTTAGGGAAATGTATTCAGTATGATTTTGCTTCATCTTTTGCAAAAGTGGATCTTTTACTTCCTATGTAATAATCGAAGTCTTCTTTTGTGTATTATATGGAGGCAGTGCCTGGTTGGGAAAAAAAAATCTCTGTTTATTGTATATTGTTTGTGTCTGTTACATTTTTTTGACTGCCTGTTACCCCGCAATTCAGGTATTGGCTTTATGCGACTGTGAAACTCAAATGCTTATTAGTGACGAATGATGAAATGAGGGATCATATTTTTGAGCTCCTTGGTAACAATTTTTTCCTCAGATGGAAAGAACGACATCAGGTAGAAACTTCTCTTTATTCTGCTGCATGTCTACATGATATCAATCTCTTTCTCCCATCCTTCCATGCTTAAAACTATTAAACTGAATCAAGGATGAACATGTCATGGGCTGGGTTTTGAAAGCATCATTATGCCTTGGGGTTGATTCTATTTGAGGCTCCTTGATGCATCATATCAAAATTTGGACATGTATCTAACTTATAAGGCATTTAAAAATTTGAAATACCTGAGGCATGGATATTTCACTGTAAATCATTGTTGAGATTGATGAATAGTCTTTGCTTTCTGCATGCAAATTCATTCAAGCATGTTGCAGAATGTGGAATCTGCTATTTTATGTTTCTCAAGGCAGTTATCATATTGTGCTTTTTAGTTTGTACAGTTCATGCAATTGGGTTAATGTGAAATGTTTACTTGAAACCCCTGTTATTGCATTAAAGCATTATTGTCAAATTTCGATTGAACTCCTGACCAGATATTGCATGCCTTGTAATCATTGCCAACTGTTAGTCTGTCATTGGCTTTCAATCTCAAATCTCAAGTTCCTGTTTTTTGTGAGATTGAGCAATTGTACAAGTATAATAGCATGTCTGTGATATTTGGTCCTAAATTTATGCATAAGCAGTGAGATTTGATAATGTTTAAAATTTAAATAATTTATGTTAACTCGAGGCGATCAATATTTTTATTTTTCATGTTACAGGTTAGATACACTTTCAATAAAGGCAGTCTTACACTAATGGTGCCACCTTCGTACTCTCTTGTCATACAGGTAATAAACCATGCCTTGATGTCATTTAAGCCATGATCGATAACTATTTAATTTATAATTTGAACTCTATTAGATGATAATTGATGTCACGCTCTTTCATTACAACTTATTTTTACCAGTCATAGTTGACTGGAGGCAGAATAAGTTGATTTCAAATATCAAACTTAGGATCCTCTACAAAAATATCTGTGATTCTATTAGTAAAATTTTGTGATATGAGTGCATGAACTGATAGCGTACACATTACTCGTTATCTTATGCCACATGACATTGAATGAAAACACTAGCATGTTTTCTTGTACTACAGGAATCTGAAAATGGATCGTGGCATGTGCCCATAACAGGGGAAAGCAGTGATGAGTCTTTAAGAACTTGGCTGTGTGTGACCAGGTCAGGGTTTCACCAAACCAAGGAATTTTCTAACAATAACCATTCTTAGCTTGTAGTATATAGTTCATGTTGATGGTAGTTAAAACTTTAAAAGTTTTCAAGTGTTAATTTATTCTATGAGCGAACCAAATGTCTGACTTGTCTTTTTCTGGTATATTACATGCCCTTTTCTAATCATATTATTAATTATGTTGTCCTCTATGTGCAGTAATGAAATTAGAAGCTAAACATAAAACCACTAATGGTTTGTTCGCTTGATGAGATAGATTAATTAATCCCACAAATGACGGATTAGTTAATCCCACCTAATTCATCTCCCATTTTAGTATGATTATCATGGCCCTTGATCCCTACTCAGTACTCGCCCAAAGAGAACATGTAATTGAATCATATGTAGCCAATCAAATGACACTGTAAACAAAAAGAAATTGAATCATATGTAGCTTATTAAATGACACTGTCAAACAATTTCCTCTTAATAATACTACAACATATATGGTGTACATGAACACACATAATGATGTAATAAATGGATACAACTTTATCACACAAAGTAAACATGACCTAAAAAGTTACACCGAAAACAAAAAGAAATTGAATCATATGTAGCCAATTAAATGACACTGTCAAACAATTTCCTCTTAATAATACAAGATATATGGTGTACATGAACACACATAATAATGTAATAAATGGATACAATTTCTAACTACAACAAATTCATTTTCATTCTCACTGACTAGGCATTAATCTGCCCTTAAATAACACAACAATTTACCTGGAAATTGAACATATTTTTTCCTTTAAAAACTTCTTAAGGTTCCAAAGTTTTCCCATGAATTTTTTATAGTATATTAATTTCATTTAAATACACGTTTGACGACTCCAGGAATGTGAGTGTTCATGAAGTAATCCTCCCAATCAATCGTCTTTGGATCAAAGTAGAATATTTCATTCTTAATCCCACCAGCTTGCACTGCCCTTCTCAGTTTTTCTGTGTTCATATCATCATAGCTGCAAAAGAATGTTTGAAAGGCGTTAAAAGACTGAGGAAGACAAAACAATTAACATTGCTATATCAAACAAACTCAACTAGGGCTATTGAAGAATATTGGATGGAACTTACTATCCTTTAAAGAACAAGTAAGGACCGTAAAGCTCAATCAATTTCATCACAACATCAATTTTCCTGCAGAGGTCAAGATAGAGCCGCTCGAAGTATTGGCAGCACAATGTGTTGAGTATTTCTAGCCCCTAAATGAGCAAATGATGATTTGGTTGAAGGATTAAAGAAAGGGAACAGAAAGAAACTGAAACTAAAGTAATTTCAATTGACAATGTGTATGTGTGTGTTGGGATTTATTGAGTTGTAACCTTCAACGGAAGCAAGTAGTGGAGGGTCATGTATCTTTTGAAACTCTCCATTGTGCTGAGCACAGTAACCTTGCCAACGATCACTCTCTTTCCTTCCTTGTTGATCCATGGATGTTCTGTGAAGTACCAGAGTGCATAGTCCTGAAGCCATGTGAACTCCACAGGGCTCGATACAGACGATCCCACATGGTAAATACTTCCACTTGTCACCTGATTTCTTGCTTGAGCCACCATAGCTGCTATCATAGCATTAACCACCATATCTGCTGGTATCTGCATCAATTTCATATTCAGTTCACATTTTACCATAATCCAGCTTCTATTACACAGACATTGATAATTTATTTTTTTGTGCCTTATGTACATTAGATTTAATGTTTAGAACCATATACTCTATTTTGCCTTATAGATACAAATAATGACATAACTCACCACATCTATAATCGTCGTGGGATCACCGAGGAAACATGTAATCTTTCCCTTACCATATGCCACAGCTAAGCTGTCAATAGTTCTGCATTTGCAAGTAAAATTAATCATTAGCTCTCATAGTAAGAGTCAAAATGTACTTATTCAATATAGAAAATAATACTCCCTATAAATTTAAATACCTAACTCCTTCAACCCAGCCGGGGAATGGCTCTTTGTAAGTACTCGTGACAATGGTGGGACGGATTATCACCAAAGGAATATCTTCTTTATTTTGCTCCATCAGCATCTCCCCCATAGACTTTGTGAAAACATATGTGTTTGGCCATCCGTACTTTCTTGCTCTGTGTTATACATCCACAGATACATGAAATGTTGTCAGTTTAATGCTATATCCATATGGCTATAATGTGTAGTGTAGACTGCAGATTGATGAACCTTTTAATTCCCAAATCTTTCATGGCTGATTTAATGTAGTCTTGAGTGTAATCCTCAGCATTGAGTGTTTTCAATGTCTCATCTACCAACTTCTTCTCTGTGTGAATGTCTAGGCCAGATGTTCCATTAAGGGTTTCCCCCATCTTGTATGGGGTTTCCAGAATTAGTCCTTCCTTCTCACCAGACACAAAAGCTGCACATACATTTATTTTTATTACATGTCTGTGGTTGTTACTTGGGAGAATGTATTCGGTTTGTGAGAGAATCAATCAAGGACTGTCCCCATATACATCCCCATAGAAACCTACTTATAAAATTGTCACTTGTTGCCAACCTTTTAATTTCTTAATTTCATTTTCATATGTTTTTTTTGGCGTACACCGAGAATCTCAGAATTCGGCATATACAGAGAGGCTCAAACCCGAACCTGAGAGCTTTGCTTAAGTTGCCAAAACCCTATACGATTCAGGATCCTATCATTTTCTATGTATATACTAGCATTTGTTATACGGACTATATAATTTTTTCTTTTCAAAATTTTAATGTTTAAACCACAATAACTTGTATGCTTCTGTGTACGGATGAAAACGGTACGGATACGGTCGGATAGTGTCGGATACGGATATTATCCATATTTTTTTTGTCGAATTCGGTATCGAATACGGATGGGCCGGATACGAATACGGTTTCGGATATTTCGGATTACGGATACGGTACGGATACAGGATGAATATATGACGGATACGGATTCAATCGGATATAGATTATCGGATAATTTTTTTATAATTTTTTTGAAAATTTGATATTTTTATAATTATTAATCATTTTTAATTATTAAATAATAATATATTAATATATTCGGATATCCATATTTAAAATCCGGATAATATCCTATCAATTTTCGGATACGGTCGGATATTCTCGGATACGGTCAGATATTTTCGAATACGAATACGAATGCGGATATTAAAATATGGATTCGGATTCGGATACGGATATTGAAATATCCGCCCGGATAGTCGAAAACGGATTCGGATTCGAATATGATCGGATACGGCATCGGATCGGTCGGATATTTACCGTACCGCTTTCACCCCTACTTCTGTGACATCACTGTCATGATATATATACGGTACATAGGGTATGCCCTAAGTTTTGTGTAATACTCTACATATACTAATAATAAGTACTAAGAATTAATTATACTAACCAGTTGATACATGCACGAGCACCTTTAAATTTTTGCACTTCTTGCAGAAATTTAGTACATGCTCAGCTCCAAGTGTATTTATTCCAAGTGCTACATCATATCTGCAAATTCAACATCCAAACTCAGGAAATTAATGATAATAATGAATTCAACAATTAAAAATCGAGACAACTAAATACTAGTAATTAATGGTATATATATTCTCTTGGAATATAGTGGTGATGCTTGGGAGCGAGCGAATCATCCCAATGCTTCTTATGTCCTTAGAGAGGACCACCGGTGGCAATGGGGCATACATGCACACACAAATTACATGTTTTTAATGAATTGAGCTATTTCTGCACATATGGATATATTATGCAGGTTTGACTTGAAAAAACAAGTTTGTGTATATGTTTTTCGAATCGAACTTATATGGAAACGACAACATTTAAACATGAAACCAACTCGTTTAGAATATATTTATGTTAGGTTTTAATGGACTTAATTACATATTGCCTGCAATTAGTCGGACCTAGCTAGTAAATGAGATGGGTTGTAAATACATATGAATAATTAAAAATTCTTAAAAATTAATAAATGTACTAATATATAATGTTATGGCATTTAAGTCGTGCATGTAATTTGGAAAACAAAATATACTTTAATTTGTAGTAGGATATATTGATTATTGAGGGAGATGCATGAGGTATATTAGTATATAGGAATACATATAATTAGTGAAGGTTGAGAGGGTTTAATTTAAACCTTTCATCAAATTTGGTGGTTGCAGCCAAATTAACAACTACTTCAACTTGTTCCAACATCTCCTCCAACAAATTTGAGTTTGAATTTGAATTTGAATTTGAATTTGGATGTGATGATGATGAGTCATCCTGGATGCCCAAATCCTCCTTGGTTATGTCTCCACACACCACCCTGACCTTTTCTGCTATTAGGGCATTGAAATTACCCCCATTCTGCTCTTTCACCACCTTGAATAATTCCTTTCCAACTACCTGCAGCAATTATTCATTAATCATCATCATTATTATTATTATTATTATAATCTTTCATCACTATCATCATACTATCATAAAAACAAAAAGACCAACATTTCTGTGTCTTAAGCTTTATTACAACTCATAATCATCTTTTTCATATTCAACTGTAGATATGCTTTAGAGCCCACAAATGTGTCTCATCATCTTGGACCTACCATGGTTGAAAAGCGTAGTGCCAATTGGTAATAGGCTTTACCAAATACTAGTAATTAAACCCAAAAGGAATCTGGGCAATATATAGGAGTATATAAATATGCAATATGCATGATGCATGATAAACTAAAATAAATATGTATGAATTTGTTGTGTATAGAAAAAGAAGAAGCAAAAAGAGAGGTGAGATGAGAATGAATGAATGAATGACCTCAGTGTTGAAACGTTGCAGAGCAGATTTGGGATCGGAAGCCCTCAGAAGAAGATATAGCTTTTTCACTTGTGGCTGCACCCTCAGTATTTTCTCTACAAATACTGTTGCACATTTATTAAAAAAAAAAAAAATCACCCGGTTAACAAAATCTTGAAAATACTATACAAAACCACGACGATGAAAACACAAGAAGAAGAATTATGAATGAGCATACATACATACACTCTCAATGTAACAAGGGCTCATAAACTTCATAATTTCCTAAACAATGAATAGAGAGAGAGAGAGAGAGAGAGAGAGAGAGAGAGAGAGAGAGAGAGGTACTCTTGGCAAGAAAACCAGTGGCACCAGTGACAAGAATGGACTTATTATCCAAGAAATGGAGAATGCTACCCAACTCCATGTCTCCTTCTTCTTCTTCTTCTTCAGCAATTAAAGGCAAATTTGGAAATCAATTAGAGGGCATGCAAACCAATTGCAATATATAGGCTTAATCATACACAAATACATATATATATATATACTAATCAATGCCTCTGATATATAAAATTAATAGCTAAAATGTATGAGATATGGTGACATACATGCATATACATTTTTGTATGGTATAGTAGATAGGGAGTTTCAACTATATACACCATACAAACACAAATACAATTAATTAAGTTGAGGCCTGAAGGATATGTAGATCAAAAATTACAGCTTAAATCTGAGAAAATCAGGCATGTCAAGATGTCATCATTACAACAAATGAAATACTATATCAATAGAGACATTATTAAAGGATATTATTGCACTGTATTTAATTTATTGCAAGATGCCTTAAAGACGCTTAATTTAATTACCCATTTTAGAGTTTGAGTGCACGAAATTAAAGTTAAGTATTGGTAAATCAATTATATAGATTTCTTTTCTTGGATTGAATGTTGACAAATACTTCCCCCGAAATTGACATCTTACCTTTCATGTAATCCATCCAATTAATTATAACGATATATATATACATATACTCATATAGGAGTATGTTGTTTCTTCTACTCCTATTAAAATTTTCATGCATGACACTTATTGGTGCCATAAAGTATATTTAATTACTGTGCAGTGTCTGAATTCCCAAGCTGAGAATAGTAGTACTAGTACATAGATGCGGGTTTTTGGATAGGGTACTGAATGGATGTCATTTAACGGGTGCTGTCGTGTTGACCAGATGAGGTGTGTATGCTGAGTGTTAATGAGATGTGCGCTGGGTATTTAATGATATTTGAGTTTTATAAAAACACTCTTCCGGCACATACAAAGTACATGCAGATTCAGCTCTCAAACCAAATTCCATACATTGCATGAATATGATGGCCTACCTCAACAACTGCATGCTAACATTATTTTTTTTTTTTCTCTCTAGAGATCTCTTCATTCTTCAAATAAATAAACGAATTTTATTAAGTAGTATTATTTTCTCATGACCCATTTTCATGCGGTCACCTTGTAAAACGGGACTCTCCAATTCCAACTCCATATTTGATCAATAAGGTTGAACCAATTGAAATCCATTCCCATTTTAAGTTACCTCTATTATTATGATCTCTTTTTAATTTATTTACTTAATTATTATGGCTGCAGGGGATAGACAAGGATATGGACAATGATGAATGACCCACCCTACTAAATTCTGTATTAATTAAATTCTCTTTTCATTTTTTTTTCAAATTAATTTATTTGCATTTTTATTAAAAAAATATCAATTAATAATTTTTTTTTTCACGATACAGCCTATACAGGCTAGAGAATAAAAATAAAAATAAAGGAAGATTAACAATCAAAGTCGCGGGAACCAGGTCCCGGCTAGATCCGCCGCCAGATGAGACTTTACTGAGTCCGGAGGGAAGGCCCACGTGATGTAGAATAACTCACTGTCTACCCCTAATTTTGCAAGACCATCAGCCACAGCATTTCCTTCCCTAAGGATATGCTCGAATCGACAATAGGAGAACTGCCCACGAACATCTTGGATACTCAACAGTAAGGATGCCAACCAATGCATAGGGTCCGGCGGTTTCTTGAGCAACCGAAGAGCTTCCAAGGAGTCACATAAACAAACAATGGCCATAATGCCCATAGATTTCGCCAACAATAGGCCATGGAGGATCCCTGCCAGTTCCGCATGCAGCACAGGAACGTCTCCGAGATATCCCGATGCACCACTCAACTAGACGCCATTGCAGTCGCGGACGACGACGCCGAACCCCGCCCTTCTATGACTGGAAAGATAGGAACCATCGGTGTGCAAAAAGGTTTCATCCCATCCATCCATATTCCAGCAAACTAATCTCACATCATGGCCATGTCGAGAAGGCAATGGACTTGCATGAGCAAAGATGTTAGCAAGATACCTTATCCTACGTGAGACCCCATGCATCGGCTCCGACGTGCCCCGAAAAACCCTTCTGTTACGCTCCTTCCAGACGCACCATAAGCCAGCTACAAAAATATGACCATAGGAAGTGACCATGTATTCCAACCACCTTCTAATATGAGTAGTCGGTAGAGATTGCAAGTCCGTAGGAATGTCTACCTTGAGATCTTTCCAGACAAAGTGCGACCAAGGACAGTAGAACATACAATGACACCAATCCTCATCATGCATGCCACAGATAGAGCATAGAGGATTCACAACAAGGTGACGTTGAAACCTGAGGAGGTTACAAGGGATAGAGGCCCTATATAATAACCAGAGGAATACACCAATCTTTTCCGGCATGGCGGTGCGCCACATCCACATCCATCCCTGATGGTCATCCAGATTCCCTAACAGAAACATATATCCAGACTTGGCCGTATACCTCCCATCCAAGGTGAAACGCCATCACCAGCCATCCGGATTATGTGGGTGAAGGCACGGTGGCGGTTTCTTTAGAATTTGTTGGCAAAGTTCCGCTGGTAGAGTTGTAGATATGGCATCTAAGTTCCACCCTTGCTCATTTATGATGTCCTGGATCCGCAATCCAAGATCACATGCCTCAATGGTCGGGACATGAATACCCATCGAGTTACCATCAAGCCAAGGCGCTGTCCACAGGGAACTCATCCCATTCCCTACATGAAACCCGAAACCACCAGCCAGCTTGATAGCCGCCTTGCAAATACTACGCCATGTTATAGACCCGGCCTTATTGATCAAATCATCATGCCAACCCTCTGGACAGTATATCGCCCGCAGCTCCCTCACCCAAAGCTTATTGCTGCCCAGCAAGAAGTCCGTAGCCAATTTGCCAAGTAGTGTCGTGTTAGCTAGACGAGCTTGTCGAAACCCCAAACCTCCCGAGGCCTTAGGCATAGCCACCGAATCCCACTTGACAAGGTGTAATCCTTTACCATTGCGATCTCTCCAAATCATTGTTCTCATCCGTCGATCAATACCCTTACAAATAGACTCAGGCAACCAAGCAATTTGCATATGGTAGGATGGAATGGCTGCCAGCACATGGCGCGCCAATGTGATCCTTCCCGCCTTATTCAACAATCTCATCGACCAAGTACCAATTCGAGCATCCAGTTTTTCCAAGATATGGTGGTAACGCGTGGCAGACATCCTCCCCTGGTGGATTGGAAAGCCTAGGTAGCTTTCAATTGCCGCGGTAAACTGAATAGGAGACACATTCAAAAACCATCCTTTCTCAATAGAGGTGCATGATCGAGAAGCAAGGGCATGCGACTTTGTATAGTTAATTTTCAAGCCCGCCCACTCCGAGAATCGTTGAATAGTCTGAGCCACACATTCAAAGCTCTCCTCACTTGCCAAGGAGCATAATATGAGATCATTTGCAAACATTAAGTGGGAGATCCCAATACCAGTAGGCGAGAGTTTAAGGGGCTTCCACTTACCAGCATCAACCTCTGAGCATATCACCGTGGATAATCTTTCCATAACAATATTAAAGAGGTAAGGGGAGAGAGGGTCACCTTGTCGCAAGCCTCGTGCTGGTTTGAATTCCTCCAATTGGCTCCCATTCCAGAGAATAGTGAATACGGGGGGAGGTAACACACGCCATGATAACCCGACGAAGATATCCCGGGATTGCCATTTGACCAAGGCATTCATCCAAAAAAATCCCACCGAACACTATCATACGCTTTCTCGAGATCGATTTTGACCACCACCGCCTTCACCCGCGAGGATGATCTCGTTAGTGAGTGAACAATCTCCTGTAGTAGAATGGCATTGTCCACCGTACCCCTCCCCGAGATAAATGCTGATTGGAGTGGGGAAATATACTCAACAAGAATTTTTCTCAACCTGTTAACAATCACCTTAGAAATGAATTTATATACCACATTACATAAGGTAATTGGGCGGAACTGCCTCACAGACTCGGGAACAGATATCTTTGGAATCAAGCAAATATGAGCTTTGGCAAGGCCCTCCTCCAAGGTGCCTGTTGTGAACACATGTCTGACCATGTCGAGTACATCCCCTTTTAGAGTAGACCAATACTTTTTATAGAATGCAGTTGGAAATCCGTCCGGGCCCGAGGCCGAAAAGGGTTTGGTCTGTTTCAATGCACCATCAAGTTCCTCCTCAGACACGACACCCTCCAGTGCCTGGTATTGCTCGGCAGAGACAGGTACAAGGGGCGGCAGTGTGTCATCCACAGGATATCCCCCATTATCAGAGAACAAGGTGCTGAAGAAAGTTCGCACATGCGTGGTCAAGACAGCTGGGTCACTACACCAGCTTCTATCTTCCAACCGAAGCCCATGCACTTTGTTTCGGTGGTGGTGGAACTTAGCCTGGGCATGAAAGTATTGAGTATTCCGGTCCCCCAAGCAAACCCAACTATCCCTAGCTCTCTGGAACCAAAACACCTCTTCTTGAGTTAGGATCTCCTCATAATCTTTCTGGAGTTTGTGCTCCAGCTGGATAAACTTACTCGAATCTAACCAGGATAATGTCCTATCCAGGCCAGCTAGTCACCGGAGAATTTTCTTTTTCCGGTTTCGAAGCCGTTGCATGTCTGATCGACAGTGCTGAATCGAGAGGTCTTGGATTAGCTTAAGTTTCCCGGATATACTACCAAGGCTTTGCCAGGCCCCATCAACAAGGTTCTGGTAGCCAGGATCATTACTCCAAATGGCTTCCCAATGAAAAGGTTTCGCGTTGCCTTGGCCTGTGGGACTCCCACAACACATCATGATCGGTGCATGGTCGGAACATGTGCGAGCAAGAATACGAACATGTGCATCTGGGAACAGCTCGATAAATTCCACGTTGGCAAGGCTCCTATCCAGCCGTTTCTTAATAATATGCGTCAGGTGGGCCTGGCGTGCCCAAGTGAACAGTGAACCCTCATGTCGCAGATGGAATACGCCACAATCCGAGATACACTCCCGGAATTCATCAGCCCTTGTCTGAATGAATTCCCCCCCCCCCCCCCCCCCCCAAATTCGGACGGCACTAGCACTTCATTCCAATCTCCTACTAAAAACTAAGGTCCCGGGATTCGATCCTTTAGTTGGGTCAGATACGCCCAGTTCTGTTTTCGGCGGAAGTAATTAGGATAGCAGTACACTGCCGTGCAAAACCAACATACATCCCCCTCTCGAATGGAGAAAGTAAAAAGTCTGTTCGCCTCTTCAACCAGCTCCACCACCACCGAGCTTGGCTTAACAAGAACCCAGATACCGCCAGCCCTACCCTCCGATTCCTGAATATGAGCTGGTCGGTATCCTTTACCAAAGAAGAAGTTCCGCAAGCGGTCATAAGGTCCTTGCGGTTCCAGAATGACAGCAATGGATGGAGAGTGACGACGGATCAGATCATCAACACCACGTTGCGTACGGGTATTCATGATACCCCGGACATTCCAAGCAATAATTGAGAAGTCAGTGAAAGCAGCCATAAACCAAAATCAGAACAACGAGAAGATATTCAGCCATCACAAGTACCATGGCTAAATCTTTATTTTGCGAATTCGCCTCCAGATTAATCCAGAGTATCCGCATCCGTAGCCATGTGCACTACCTGCACTTCATCCAATGGCGATCCCAAATTGAATTCCATGGCATCTTGGAAATCTCCACTAACGGAATCAGGCATAGACTCCTCACCATCACTGTTTACGTCTGCATGCGTCATCGCAGGCAGAAGGAGGACAGGACCATCCTTACCAATAGCAGCACCAGAAGACGAACTCTCCATCCTGATCCTTTTCTGGCCATGCAGGGGACAAGGAGGTCGAGCGGTTGCCTTCCCTTTATCCCTCGCGATGCCACCTCCTGGATACTTAAGGGGAATCAACGCCAACGAAGGGATAGGGTTTTCATACTCCTTACTCGGTTCCTCCTTCCTCACATGTACTTCCTCTACAACCTTAGAGTTGTCCTCCTTTCGTGGGGCTTTCGTTGGGCTCGTCTGTGTTGGCCCAACCCTTGGCCCAACCGGAATTCCACTGGCCGGTTTCTTTCGGGGCTTTCGTCGTTGCACGACCATCCATTCCCCAATTCCCATGTCTTCGCTCATAGTCGGCCCACTACCTTGAGCCACCTCTTTGTCTACGTCGGGCGCCAGGCCCATGAATGGGCCCTGGCTAGGGTTTCCATGTCCAGTAGTTGTGTCTCCCCTAGGGTTAGCCTCGTCACCGTGCTCCTTCGCTGGGGGCTGTGAAGATCCCTCCTTTGACGCCTCTGGCGTCGAGCCTGGACATGCCGCAGCGCTACATCGTGCCTGCAAATGTCCATATTTTCCACATCGCATGCACACCATATGTAACCCCTCATATGCGATTTTAACAACCTTCCCCTCCACTTCCACCTGGCCTAACAGAGGTTCATCCAGATTGATTTCAACGCAGACACGGGCATAGCGTCCCCTAGTGAGTTCCATGGTATTTTTATCCACCTTATGCACGGTTCCAACAGCTGAGGCAATGGCCCGCAGGCCATTCTCCTTATAGAATGCATGGTTAAGCCCTGGAAAGCGAACCCAAGTTTGAATATGATTCACCATTGCTGTCTCCGGATCGAAGTCCTTAAACCAACACCGAACTGCCAAACAATGGTCGAAGACCATCCAAGGGCCATTGGTAAGCACCTTCTCTCTGTCCTCCAAGAATTGAAATTTGGCCAAGAAGCAGCCAAACCCCACATCAAGCAACTCAAAGGCACCCGTCAACTTCCATGCACGGCCAAGCCTTTCCTTCATCGCCATATACCCTACATGAATTCCCAGAACCTTCACGATCAACGTGTCCTTCCACGGTTCGTAGAATGCATCCAGCACTTCCGGAGAGAACCTGATACGCAGAGCCGTCTCGAAGCATGAGCAAATGGAGCATTGGCTCAGGGCCCCCAAAATTAGGGGGCCCCATTCATATATATATATATATAATATTAATTTTTATTATTTTTATTTTAAAAAATCTGTTGTACCCCTAGCCTAAACCCTATTATTTCCTTCCTCATTCCCCAATTTCATGGTAGCACATTAATCCCCCATTTATTATTTTAGAATTGCTCAATTTGGTCTCATCTGCTTTCAACATTCTCATTCAATTGTACATTTAGCCAGGGATTTTTAATTTTATTTTTGATAAATCAATAGATATTTAATTAATATTTCAACACAGGCATGTACGAACATCGTTTAATGGTAGGTCGGCTGGCATTTTTCTTCAAGGTTCTTTTTACTGTAATGCAACAAATCAAATCTAACTAGAGGTTGTATATGGGTAGCTAGGATTTATTGTGTTTGAAAAAAAAACACTAGCGATTAGCGTTTAGCTTTAAAAATACAGATTAAAAATAGCAAAAAATCCTTTCATAAATATTAATTACAGTAACCGCCAAATTTTAATCGATAATCTCTAAACTCTGAACGCTCCTCTCCCCCAACTTTTAGCTTTCCAAACTCCAAACTCTAAACTCTAATTTAGAATTGCATTACCAAACACTATTATTCAAATTTAGAACTATTTTTTACCATTAATTTCAAACTCCAATGCAAACTCTAAACTCCGAATAATAGACTAGCTTTGGTGGCAATTGAAAATGACATTTTGGATAAAATTTATTTTGAAGATTTGATTGATGAATTTCAATGAATGCCAAGAAGACAAGATTTTTCAATCGATAATATGTACTCCTATATGTTTTTAAGGACAACTTTTTTTTGAATATTCTATATTTTCTTATATTTTTTATTGTAAAATATGTATCATGATTTATTTATATTATTTTTGAATTATTAATCAATATTAATTTTTATTATTATTATATGGGGCCCAATTAAAATATTAGCTCCGAGCCCTTAAAAAGTTCGAGACGGCCTTGCTGATACGTGGGCACCGCCTACGCGCGCCTTCAGATCAATGGAGACAAGGTTAGCCTTAATGAGATCAGGGATATCCGCTGGTGAGTTCACAGAGGGTGTCGGAGCCCCCACCACAACATCTTTGAATGAAACAGGACTCAGCCGCCGCGTCGCCAATAGGAGTCGGGGCAGGCGGAATATCGGGGGGACGAGGGAGAGAAACCATGAGGAAACCCTAGATTGCCGCAGTAAAAATATATCAATTAATAATTTAATTTCTCTCTTTTAAAATGTTTTATATATCTTTTCTATTATTATTATTATTATTATTATTATTATTATTATTAAAAATAATAATTAAATGGATTAGGTGAGGGCATCGTGGGGGTGTTTCTGTTTCCTGTTGGTGTTTGGTGGGTGACATTCTGCTAAGATGGTTCATCCGTTTTTGTTTTTTCAAGCAATAATTAGCAGAAAATGATAGAGCAATGGTGAATTCATTATACATGACTATTTCTTAATTTGTTTGAATTATGTAAGGATAGGGTTCTAAGATATTTAATACTAATAACATAATGTTAATTAGTGTAAAAGTGTATATATACATATACTAGTTGAAGACAGCTGTGCAAATGCACAGCGAACTGAGGAGTACAACTGCCCGTGGGGAAAAATAAATAATTGTAGGTAAGTGCAAGTGGTTGTTTTTTTTAAAAATGGTAGTATGGCTTATATATTTTGCAGGTATTATTTAATTTGTATTTCAGCATTATAATATGAAGATGAGTGCTATTGGTTTGTTGCGATTTTGTATAGTTAATACTGCGAATTATCTCACACTGAACCCCTGCATGAAAGTAATGGACGGTTTCACTTCCCCCAAATTAAATATTCCTTTGAAAATGCAGACAATCTAAAATGAAGCATTCCTTTCAATTGAATCACTCCAAGAACAGACCGACGGTCCAAATATTTCTAAGAACGGGCGCAAGCATCTTGTAAAAATGGAAATCCCAGGGCGCAATTTCGAAAGCACAGAATCCCGGAATTGGACGTCCATAAATCCAGAAGTCTTCAACACAAGATTTAAACAAAGCTAACAAGGCGGGGAGGCAACTCGGAAGACAAAAATAAGTTAAAGTAAACGCTCTAAATCACAGGCAAAAATTGAACGAAAGTTACTAAAGCGTTTAACTTTTGACAATATTTATTGTTTAACTTTTACTCAATTTTATTGTATTAATCAATAATTGTATAGTTTTAAAATATACAAATTTATATAATTTTTATTCATGCCGATTTCGAAATATAAAGCATTTACCAATTCCATTGAATTTTGTATAGAAAAGAAAGTGGCCATTTATAATGGGACAGAGTAAGCATAAATAAAGGGATTACTTTAAACAATTCCATACTGTATGTCTGTCACAAAATCCAATAAATATGTTGTAATCAGCGACATGATTGTTTTATAGAGAAAAGAGAAGAATGATTAATTTTCTTGAATTGATGCCAGTGATAAGCCAAACCGCACTATTATGAATGTTTCAAGTTATCAAGATTTGCTATGCTTTTCTGTATTTATGTTTTCTGTATTGTGGCCCCATCCAATGTTTGCATCAGCGAAAAATAGACCAGGGGAAGACAAAAGGGTTTCATCCACCACAACACTGGTGGAAAGCATGGATGGAAGCAAATTAATCCAACAGGAAACACTGAAAAAGGTTCGTTGCTTGATGAGTTTTACAACAATCAGCCAGTCTAAGAAAAGCAAACCTTCACGCCCTGTACCATGACTCTTTCAATAAAGCTGAGCTGAAAGGATCGGCACAAAACCGAAGGCTATGAACACAGCAGTTCCCTTTCAAGCCCATGCGTGAAGAGGCAAGACATTATGGTAGGGATCCTAAAGTCCTGGGGAACAAAAAAGCGCAAGAAGAAAATAGCGCAATAACTCAACACAAAAGCACAACATAACTATTAATAAAATCAATACCAAGCAGAAAAACAGTTAACAAAGATCAACCTTACCTGAACTTCCAGTAATGAGGTTTCTTCTAGAGTCAACTTGGAATGAATTTCTACAACGTCCTTGTATTTGTCTTGATCTTTTTTCTGAAAGATCTGTGCTTGAAAAGTCAATGGTTGTTTTGGCAAATTGAGTTAAAAATTGGAGGCTGAGAAAGGGAGTTGGCCCATATAGAAAAGCAAAATACAGAAGTTACATCAACTTTGATGCAAAACCTAAAGAATGAATTAATAAAAAAAAAGTTCGAAAGAAAGATTCCACCACGTACATTTATACACCTGGGCTATATTGGAAATAACTGCATGATTTTCCCACGATCATCAATTTAGTACAATAGTATTAATGAGAATGTCAAACAAAGCCTCACAAAAGTTCCACTGTCAATAATGCAAAGGCCACAGGATTAGAACATGTGAGAGCCAAACATCACATTTTCTTTCTTTTCCCATTTAAAATCTTTTGAGCCAAACAAGCCTAAAAGGAAATAACAGTTTCTTGGCCCAATACCTATCCCACCGAAAAATTCTTGCACGATCTGGAGAAAACGAGAAATAAAAATACCTGCAGGTGTTGTGGTACAAGGTTTTGCTCAGTTGTTCAATGTCTGCAATACCTTTGCAGCCAGCCACTACCTCTAGCACTTGCCTGCATGTGATTGAAACATGATGTATCATACTCAGTTTGAGCAAAGATGACTGACAAGGAACAAAGACCAATATTTATTTTTTTTTAAAAAAAATATTAAAGCTTTTAATCATTTATTGTATGATATAACTCGACCATTATTGTTATGGTATTGTAATTGAACAACAATGTTAAAGAGGGATAAGGACAAGTTGATTACACATCTAAGCAACTTATGATAGAAACAATCAAGAAAATGCGCCATGAATCTGTTGAGCATACTTAATTGTCTTCAGCATACAAAGGATTTAGCTACGGAACTGCAAAATGGATAAGTGAACTACCGAATTTGAAACCTCAATTTCCTCTTGTATGATGGAAGACTTGCACAGAATAGATCTTGCATAATCCATTATGGCCATGTATCAGCAATTAGGGTGTTTTCCACTTACCGTACTAAACATGGTTCATTGCGTCCTTTGGGAAATCAGCAACACCAAAGTTGGCAAATTTGGGGAAATCTGAGATTTAGAAACATAAAAACCATGGCAAATCCTCGTAAGCACAATCACAATCATATAAAGAATATATAAAAATTTGCAGCCCACACGAAAAATCATACATAAAAAACGATTCATGAATATTACCTTTTTGTAGCTGTGCAGATGGATCTAGCTTTCAGGAACAATCCCAGCACCTCCTGCACCAACTCCTCCCGCGACTCTTGCACCAATCACCCCGTCTGCACCAATGAATCCCACACCAACTGCTCCTGCAACCACTATATTTACTCCAGTGAATCCAGTGCACTTTGTTTTATTTCTGATTTGGTTTGCAAAATCATTTACAATGTTTTACGTCAGTGTGGATTGTAAGAATTGATAGGAAAAGAAAACAAAGTGCAGAGGGATTGCTTTTCTTGTTTGTTTGGAAGCTTTAAATGGACAGAAAAGAAGGAAACAAATGGAATGAGAGGAAAGTGTGAAGTAGAAAATCATACTCAGTTTGAAGGAAAGGGAACGAAAAGTGGAATTTGGCTTGAAATGACAATAATATCTTTATCCCTGTGTATGTGTATATTTTCAGTATAATAGACATATAATGGCAAAATCTCAAACACTGACTTTCTTTTCTTTTCTTTTCTTTTACATTTGAACAATTTTTTTAAAATTATGATTCCTGTCTTCTCTCTTCTTTACTTTTCTTTTCCATTACTAACATCCAAACTACGTCTTAAGGATGACCCTATAATAAGCAGATCTCAATGCACATACATAAAATCGAACAAGTTGGGTCTTGTGTTTTTCAGTATATTGTAATAACCAATAACAACAAAAAGACCTTGTTGAACTTCAGAACAATGTCTCTCAAGCACTTCCATCCCCCAACTCGAAATCCAACTGATGCCCCCGAAACTCGACTGAGAATTGATGCCAGTAGCCTGGAAGCAAACCTGAAAACAATATGCATCATGGTTAACAAATAACTCTAAATCAATTCAACTTGAGGCAAGTAAAATTGAAGAATCTATGGAACATCCAAAAAAGCGCAGGTGGAGTGTTTTTCTTTTATCAACAATTGAATGTAAAAATGGTATTTTGAAAAATTAATTATTCCTGGGATTCCACTTGCGTAGTTATTTTTAATTTTTGTAGTAATATTTTTGCCAAAAAAAGCTTCAGTATCAGCCTTTCACTGAATTATGAAATTAGAGTTTCTTTGAAACTCTGACCACACTAAAAGGACTCCACATGGTATAAAATATCATTTTGAACAACAATGGAAAAACCGCCTTCAACGTCGGCCTTCCCTGCTAGTAATCAATCACATATGCTAGAAATACATAAGAAAAACATCCAGGTTCGAGCATTTCACAAGTCATATTTTTCCTATAAGAAACAGATGCCTAAAGGTAAACTTAACAACTTAGACATGCGCACAATTAGAAGATTGCCTGAGCACCTATGCCACCATCTTTAATTATGGTGCAACCAAGAACAATGTATCTTATGTTACTCTTAATGAGGAAATGTTCTTGCAGGCTTGTTCAAATGTAAGATCATTTAATGCTTGCAGAGCTGATTTCTAGGGGCTATTATTACAATACAAAATCCCTACACGATTGCAACAGTTTGCGAAACGTCAACTCTACAAAGACAGTGGTGAAATCAATAGATTCAATAGTATGGTAAGTAGAGCATCATACAAGGGTATGGGGGCAATGAGTCTCCAAACTGTGAAGGACAATAACAGGGTGCATAAGGGCAATGAGTCTCCAAACTGTGATTTCTGTCCGATAATGAGTGATTTCTTTGACCAGGTAATCACACCGAACAGCACCTGTACGCAAAATAAGGAACAATTAATTTCATAATGTAATTATTCCCAGCAGCGCAACTGCCAAAAGGCCACCAGATTCTTCCCCAAGAATCCTAATTAGTGGAAAAAGATGATAATAACAACAGACTTCAAGCGAAGCACAGAACCAAGAGGAAACCAAGAGAGGGGTACACTACAGGGAATAATTGCCAACGCAACCATGATTCTCATTATCTTAAAAATCTAATTGTAAAGAAACCAGCAATCACTGTTTCAGAACTTTCATCGAACAAGTTCACTAGAAAACATTGTTGAATCAGTGCAAAGAGGCAAGGCAAAGCAAGAAACAACAAAGTATAGCAAAATCAGAAAATCGCAACACTAACATAGTTACAGCTCCCTTCCATCATTCCAAATTCATCCAACTAACTATTCAACAAGCAAAACTGAAACAGGATTCTGAACAAGCAAAAAAGAAGCCCATTTGTAGGTCGTTGGACAGCGGCGAAGGTAGCATTGAAGCAGAAACAAGCAAACTGCTAAAAATAATTGTGCGGAACATGAATGGAACCACTAAAATTCTGGCAACTGGATATCAGATCGGAAAAAATATTACCCAAAAACAAGGGACCACGGCCGCGGGCAATTGAGGCTGCAAACTGGAACAGCGTCCGAAAGGAATTAGGAAGGGCGAAGACAAATCGGAGCATTAGGGTTCCGCTCGAAATCCGAGACAGACAAACGATCGGAACGACAACAAAGAGGAAAACAGTAAATAACGGCGGGCGAACGGGCGAGCGCCGCCAACAGCCGACCGGCCGCACAGGATCGCTGGTGGTCGGTTTTTTTATTCCCGACGTTGGGCGACAAACCACAATACGAAACGAACCATAAAAAGATCGATGCGATTTCTGCTTCGTGGATGAACGGGAGAAGATTGAAGGGAAGGGAAGCCAGCAAGCTGGGGAATTGGGGCGGTGATAGAAGATTGGAAGATGGTAGATGCCGCCGAATTAGGGATTGAGAAGGAACGAATCTGGAAGTTGCGGGATCGAGCGGCGCCGGAAGAGGGCCGGGCAACTAAAATCAACCCGATTCAAATTACGGTGGAGTAAGAGAAAAATTGGGAAATACGCGAGGAAGAAGAAGCTTTCCACAAAATATCGAGATCGGAATGGGATGGAGTTGATCCGATGGCCACCATTCCATCTCACTCCAATTTGTGATCTGACGGTCCAAAATCAATTTAGGAATCAACGGCTCCGATTCAAATTCAATTAAGATGGACGGTGGAGAATGAAATGAAATTGGCACGAAAATCGAGGGAAATCCTCTTATAATATAGATAGATATGAACGTATTTAATTATATAGACTGTCAATTGATGGATCACCAAAGACTCCCCCATAATCACAATGTGTAATCTCTTAGTGTCCACGATTAATCATGAATTTTTTATTATTGTATTAATTGGCTGGATTGTAATTCTACCAAGTGGTGTGATAAAATTTATCTTATTATTTTTAATCATGAGATTAATTTTTTTTTTGGGAGGAGCCATTGAAGGCCTGAAAATGGGTGGTGGGAGCCCATGCCATACAAAATACAAAGGAAATAAAAGGGAGGGATATGGGGCCGGCGGGGATCGAACCTCCAACCTTCCGTTGGAAGCCTATGGACTTAACCACTTGAGCTAATTCTTCATCCCCATCATGAGATTATTTAATCAGTCAAAGTGAACATAAATATTGTTTATGTATTTTGAAACAAGCTATGTTATTGTCCACAATGCATCCATGATCATTGGTCCCTCCCATGTGGAACTGTATTTGAACTTAAATTAAAATTTGATTATGATACCTTCATTGTAGCTTTTCCACCATACATTAAATAAAATCATAAATCAAACAAGCGAAAGTTTGGTGGTTGGCTGGTGATCCATATAAAAAAAAAATAATAAAAAAATCATAGGATTATTAATTAAATTCTTCGATGGTGTGTGTTTATAGATTTCAATGTTAATTGCAATAAAGTGGTCAGTACATTAATAATCTTGTGTTATTTATCTAATTTATTTATTTACCTAGGAGAATTTTTTAATTTTTGCCATCGAACTCAGTCGTTAAGTTTTCTGAAACTGATTATATATATAATGTTTGCAAGATTTAGCTTGTGATTAGGTCCTAATACTTAACATTGTGTTTTCTTGTATTGTCATATTTATTCTCATTCATATTAATTTATAATAATAAAAACACCCACTTTTAATTAATATTCAACACTTGTTTAATTGGCAACTTCGTCAAAGGTTATTATGATGAATACTACTACTACTAAGAAGCTATGAATAGGTTGCCTTTCTCTGTCTGCGCTTTGGATAATTCGACAGCAAGCCAATATTGGTAATAAATCAAAACTACAACACACCAATTGATTTTTTTTTTTCTTTTTTTGGGAACGCAAATTACATAGCAGAAAAACACAAATTAAACCAACATACATGAAATTATTGGACTTGATGAGCAATCAAGCAAATTAAATACACTCTATGACCTAAACAGAAACAATGTTAAGACCAATGGGGCTTCTTACCACATGCTTGATCCCATCAGTCCATGTCAGGGCCCCAAACACATACTCTCCATCACTGTCCTTGTAAGGATTGAACTCCACCCAATAACTCATTTTCTCCCCATTGTTTTCGAACCTCAGCTCCTTAGGTGTCACAGAAACATGTACACCTGCAGGTGCTTCTATGACAGCCTTGTACACTGCTGGTCCTTTGCCATAATAGGTTACCGTTCTGAGCACCGACGTGTTCCCTTTCAAGCTCGACACTCCAATCGACGGGTAGTTTAGATCGTAGGCAGTAGTCGTCGTGTTCCTGCAGTACACTGTTTCGCCCGTGAGGTTTCTCAGCTGGGCGGGGCTCACCCCGGATTTGCAGAGGAAATCGACGATGTTGTCCGTGCTGAAGTCGTACACTAGCCCGGGATCAATGGCTGCAGAAGGGTTGATCTGCCCGGATCCATAATCAAAAGGCGTCGTTTTAGTGTTGTTTGGATGCCTCGTAATGGAACTTCCGGTGTTGTCTTGGACATTAGCTGTAAACACACAAACATTGAATCATGAAACGAATCAACGTATTCTTGCGATTTGGTTTGGAGTTATAGTTACATTCTTGTAATGGAAATACCTGTTGTCATGATCGCGGACTTGATAGCCGCGGGGCTCCAGAGAGGATGATAAGACTTAACAATGGCGGCTAGGGCAGAGGCATGAGGGCACGACATGGATGTCCCGGAGAGTATGTTATAGTCTATCGGTCTTCCAGCAGTGTTATCAACAGCCAATGGTGACCATGCCGCGAGAACATTCACACCCGGTGCTGTTATATCCGGCTGCATTCCATTCCAAAACGGTAACAATCAGTTCCCAACAACCATCAAAACAGAATGTCTTGACTTAAGGATGAATGTAGGCCAGAATGCAATATACTTTGATCACACTCGGAGTAAACGCATTAGGCCCCATCGATGAGAATGAAGCCATTTGTGGCGCCGGCTTGGTGGGGGAAATCGCGACTGTTTGGAATATTCTAGCCACAGGGTTCCTGTAATAACATACCAAGAACATATATTCCATCAAGGAGCAATACTCGAATCTATACTTGTTATCAAGATTTCTCTACTCTGTATAGGCTGTTTAGTAAAGGAAAAAAAAAAAAAATACTTGTTATCCAGATGAGACTCACGCGTTTAAAGCCATGTATGCTAGAAGCAGCTTGGCGTCTTGAGGATCGATCAAAGTCCCGGGAAGAACAAACTGGAAGCCGATGTCTGTGGCGAGTGAATCCACAAGTATTATTCCTACACCGCCACCTTCTTTTATGGCCACAGATTTCTCTGTGCGGTTATCGAAAATGGTTTCAAGCATACAGACAACAATCTTGTCCTTGATCAATGTGGGATCTAAGGTACCCTTAGAGCAAAAGCTGGCACATACCAAACAGTTTTAAGGATAAATTGAGGCCAGGATGTAGTATCTTTTCGTATTTCTGACATAGTGGTTTAACTTTCAGTACCTAGCATTTTTTGCAGGAACTCCAGGGGCTGCTGCAGCTCCACCGGCTACTAAGCCGTAAAAGCTCAGCATCTGAGCTGGGTTGACGCTAAACCCCTGCGACTCGTACAACATCGAAGAATTATAAGCAGACAAGAGTATACATATAATAATGTTAGGATGGAGATAAGGTGCAGGTGGCTGCATATGCAACCACCGTTTATGTGATGTGAAGAGTTATGTTGTATGATGGATAAAATGGTATATTTTGTGTGATGATATAGATGCTATGTGTGATGGGATAAGTATTTTTTGCGATGCGAGATATTCTTTCTGTGATGTCTGCAGCACGTTGTAGCATAAACGAATGGATAATGTTATGTTATGTTAGTAACCAACTCTCCGACAATGAAGCTATGTACCTTAATAATTTGTGAGTTACCGAGGAAGACATCTGCTCGGATATCGCGGTCCATGGTGCTCGCGGCCACAGTAAGGACCCACGGCGCAGCATTGACGACCCTTCCCGGCAAAAAGTTGTTCCCCGCGGAGGCAGAAACCACCACTCCTTTTTGAAAAGCATGGAAGCCTCCAATGCTGTTTGTGTCCGTAAAGTAACTTCTTTGAGGCCCACCCCCGCCAAGAGACATCGATATGATGTCGACACCGTCATTGATGGCGTCGTCCATTGCTGCAAGAATGTCGGCGCTGTTGCAGTAGCCGAACCAACACGCTTTGTAGATGGCGAGCCGCGCCCCTGGCGCCCCACCTCTCGCGGTCCCTGCTGCAATGCCGTATACACTGACGTTGGGAACTTGTGATCCGGCGATGGTGGATGCAGTGTGTGTTCCGTGCCCATCACTGTCTCGTGCCGACAAGAAGAAGGTTCTGTTCATCCCTTCCAGTGGCCCCAGTTCCTGTACAATTCCTTTGTAGTAATATCTCGCCCCCACAATTTTTCTAAAATAGTGAAATGTTAGGATTTTATTAAAACTAAGATAGCTCTTCCTAACTGTTAAAAACTGGTAAAATAACTGCCTACATAACAGAAAACTACCTGTTGCAATTCGACAAGGTGAAATTCTCGCCAGTTGAACATACTCCTTTGAACTTGGCCGGCACAGGGCCTAACCCGTAGTCATTGAAGCTCTCAGATTCGGGCCAAACGCCTAGATGAAAACAAATTGAAATTAGGCAAAAAAAATAAAAAAAATGTCGAAAGTGAATGCATGGAAGATCGAAATTTGGCATAGCTGCGAGAGTTTTACCAGTATCGATAACTCCAACAATCACATCTGAACCTAACTGGATTGAGGATTGGTGATTTTGTTCCAAGCCATTTATGCCCAAGAACTCCCATGACCGAGTAGTTAGGACATGGTTCATCGTGCTCTCAAATACGGACACAACTGCATCATGTTCTGCAGTCCAAACAACAATGTAAATGAGTAAGGGCATAATTTTCAAGGACAAAGAAGGGAAGTGGATTGGCTACGAATGGGACGACAAACTTGAAAGTTGATTTGCTTGTTGGGGCGTTAGCAATGCAGAGAAACCTCTGAAAGACTTTGTGTAATGATAGAGTGCAGCATCCTTCACTGTATCAGAACTGAAAAACAACACTTACATTATCATATACTTCTATATAGGAATTAAAATCAAGAGGGTGATGATGCTGCATCTGCCCTTTGGACCTTTTTGAATCTTGATAATAATTTTTATACACACAGTTCAAAAATTTGATAAACTTGTCTTGAATAATATTGAATTTGAACACGACTTAAAAAACACAATAAAGAATGATCTGTGGAGAAATATACTACTCCCTCCGTCCCACGAAGTTTGACACATATTCCTCTTTTGGGTGTCCCACGAAGTTTGACACCTTTCCATTTTTAGATAAATTAAATTAATAGAAGTTTTATTAGAATTTTAATTATTGTCAAATCCCATTAAAAGTAATCATTTTTACTATTGCACAAATTCCAATGCAATTTTACTTTTCTACACAAAGTCCCTTGTATTTCTTTAATTCTTAATATTTCAAAATTGGTACAGATAAAAATTATATAAAATATATATTCTAAAACTACACGATTAGATGATTCTAACAAGACCATAATTGATTATTTTTTTCTAATTACATCATTACGATAATATTAAGTCAAAGTTAAATAATAAACAGCATCAAATTTTATTAGAATCTTAAATACAAACAATCACACAACTTTAACTACTAAACCCCGCTACCTAAATTACCGTGCCCAAAAGAAAGGTGTCAAACTTCCGGGACGAAGGGAGTATTACTTACCCTTTATTTATTTTCTTGTTTTTTGCATATGCAAATGAATCTATGAACTTCTAAAATTTTCATTTTGTCGCTGAGAATCATGAATCAAGCTTTCTAATTTTTGCTCTTTAGGGACAAAAGGAATGCAATACAAGAAGATTAAAAATTAGAGAACCATTTTTATGGATATTAATGAATGGATAACAAAAACTCAATTTGCTTAATAAAACTAAAGAATAACAATTGATCAAGGTCGGGTAAAACTAGCTACTCGAGCTCAACTCAACTTGAACTATGTACCCTACATTTCGCTTGCGAAATATCAATGAGCCAATCGATGATAGACTTACCTGTCCATTACAGAGGCAAGCATCTCATGGTTCGCAGCAAGCACTGATTCCGAGTCCTTGAAGGAATGATCTCCCATGTACACAATGTAGTGCTGCAGCATTAAACAGAAAATGGAAAGATGATCGAGCAATTCTATTAGTATCCAACGACGAAAACTTGTAGTTAAAGCACAACAATAATGATAGGAATAACTAGAGTTGTGCATTTAATTGTCACCTTTCTAGGATCTGCAGGGGAACTTCCATTGGCTAAAGCAGCTGTATAAAACAAGAAGAATGCAAAAAAAGTTTGTGCTACTTTCATACTGCTGGTAACTGATTGTATTCAACAAGTGATATGGGAAAATAAACAATTGATGTGCATGTGTGACTTGCAGGTGGAGGTGATGAAGTTTCTGGGATTTTATTTATAGAGACAAGTTTTGTGAAGATGGCCGGCTTGGGGCTTGGCTGCATTTTTTTGGCTGAGTGGAAATGAATTCTTGAGAAAATTGAAGAATGGGGAATTAATTAATTAATTAATTAATGTGTGTATCCAAATGGAATATAATCAAGTTTGTGGCCGGCTTCATCCTATTTCTGTTTGTATCTCCTCATTATGATTCTTCATTTAAATTGGGGCTCATCTCAATTCCCAGATTATTTCTTCTTATTATTGTAGTAATTATATGAAATCAGTGCCTTAGTGATTTTACAACTATATAGTTTCTCCCCTTGTTTGTTTTTGACCCCACAACAACAACAAAAAAAAAAATGGAAAAGAAAAGAAAAGAAATGTCTTGATAATACAAAATCTCAATGCACGTATAATCGTTTGATGCAAAATGCTAACTTGCTTTATACTTCCTCCGAGTATAATTGTTGCGATATTTTTCTATCATAACTATAATAAAAATTTGAATCAAAGTTAAATACTCCCTCTATCCCAACTAAGATATTTTGTTTGACTTCTGCACACAATCCAATGCACTTTTTAATCATTAATATCTCAAAATGTATACAAATAAAAATTATGTCAAATATATATTAAAACTATATAATTACACGAATCTGACAAGACTAAACTCGACTATTTTTTCCAATTATGTACTTACAATAATATTAAGAGCAAGTTAAACAATGAACAGTATCAAAAAGTCAAACATGACAACTAAGATAGGACGGAGGGAGTAGTAAATAGTATCAAAAATTGAAGTATAACAAATCCAATGGAGCCCCCAACACAATTTGCACTTTTTAATTTATTCACATTTTCATTTGCCATAAAATGAGCATATGAAGGCTAGTGAAAAATTGAAAGAGTAAACGAAAAAGCTAAATCCGAGGGAACCAAGTTCCCGTGGCATCAACAACCAAACAGGGCTTCACCATGTCCAGGGAAAAGGAAAAAGCCAGGTGGTGATAACAACTCATCTTCTGTACCCAACTTAGCAAGACCGTCCACAACGGCATTGCCTTCACGAAGGATGTAAGCAAAACGACACACATTGAACTCCCGTCACAATTCCCGAATTTCCATAATATAGGTGGAAAGCCAATGATGATCAAAATGGGCGGCATCAATAAGTCGCAACGCTTCATGAGAATCACAAACGCACATAATATCACGAACACCCTTTTGAACTGCAAGACGAAGCCCATACAGGATGCCAACCACCTGGAGAACAGACACATTGCCAAGGTACCCCATCACACCTCCCAGCAACTGGCCCGCCGCATCCCAAAAAACAGCTCCAAAGCCTGCTCGCCCATGGCTGGCTAAGTGTGAGCCATTAGAGTGAAGAAAAATGCCCGTCCAACGTCCCATATTCCAACACACAAAATGTTCTAGTGTTCCTCTCTCGCCAAATCAACCACAAGCCCACAAGGAAGATATTACCAGCATGGCCAAGCATACCTCTCATCCAAAAACGGATATCATGCCTGTTGTCTACAGTCATCAAATCTGCAGGCACCTCCACACCAATTAAAGGGAAGACCAAATCAGCGCTGCCCAACTACAAAAGAAAAAACAATGGGTCCAAACCTACACCACCTCCACGCCACAAATATTGCACAAGCTAAGGGAGATGAAGCCAACCAGAAGCAACAGTGGAGTATCAGCTGAAATTGATTGACCTCATTAATTAATTAGTTCCCTTTTTGAAAGAGAAATATATTGGCCGATCCAATTGTCAATTTGCCATCCCAAAATATGCCTATGTTATTTAGTTTCCAATATGAAGTAAATTTAGATTCAGCAAAAGATAGATGAGCGCTGCATAACATGCCCACAGGCCAAAAGGTCTCCTTCTCCAAACAACATTACTTGAGAAACATAGCAACAAGGATTTATAACTGAATCTAAAAATAGAAATTATTTTTCCCCCATTTTAGTAGTACATTTTTGCATCAATCATTCAAACTTTGGATTACTTCTCAATAATAGTAATTATTTACATTCAGGTTCCAGTTCAGAAACCCTTGGTAGATCCTAGAGTGTACAACCACTACACTGAAAATCCTTGCATAATAGTATAAGCATTATTCCTTTCGTGCTGACTGAGAGTAACATCTGCAAAATGTGTTTTTTTTATCCCAATATCTCCTCATTTTAGATCAACAATATGGGTAGAAAAACAGCAGCAAAAATGATCTAATGTAGAACAGCAGAACCTTCTCAAATTAGAACATATCGCAGTCACTGTTGCACACCAATGCAGGAAAATATTTTTTTGCGGAAATTTAATGCTTGTATAAGATAAAGTTTACAGGCTATTTGAGAAGAGCTGAGCTCATTTTCATGGTGAAAAGTCACCTACCTTCCCGGTTAAAAAGGTTGTATATAAAATGCTCAAACAAAGTAAAAGCACAATATACAAATCACATAAAATGCACCAGTCAGAAGCAGCTAAAGCACCTGAGAACCTTCAGCCTTCTTCGCCAAACTCCTTTGTGAATCTCTCATGCACTTCAAGATCTGATTTGCTAACTGTTGGTCGTTGCCTCGCAAGAACCTTGTCAAAGTCTGTTTTTGATATGGGAGGTGGAATGATCTGCAAAGGCATCAATCCAAAGTGAATTCACTTAGTTGACCCTAGATATACTTTGGCATGGAACCATTATAACATGTAAATTATCACCTTAGATGCAATATAATCAACCGTGATTATATTATTACGGTAAAACTTCCAGCAAAACATTCACTTTATGTTCATCAATACTATCTCTGAAGGTATCATTGAACAATTTTGACAGCTAGGAAGATCTCACCGGATCCCATAAAGGTTCATTGAACAATTATTCAATTTTATTAGATATTTGTACTATAAAACAACAATATTGGTTCTCATTTTTGTTGCATTCTTATAGATCATCAAATTTATGTATTACTTTTATTACAGCTTTTCATTACATTTCACATAAGGGGTGTCAGAGTCCAGCATTGGGTTTGTAAAGCTCAATTGACCTCACCATTAATAGTCAACAAATGCATATGGGCCTCATTAAAAGAAACCAACTTTGTGTATTTTGAATTTTTGACCGTCTACATATAAGTATTTCTACTATACAATCGGATCAAATTAGACTCAACTACTCAACTGTCATGCTTTATTCATACCCCTAATTTCCTTAATGCCAATGGGGTCTATTTATGTTTCTTGACTTGCAAGACTTATTTCCCCTCACAATTACGTTCATGCACATAGAAGATAAGCCAACACGTGCTCATTCAATTGCACACAAGAGGCATTCACATCAAATATTAAATAAGATCCAAACATTCAAGAACTATCAGCTTTAGATCCATCCCAACAACTAGGTTAAGGCAGCATAGCCATGCAAATATTAACACAACAAACCATACATATACCACTCACATAAAAACTATACATATAAATATACAATACATATGAAAATTTTCATACCTTGGCAGCAAGACCTTTCGCAGCCAGGTCCTGCATTGTTGTCTGGACAGCACCAGGTTGCTTAGGTCCACAAGGAATCCATGTATCATTAGAAGTTCTGATGAAGAACATGGCATCTTGAGTTTTGCGTACGGGTTCAAATAACACATCTTTTACCTATTTAAGGCATCAGGAAGACATATTTATGTGCTGAAACACTTGTAAGCATGTTTAAGTATGGAAGCAGATGAGACATATGAAGTTACGAGCTAATACAGTTCAACAGTAAACAAGGAATAAATAATCAAGTTCTTACACAAACAGCAACATCAGAACCAGAAAATCCCTCTGTCTTCCGGGCTAGGGCTTCAAAGTCACTTTCAGTCAAGTTATGAGGAGTATCTCCTAAATGTACCTGAATAAGAATAACAAAGCTTAGTCATTTCAGTTGCTTAGCCTCAATTCCATTTATACAGATGAGATGGATGAGGTCATACTTTGAACATGTGTTGCCTTGCCTTTACATCTGGTAGAGGAATGTATATGCGCTTGTCAAATCGCCGCCTAATAGCCTACAAGCAAAAACAAGTCAGCCATAAAAAATGGAGGGCGGAAAGCATATACTTGGAACTACAGCTACCTGATCAAGGGAATAAGGAGTATTTGTGGCAGCAAGAACCAGTACTTTATCATCATTGTGGCCAACACCCTAATAAGAGATATTGAAGAGTAAGAAAAATCGTAAGTTAATTCATCATCTGCATTGTAAATATCTCCCCTCTTGACCATTCCAAGCTGAATCAAACAAAACTACCATTCGTGCACACTTATTTATTGAGTTATTATTTCTATCCAAAATCATGTAACATTAACAAGAACACTTAATTTTCCAAGAATTAGCCAGACTATTGCAATTTCCATTAAAAGAACGATTCATGTTCTAAACTAATTATCTAATTGAATGCTAAGTGTAGAAGTTTATTTAGTACATAATATTAGTGTAGCTTTTAATTTTTAACCAATCTTACAAGCAAAACGCAAAGAGTAACGAATTCAGACAATTTTCTTTCATTCCAAATAATCACTCAATCATGATCTTGTTCATCAAGTTGAGGGTACGAAATTTGTCATCCATTTTGTGAGGCAATATTTTAGATTTAGAATTCCAAATTACAGACAGTACGGAGACGCTATTCACATATTTGCTGGCAATATGTTCAATCATTTGCAACTGTAGTGCATGTACCTGCATCTGCACCAGTAACTCTGTTTTGATTCTTCTGGAAGCTTCACTCTCATTTCCTTCACCACGTTGCCCACAGAGAGAATCAATTTCATCGACAAATATAATGGCAGGGGAACTTTCACGTGCCATTTGGAAAAGATTAGAAACAAGCTTTTCACTTTCACCCATCCATTTTGAAACCAAGTCTGACGAAGAAACACTGGGGAAAAAAACATTGAGCACTTACTAGCTTTACATCCTAAGAACTCGAGCAAATGAGAAACACAAGAGCGCTCAAGGAAATAAGAAACAAACGTCAGAAAGAAAAAAGAAAATGAAGTACAAATAAATGCACACCCTCTTAGAGACAAACAAATCATGAAAAAAGCTAGTGACATAATAAATGAAATATCTATACATGAAGTGAAATAGTGAATACAAGAAACAAGAAATCCTCTACAAAAAAAATACAGTATATAAAAATATAAAGTTGTGATGCTTATGAATTGTGGGGCTTCAATATCCAATTATAAATTGGATGCTAAGATTTAATAAAGCAGTTTCAAAAAAAAATAAAAATCAAAGTAATTTCAAAAGAATAAAAAATAAAGCAGTTTCATATGTTGTCATTATCAGTACAAGTATCGTTACTGATGTAATCATGTGTCTAAGGACAGAGAATGGGGAAACATGAGCAACACATTTCTACAAGACAATGTGGGGGATTAGATGGGAAAAATTATTATTGAAAGGTAAAACATCGCAGTTCAAGAAGACACAAAAATGAGGGAGGGCAATGTACCTAAAAAAGGTTGAGTCGGCTTCAGTAGCAACAGCCTTGGCTAGATATGACTTTCCAGTCCCTGGTGGACCATAAAGAAGAAAAGCCCTCCATGGACGCCTCTTCCCTAAAAGCATGTCAATAATTCAGTTACAGGTATAGATTTGAGCTATCTAAAACATTCCGATTTGTAGATGAAATACCATGGCACAACACAAGTGATGGTAGTTCTCTAAATTTTTGTTTTAGATCTTCAATCTGGTCTTGCTCCTTTGTTACATTTGAAGATTCAAACTTCAAGTTTGCTCATTGTTGTCTATTTAATATCAAGAAATCCACTCTAGCCAACAAGGCTTCTTGATTATTCTTATTCCAGTTAATAGCTTTAAGATCTGTGAAACATACTAGAAATTGGAGTGCGTACAATCTCTACTCTGATGAAAATAGATGCAACATTCCATACAGAAGAAGGAAAGGATATTAATGGACAATAGTGTACTGGCAGCTAAGCGGCAATTAATGCATCTCACAATATGACCAGGTATGCCATACAGAGCAGGAATGATAAGTTGATTTATGCAATCCAAAGAAGCCCTAAACCCTAAACCCTACTTGGAAGAAGTGGAGCATTCTTCAATAAATAAAAGTATGATTGATACATAGTGGACAAGAGCAGAGGAATTATAACTGACCAGATTAGGGAGTTTGATTAAGCTGGTTAACACATGCGTGAAAATTAAAAAAAAAAAGGCTATATAGTTAACATTGATTCAGGATCTAGCCTCTCATGCCTCAGTATAGCAGAAGACAACATATCATGGCACATACGGTGATACGGAGAATAATATAAGAGATAGCCATTATACGAGCAAGTGTATTAATATACTGCCACTTGTCAGTTGTCAATTCTGATCGCTTAGCTTAAATGGCACACTCAATGCAAAGTAATAATGTAATAATCTAGTTACATAAAATCCCGAAATGTTTGGTGTTGGCATATTGCAACATAAACAGATAAACTAATAGTATTATCAACTAGTCTGCGGCAATCAATCAGACAATGCCATTCCTTTAACCCCACTTGCAAGGGGGGGTGGTTTAGATTTGATAAATAAATTGGTTTCAAATCCATCCGGACTTTTTAAATACTATCATGTAAGAAAAGTAGGTGTTCAGAACTTCAGATCCTTTGTAATCCAAACAAGTTTCTTTTTTTATTTCTATGGACTAGAAATATTTCCCTTCAAATGAAGCCTTTCGAAAGTTTGATCACAACAAGCATCTGGGCAATAGTAGTCAATTTGATTCCCAGACGAGTTAAATTGGGACTGGCCACCCATTAAACATTAGCTGTTGAAACTAACGAAAGCCAAGAAAAAAATCTGGGAGTTCCTGCTCCATGCACCTAAACCTACACCATTAGTTGTTCGAGTTTTGATGACAACATACATTCAAAGTATGAGGGAGTCAATTTGATTCGAATAAAAATTGGGAGTGCATCTATTAAAACTTAGTTCTTGGAAATAATAGAAACCAAGATAAAGAGCTTCAAGTTCCAGCTCCATGTGATTAAGACTACACCATGGGTACGAACTATAGCATAGACAATTCTGCCAGATTATCTAATTGATATGCCAAATCTCAACTAGCCTCAAATTATAACTTATAATAGCCTTTGTCTCCCTTAAAATACATCTATAACAAAAGGCAAACCTATCTCTTAATGAAATACGACCACATCTTTTAACCAAGCACCAATAAGCAAGACCAGAATGCAATAAACTACTAGACATTGATATTATATCAGATATGCTCTAAGAATAGATTAAATCTCAATTAACTAGTGCGGACCATACCAGTGAAAAATTGAGGAAACTTCACAGGCAGAATCACGGCCTCCTGCAAGGCCTGCTTGGCGCTCTCCAATCCCGCAACATCATTCCACTTGACATTAGGTTTTTCCCTAATAATCGCAGAATTCAACCCAGCTCGAAGCTTCTCCTTATCTCCGTCCTCGCCATCATTACCATCCTTAGGCTTGGTCTTGGGCCTTGCCGTCACCGCAGCATCCCCATTAGAAGAGGGCCCAGAACCCCCGTCATCGAGGACAGTCCGGATCTCCTCCGCCCGGCGCAAATACTCGGTGAACTTCTGCGTAATTGCTTCCTTTATTTTGGGGTTCTTCTCATACTTGAGATGGGTTCTGAAATACTCCAAGGCGTTCATGTACAGGGGAAAGGCTTTGGCATAGTTCCCCGCATTATCTTCCTTGACGGCCTGGCGGACGTACTCGATTGCTTGCTCTTTGAAATTGCTGTACATGGCTTCGGATAAATAATTTCAAAAATTGGAGGAATTGGGCATAAAGTAATGGTCTTTGAAACTGGATTGCTGCGGAAATTCGGTGGATCGGAGATCCAGCAAGGGAGAATCGGGGTTGAATCGGTTGATATTATTGTTGATTGAATTGGTGGTGGTTTGGGGGATTAAGGAAGGGTTACAACTTGGAAACTGGAAAGCGAAATTTGAAGAAGCAGTCTGTTGGAGTTGGACCCGAACAAAAGTCGCGTTTTTCAGGAAGGCGCTTTCCGGTTGCCTTCAGAGTTGTTCGTAACCAAATATTGTGCTCATACTATCTGCCTATCTGCCATCTGGGGTGCCCTACGGACTAGGGGTAGAACACTTTCAATTTTTCTCGTTTCAATTTTTTTATTATTATTATTTTTTTTCGAAAAAATTATTATTATTTTTTTTATAGGAGTATTATGTTGATAAATTTGACCGTTGGAATAATCATTGTCGAATTTCGGAACCAATTTATAATTTTAAATAATTTTGATGCTAAAAATCAAGAGTGAAAGACGAAAAAAATTCTCTCTCCACGATGAGTGCGAATACGCCTCCTCTTGCTGCACTTCTCGGCGAACCAACACTTCAGTCTTTCCCATCATTCAATCCCTCCCCCCATTCGTATATCCTGATGAATCCAACAAGAAGAAACTCTCATTCAAAGACATGGTGCTTGAAGGAAATCAGCAAACCTGGCGTCTTTGATGGATGAAGAGATTTCTGAGGACATGGTCAAGCTTGATTTCATTGATGGGGACCGTCTCCGGCCTCGACTCTACATAGCCCCTCAAATCTAAGAACGCCTCCAGGGAGGATGCCATATTTATATCTGTCCTTGGGAAGAAAGTTGGCGACATAGCCCTTAAGGAACGGCTGAACAGAATGTGGAAGGTGAGTGGTAACTTTGAACTGATTGACATTGATGAAGGTTTTTTCTTGGTGAAATTCGACAAGAGTGGAGACCAGACTAAAATCCTAAATGGAGGGCAATGGATGGTATTCGATAGCTACCTCACAATGGCTTCATGGAAGCCCAACTTTTCAGCATTCGACGCTACCCCCAAGAGCACTATTGTATGGGCTCGTTTTCCCGGCTGGGAATGGAGATTACGACGAGTTCATAGTTACTAAAATGGCGAGGGCTCTGGGCAAGCCAGTTAGAGTGGACGACATGACTAAAAAGTAACCCGAGGTGGATATGCACGGGTATGTGTCGAGATCGACTTACACCAACCCTTGGTCACAAGTATTCTTATTGGAAATCATTGGCAAAAAATATCATATGAAGGGTTACTTCTCATTTGCAACTCATGCCAAAGATATGGCCATGCTAGCACTACATGCATGAATGAGAAGGTTTCTGAGAAGGTGGTGGCGCCGGTGTTCATGGCAGGAACACAGGTGGAGGTTGGTAGGGATGACAAGGGTTAAAAGTCCAATGGAGACAAAACGCTGACTTCAACTTTTGGCACAGAAGCCTCTTCTAGCAAAGGCCTGGCAGAAGAGGATGGGAGGGTTACCAAGACATTAGTTGTATCACAAAAAAGGAAAGATGGTAAGATGGGTGGAGTTGACTTGGATAAAGGGAATGTCCCAAATACTCAACTGGACAAACAGGTGGCTGGTGGGGTTATGAGAGAGACCGAAGAGGACAAGGGGAATATCCCATCTCAACCAAATTGTGATGAGTGGGTCAAGGTGACCAAAAAGAAAAAGAAGAGCCCGCCAAAGATGAGCTCGGTTGGCATGAAGCTCAACTCCTTTCAAACGGGCCGCCAGAGTTCGGACCAGGCATTGAAAGATAATCAGTTGGCTAGAGGCCCAAAGCAAATAAAATCAAGCCCAATTACTTTAGCCTACAAAGACAGGGAAAAACGGGAAAGACTCTGAAACCAGCCCCAGGGCGACAATTCGAGGAAATTGGGAACAAGAAATCAAAGAGGGCTCGAGCTTCGACAACAAGGGAGGAGGAAAATGAAGCTTTCCGCGGGGGGGGGGGGGGGGGGGGGATGAAAATCCAATTGATCGAGGTGAGCCAGATAGCAAGGCGAATAGGGACCCGAATGGGGGCGATCAGGAAATGCTCGATGATACAGAAAAGATTGAGCCTTTGGGCGAGACAGTGGACATACCAACAGATTAATTCATGAGGGTATGGTATGGTGCGTTGGGTTCTGTTTGCCTTTTTCTCAATAATTTATGGATTTTACAATATTTAATAATTGTAAATTGATCTCTTGGAATGTGGGTGGCATTGTGGGGTTGACATCTAGAAGGATACTCAAGGATTTAGTGAACTTGCATAATCTGAATTTCCTCTTTCTCTATGAACCTCAGTCTGTCGGGGTGTGTTAGGGCTTCCTATTAGACGTATTCTTAGAGAGCTTTTGATTGAAGTAATTGGGCATGCCAGGCCTCCTCAAAGTATGTTGATTGAAGACAGATTTGCTAATCATAGGGCATTTTTGGAGGATTTCTTTTTACATGGGCTTTTCCTCCGAATTTTGTTTGAGAGGAATTGGATGTGAATGTGCTAGGCGTTTAGCTCCCTAGTCGTTAGGTTTATTTTTTTCGCTTTCCTCTATAGATATATATATATATATATATGGTTTGGACCTTCTTCCTGTTTTGGTCCTAATTTTTTATTTTTCTTCTCTGACATTACACTTAGCATAATACACACATATATATGTAAGTATATATTTTATTACAACCACTGCTTGGTTTGTCTAAGTTTATTCTTTCTAATCTTATTATTATTTGTGGTTCGATTCCCCACCAAACTTCTATCACTTTCATTATTCTTTTGTAATTTGTACTTCTCCTAATCCCTTTCCTCGCGTGTGTAAAAAAAAGAAAAGAAAAAGATTCATATAGTAATTTCTTAAGAGAGCATGCAATAGGCTATATGTCCAGAATTATTTCATGCCATTGTACAAACGTATACCTTTGTATCTTGGTATTTTTGTATAGTTGACATTGTTTGTTAAGTAATTTTAACTTAATTTTTTAATATAGTTATATATAAAAAAACAGAATTAAATAATATAGTATTGGGTTCAATGATCGTAGTGTTAAAATACTAAATTTTTATAATTTATATTTTTATACAATGAATTACTAATAATTAAAAATATGTTTTGAGTTATATGATATACTGAAAAGTATTGAATACTATTTGAATTAAGGAGTGGGGAGCGGTTTAGGGGCTGATTCAGTCTGTACTAAAGTGCTAAGGTGGAGTTGTGTATGTGCGAACTTTTGATTTGTGGGTTTATATTACCATATGTTGAGCACGTTTGGAAAGTCAATAATAATGATTATCTGAATTATAGCAGGTATTATTATTTCTATAACAAACAATTACATAAGATGAAAACATAATAATACATTGCCAAAATTAGCATGTTCTCATTTTTGGAAAATGACAGCAACCAAGATCACTTAGCACTCATTGACTTAGACACCAGCACATTCAGCGCGTGTCGAACTATCCCTATTAACCGCTCCCATAATGGTATTTTACCTTATTTCAAAATAATATAATAGGAAATAATATAGTGTGCGTCTATTTTTTTTGGTATATGAGATTGAATTATGAATTCGGACACGCTTTTAAAGTGCCTTTTTCATTTCCTCTTAGGACATCTTCAATGGTGGGGAGCTGATTTTTTTAGCTCCGCAATGCCCCTTGCCACATCAGCAAATCGCTGACGTGGCGCTTGCTACCCCAAATGGGGATAGCTCTGTCGGGCACCATTGCCTGGCATCTTTTGTATTTTTTTTCCTTTTTTGTTTTTTCTCTATTCTTTTTTCTGTTTCTTTTTAATTTTTATTAAAATTCTATTAATAAAATTAAATATAATTAAATGATTTAGTAAAAAAATAATAAAAAAGATTTTTTTATATTTTTAAGTTTTTTTTTTTGGTATTAATAGACTAATAGTGATGTGGAAATATTGAGTAGCTTTGCCTTTGATGGAGGTAAAAATGAGATGAAGTTGATTGATGATGTGGAAGAAAGAGAAATTGATGTGGAAAGAAAAAAATGGAGTTGCTAGAGGAGCTTGGATGGAGATGGCCTTAGAGTGCAGTGGTTACAGAGACGTAGAAATACAATACTAATATACATAAAGACGGATCAGGGGTGGCTCAGCTGCTGCTGGTTCTTGATTTATTATTGTCATGAAACTGGGACAAGCACGTATATACTACCTCCGTCTTATTCAAATTGCTACACTTCCTCCTGACACGCATGCCGATATTATACACAATTTTAAATATTAATAACTTAAAATGTGTACAAGAAAAAATTATAAAAAGTTGATATTTTAAAAAACTATAAGATTAGACGAATCTAACAAGATCTCACTTCATTGTGTTTTTTCTTAGATAACTATGATAAAAATTTGAATCAAAGTTAAACAATGAATAGTGTCAAATAGTGCTCCGTAGCAATTATAGTGAGACGGAGGTAGTAGTTTTCAAGACATTTGACAAACCTGCAGTGACAGACAGAAGAAGTTTGATCTTGATCGATCAATGAACTGATCGAGGGAGGATTATTAAGAAAAAGAAAAATGCATTACTACTACTACTACTACTACTTTCTGGGCACACAGATCAGACTTTTAATACTAACTCATGTATCAATTCAACACCCTTCTCATTAAGGATATGCTTTATTGCTTTTTGGTTGCGGCTTTGGACAGAAACATGTGCGTGCCCCCCCGCCCCATATTTCTATTAGTTCAAATACTCTATCAAAAAGCTGATACAGCTGAAATGATGCGCGTAGCATCAATCACAAAGGATTAATTAATTATATATACAAGTATTTCTACAATAATAATCTACATCATGTATCTTCTGCATCAGCTTTATTACTACTTCATTATTTAGTCTGCTGCAGAGGTTGTCCTAAGTATAGTAAGACATGTTATACTACTCCAAGATAATACTACTACTACTACTACTACTTTACATGATCATCAGTACTGCAGTCTGCAGCAGCTGTTTCATCTTGACCCTAATTATAAGCTGCTGCATGCATTTTGCCAGACGGGACAAATATAAGTGGGGGGGCCGCCTTGGATTTAATCCGGGTCGGGTCATGCCCCCACCATAATCCCATTGGGTCAGTTCTCAGTTGGTCATTCAATTAGTTTTAACTAGGAGAGATGAGGATTTACTCAAGCGGCAACTTTATGTCTTCTAACCTTAGGGTTGAGGGTCGGATTCCCCCACTCGGCCCCCATGCATCCCTCCCCTTATTATCCTTTTGTACTTTGTATGGTATGGACTTCCACCACCATTTCTCTAGCTTTGGCTCCTCTAAATAAAAAAAAAAGTTTTAATTAGTTTTTATTTACTTTTACATCCATTCAATTTTTGCTACCCATTTTTCTTTAATCTTTGTGGAATCTATAATATATAAAGGTTGTTAATGCTATGAATAGTGTTGGGCCTAATAATGGGTTCAACATTAATTTCTATTAATTTTTTTAAAAAATTATATTCATATTAATTTTATTTTCTTATTCCAACTTCAAATATCTAATATACTCCATCCGTCCCATTTACTTGTCTTGTTTCACTTTTGCACACAATCAAATGCACTTTTTCAACTGTTAATATCTCAAAACATGTTCAATGAAAAATTATGCAAAATATATATTATAAAACTACATGATCATGCGATTCTAACAAGACCCAACTTGACTATTTTTCTCTAAATATATACTTGAAATAAAGTCGAGCCAAAGCTGAACAATGAACAGTGTAAAAAAGTCAAACAGGACAAGTGTGGTGGGACGGAGGGAGTATATTCCAAAATATTGTAAATTTTTTTTTAACTTTTATACTATATCAATTATAATATTTCAAGTTTAAGTGGTAGTAACTTATAACAATAATTTACTGTACACTTCATATGAGATATGATAAATCGGTACAATAATAATAAAAAATTATTTTTCACAATATTAATTAAATAATTTTAATTATTTATATAATAACATATTTAAATATCTGATTTTTTATTAAGACAAATTTATAAAGTTAATAATAATATTAAAATTATTTCGTTTAAAGTATGATATAATTAAATATACCCAATATATAATAATATAAGTATGTGAATAAATTAGATTGTTTAGTTATTATATAGTAAATCATATTTATACTTCATCTCAATTCTTAGTCTATTTATAGATCAATTATTTTATTGTTACGGATTTTGATGTTCAACAAATAGATGTGTGAATATCTATCATTAACGTTTTTCAATCTATCGAGCAGAGTCTCTCATTTTTGTTTGGACAACTTTTTGGTATGATTTAATTTCAATTTTTCGCCCATCATCGATGCTTTTGGTTATTTTATACTCTTTAGAAAAGTAAGTTCATACATGAATATTGTATATCCATCATTGATGCACTTAGTTATTTTGTGCTCTTTAGAAAGTAAATTCATACATAAATATTATCTACTATTCCGCCAAATGGGCGGGGTAATACTAGTATCTTTATAAACAAAACTGGGGAATGGGGATACAATACATGGTTACTACTCACTCAAATGAAACTAAATAAATTTAAAGGGCCAATTAAGCCCTGCCATTCTCCGTCATTTCCATGCACGTGTTGCATGTATGTGATGTGCCCAACCCAAATACCCAATTATTGTGTCTTACGTGTGTATATAAGAAAAAAAACCGTTTCAAATATTTTTTTTTAAAAAAAATAACTATACCCCATTCTCGATAAGTAAATTTCATTTCATGATGTACCATGTATGTAAGTACTCTGTACTCAGTAACGAAACTAGCATTTCTTTAAGGAGGGGCCGTAAAAATCAATAGTAGTACTAATTAAAAAAAAACCACTCCTAGTCCTTTCCTGGCTTCTACAGCCTGTTGTGTTACTAATTAAAGAAAAAAAAAATCGCAGAAAATTTGATAACAATAAATAGTAAGCCTCTTGTAGGCTAAGACGATAGAATTTGAACAAAACTCTTTCGTTGGATTGCGCCTTCAAAAAAGTTAAGAACAATGAAGAGGAAACTGGTTCCTTACCCACTGTCATTATAGAGACTAAAATTATCTAACAACTACGAACTACAACTATGAACTACGCTAGAGAAACTAAACTACGAAGAAGTAAAATCTCCTGAGGAGTGTTGTGGTGTTCATCCCCTTTTTCCTCTGCAGCCTTGATCGGTATTTATAGAAGGTGATGTAACCGATGTAGAAGAACTGCTCCATGATCCAAGCCCTTTAATAACCGTCCCGCCTGTACGCCTCAACCTAACTACTCTGCGTGGTTGTTTATGTCGCTTAATATGCTATCCTCATTGGGGCCAATCGGTTAAGATGATACACTATCCCCTTGGTCCTGGCATAGGTGATTGTCCCTTTGGTCTTGGCCTAACGGGCAGATAGGTGACTGTCCCTTTGGCCTGATGGGCAGATAGGTGACTATCCCTTTGGTCTTGGCCTAACGGGCAGATAGGTGACTGTCCCTTTGGTCTTGGCCTGATGAGCAGATAGGTGACTGTCCCTTTGGTCTTGGCCTGACAGGCAGATAGGTGATTGTCCCTTTGGTCTTAGTCTAACGGGCAGATAGGTGACTGTCCCTTTGGTCTGACGGGCAGATAGGTAATGTCCCTTTGGTCTTGGCCTAACGGGCAGATAGGTGACTGTCCCTTTGGTCTTGGCCTGACGGGCAGATAGGTGATTGTCCATTTGGCCTGACGGACAGATAGGTGACTGTCCCTTTGGTCATGGCCTAGCGGGCAGATAGGTGACTATCCCTTTGGTACTGGCCTGACGGGCAGATAGGTCTAATTCATATGTTTATTTTATTTTATTTTATTTATTTCTTTTTTTGGTGATAACAGTTGCCCCCCTATTTAAATATTCAAAATGTGAAAACGAAACTTTTTGAATGTTTTGAATGATAACTCGGGCAATTAGCGTTGTTCGAATTTCCTCAGACTCATCTTTTATAATTCTAGCAATACGGTTTAAAGCCCATCTAAAAATTCAAATTTGAACTCCTTTGTTGCCATTGGTTGGCATATCCCTTGGATGTGTAAAATTTTTCTCTTAACTTTTTTTTTTTTTTAATTTCTGTTTATTGGCCTTCAAGCGGGTGAAGAATTTTTTTTTTGTTTTATTCATCGATAGGGGGTGGGCAATTTTTTTTTAAAAAAAAATCTTTCCATCCCTTGATCGACTGAGATGCTGCCCATTTTTTCTCCATGTCCATCGACTGGGACTTTGGTAAGTTTTTTTTTTTGTCAGTTGGCCATGGTCTTGGCAAATAAATTTTAATCCCCCTTCTTTTTTTTTCTTTTAAAAAAACTTGTAGTAGCCGCGTAGACCATTTGCAAATTATTATTATTATTATTATTATTATTATTATTATCATAGGTATCCCCAAGTTTAGTCAAATTTGGGCCATGATATCAACTTATTCTATATGGCCCCAATGATGCCTTATACATCTACTACATATTGATCACCCTGGTTGGTGAGGTAACAACACTAAGTCACCTTACACTTTAAACAAAGTTTCCAAACGTATGACCTTAGATGCTAAAGCCGATAAGTTTGAAATCTCATGGGCAATCAATTGTTCTCTATACTTAGGTGCCATATTACCAACCATGATTTTGATCATCTCAGAGTTGCTCAGGGCGGTTGAGCAACGTGACTTCAACCGCCTCACCCTCTTTATGAAGGCTATCAGCCTATCACTGACCATTGGGTAACTGTTTAGCATCCACTATGTCAATAATTGAAATAGTTGGCACCGGATTAAAGAAGCGACTATGGAATGCAGTCTCCATGTCGTCCCACGTTCTAAAATGGCCAGGAGGTAAGTTTGCAAACCACGAAAATGGAGTTTTAGTTAGAAATAGTGAGAATAACTGCATTTTATAATAGTGATTTCTCGCATTTTCCCCTAGTTGGGCCGTAAACCGCCCCACACGCTCGATGGTGGATGCATCATCCTCACCTGAAAATATGAAAAGATCGGGCACTCGAAACCCCCTGGGCGGAGGATGATTGTGGGTTATGGCCTCTTGGTATGGCTTTTGACAAGCCATCTGGCCGATAGACCTCACATTTAGGCCGAACTAGGTGTGTAGCATATCCGTTAACACACTTGGATCAATCACAGGGCTCTGCATAGACGCTGAAATATTATGGCCATCAAGTGGCGGCCATTGGTGTTGCACATCGTGAGGATAAACATGCATAACTGGAGGTGCAAACTGAACATTAGGAATTGTGGGGCTAACCATTGGTGGTCTCCATGTCTCCTTATTAATCCTTGAATCAGGCATAGGTCTGATTCGGGATGTCTCAACTGGCTGATCCACATCTGTAGGGACAAAATCTGCTTGCTCCTCAAGTGGGACGTTTTCGGGAAAGTTCTCCGTAGCCAAGGGTGTATGCACTCCCAATGAAACATTGTTTGGGCAAGTGGCGTCAGACCCTTCACCCCTGGCATCTCGTGATTATGCCCTTTTAAAACTCTGGAGTTTGGCATCCCTAACAGGCAGCGGTTCTAAACTCTGTGAGGGATTCATCATTGTTCTGTATCCTATTGGGACGCTGGTCAGCCCGTGTGAGTGATTGCTCACCCCGACTGGGTACTGAGTGATGCCAACTAGTGGTACTGGAGCCCGAGAATGAGGCATAGATTGATTTTGTCCCACCGATCTACCATTCACTCCTGGTAGATGTTCGTAAACACCTTTCGGAGGCCGGACACTAGTTGTCCAGTTTTGGGAATTGCCCATGGTAGACATATATGGACCTGGTGCATAAAATCCTTGATTTCGGTATGATTCTTGTGCAAGCAATTCATTCTTTAAAGCCGTGATCCGGCTATCTAACATTTTCCCAAGTTGCTTAATTAAATCCGCCGGTATTGTTTCCAGTGGATGAACCATGATTGGTGTCTGTCCAGTTGTAGGCATAACATCCGATGATAATGGGGGTAATTGTAATGGAAGTTTGCCCTGTTGAGGGCACTGGTGGCGGAATTATACTTGCCAGCGAATTTGTGGTATTCTGGGGAGTAGACATATTTGTCCGTGTTATGATTCTCGATCGTAATATCAAATTATTCAATTGATCTATTGTGGTTGATTGTTCAATCTCCCACTGTGGTCGCCAATTTGCTATCGCAGAAAATTTGATAACAACAAATAGTAAGCCTCTTGCAGGCTAAGATGATAGAATTTGAATGGATTGCACCTTCAAAAAAGTTAAGAACAATGAACAGGAAACTGGTTCCTTGCCCACTGTCAATTACAGAAACTAAAATTATCTAACAACTACGAACTACAACTATGAACTACGCTAGAGAAACTAAACTACGAAGAAGTAAAATCTCCTGGGAAGTGTTGTGGTGTTCATCCCCTTTTCCTCTGCAGCCTTGATCGGTATTTATAGGAGGTGATGTAACCGCTGTAGAAGAACTGCTCCATGATCCAAGCCCTTTAATAACCGTCCCGCATGTACGACTCAACCTAACTACTCCGCGTGGTTGTTTATGTCGCTTAATATGCTATTCTCCTTGGGGCCAATCGGTTTAGATGATACACTATCCCCTTGGTCCTGGCATAGGTGATTGTCCCTTTGGTCTTGGCCTAACGGGCAGATAGGTGACTGTCCATTTGGCCTGACGGGTAGATAGGTGACTATCCCTTTGATCTTGGCGTAACGGGCAGATAGGTAACTGTCCCTTTGGTCTTGGCCTGACGGGCAGATAGGTGACTGTCCCTTTGGTCTTGGCCTGACGGGCAGATAGGTGACTATCCCTTTGGTCTTGGCCTGACGGGCAGATAGGTGATTTGTCCCTTTGGTCTTGGCCTAACGACCAGATAGGTGACTGTCCCTTTGGCCTGACGGGCAGATAGGTGATTGTCCCTTTGGTCTTGACCTAACGGGCAGATAGGTGACTGTCCATTTGGCCTGACGGGCAGATAGATGATTGTCCCTTTGGCCTGACGGGCAGATAGGACATTGTCCCTTTGGTCCTGGCCTAGCGGACAGATAGGTGACTGTCCATTTGGTCCTGGCCTGACGGGCAGATAGGTCTAATTGATATGTTTATTTTATTTTATTTTATTTATTTCTTTTTTTTTGGTGATAACAGAATCATTATGTAATTAAATTAAATCGATATAAAATCCTTAGTCCTTACACTCCACCAATACTTTTTGTACGTAGATACTTCTATTTAGTTGGTGCACATAAACTAATAGTTTATCATTCATTAGAGACAAACTATTAATTAGCGAAGTGATATAAGTTTAATTAAGTGGTTGATGTCAGATTAGAGTGTTGTATAATAGCAATTAGGGTAGGAAGCTGAATAGCGCATTCAGCTTCATTCTGAAACTGCTGTATTAATATGAAATAGTGCTAGTCAACAAAAATGCTTTAAAAATATCATATTTAATTGAAGAGATAATATAGGAAGGAAATCCACTAATAACTAATTAAATGCCACTAATCATGGGCATTTATAACATTCCATGAATTAATTGTATGAATTAATATGTAATATGAAGTAATATGCCACTAATATGCCACTAATCGGTTAGTGGCCATTTCCAATACATTTATAACAATCCAACATGAAGTAATATGTATATAATCTAGCAAGTGGCATTCAAGCACACATCATGTGATTAAAATGATTCACCATGAAATTAATGTAAATCCATAATAATATTATTTTGCAACAAAATATGTATAGCTAATTCAACATATGACACTCAATGGCAGAAACATGTCATTAATATTAAGCAGCATGAAATAAACTAAATTCCACAATTGCAAGGGAGAACCCAACATGTGATTAACTTGATTCAGCAATAAATGAATGTGAATCCATCATAATATGTATCTAATTCAGCAGGTGACATTCAAGCACTTAGCATGTTATTAGCCTTTAGCATCATGAATTAAACTGGATTCCACATTTGTGAGGTAGAATTCAGCATATTTATTTACTATGGGTACTGGGATTTCGAAGATGATGGATTTTTTTTCCCTCGACCTGCTCTGGAAAGTTTAAAAAAAAATGGCGTTTGATGGATGAGAGTGTGAGGTTGGGGAGTTGGGAAATGAGTTGACGTTACATATTGGGAAGAAAGGAGTGTAGCTTTTAAAATAATACAACATTTTAAAAGTGAAATCCATAATAAATCCATTAATAGGATAAAAATATAGTTCCCAAAAATATATCCCACTAAATTGGTCCATTACATGTTAACATAAGATTGACCCCAATTTAAAATAATCTAATTGATGCAAGAAAATCAAATATTAAATAAATACAATCATACCATAAAATAGTGGTACAACCATTAATGTATAGACCCTATTCAGAAAGTACCACATAGCATAAACCGTGACAAATCCAGCAGTTCAGGCTTGTCCTGAATCATGACCTAACCGCCTCCGTATAATAGAATTCACTTTCGAATTTAAAACATTAGAATTGAGGCACTCTCTGCATATACTAACAATATATATATACCTGCTCCACTTTTCATCTTACTTATATTTATATTGTTAACTATTACTAATATTTTAGGTTGGGTGTAAATAATAGTCTATAATAGGTCGAATTTTACAATTATTTTACTGTATTTTTTTTCCTTATAATAGTATATTACAACCTATACAATAAAAAAAAAATGGAAAAAACGGTGATTAATAAGGCTAATTAAGTATAAAAGAAATTGTAATAATAATTCAACACCAAAAAGAGCCAAGATGTCAATTCTCATACACACAAAATGCATTTACCCATTACAACAATATAATAATCCCCAAATCACATCATCTCAACTCATTACAGAACCTATCACATAATTAGTCAAACATAACAACACAAATTTAAGGACATAATTAGCTTTAATTACCTCAACAACAGCAGTTTAATTATTTCATACCAACACTTCACTCCATTACCGGTACGTACTGCCTAGTTAACTAACTCACACATTGATTTCATTTTAATTATTATTACTGCAGACAACATACGTTTCTGCTTGATTAAACCCTAACATCCAACAAACCCTCCTCAGTCCTCCATCGTCCAGTCCAATAATCAGCTAGCTTAGCGCTTCCTGGCAGCGGTTTCTCGCTGGCAGTTGAAGTAAACGGCGGCCACCGGAAGCCCCAGATCGTGCTCCTCCGCGAACTTCCTGGTGTTGAACCGATCACGAGAAGGGGGCGGGAGCATTGCTCCCTGGACCCTCTTCTTCTGCTTGAACAGCAGAAATACGTACCTGTGGATGCCTATGTTGGGCCTCGGCATTTCGTAGCTCACAACTTCTTTTCCTGTTCAATAATTCCCCATCATCATTAATAGTATATTAATATTAATTGAATGTAACATCAGTGTAAAAGTGATTAATTTGTGTTGGGGAAATGTCGATTAATAATGTAATGGAAAATGTGCGTAGCGTACCAAAGGAGGAATCAGTCGTCCCTGGGATGTCTGTGACAATCCTAGTCAAATCAAGACTCGTGCTTTTGTCAGTACAGTGAATGAGATAAAAAAAGAAATTATGGATAATTAAAAACGGACTAGTGAGTAAATAATACAGCACTGTAGTAAAAGTGTACTCTTCTGTTCTACTTCTACATGCTATGAAGTAAGAATTCATGTGATGATTTCATTTGGTAAATTCCTTACTTCTTTTTTTGGATGTTTCTTTCTTCTCTTCTCATCTCATCATCATCATCTATTTTTTGTGTGTAAATGGTAATGTGTGCATTTCTTCTTTTGGTGCTCTCTGAGTTTCCTATTTTAACGAACCCACGAACTTTTATTCTTTACTAGTATGTTTTCTAAATTCTAAATTCAAAAGTACCCTACTAATTAAAACCAAAATACATCATAAGGGCTTTCAACAAAGAATTTAACTTTATATGTTTTATACAAGAAAAGAACTTCAGGGTTTGGTTATCCTTGGTTTCCGCCTATGTGTTTTCTTGCTAGCAAACAATAATACTTCTATTATATTGGAGTTTACCAAAACCCTGAAACCTCAAAATCCCCTATATATATTTAAAAAAAAAAAATCACACGAGTTTCATACCAAGATAAGTTAAATCATCATTATTATACATGACTTGTCCTCCTTCCCCTTGTCTATGGAAATAAACCCCACATACCAAACCCTTTTCTTCCTGTTGCACATTTACACAACACACACACACACACACACACACACACATATATATATAGAGAGAGAGAGATATATACATATAGAAATAGATTGTTTGAAAGTATACCAGTGCAAGTGCTCCCTGAGATATGGATCACTAGGGCCAGGGACATCAGGGTCTGTCATGATCTGCACCAACAATCAAAACCACAATATTTCAACAACTTGATTTCAACAACTATAGGAAAAAAAAAACTTGACAAAACTATTTCAAGGCTACCAGGGTGAAAAATGATCTCATGTCCCCTCCATGAACGTCAGCCCTAGGTTTGGACACAACGGCGGAAGGGAAGAACTCATGGCCATTGTAGACGTGCTTGTTGGAGTTGTAAACCACCGACATTTTCACGCTATGGACGAAATTGTCCACCACATCTCCAATCACTCTCCCAATCACAAGAGGGTCCGATGATGATAATTTTGCCATAGCAATATTATCTTGTGACTTGAAATTGGGGAAAACAGAAATGCCCAAAAGAGAGAGAGACAGGTAATTATTAGTACAGGGGATGGATAGCTTCTTGCTTTTGATTCCTTTTTCCTCTTGATGATGAGAATTGGAATTGCAAAAGGGCTTTATTTATAGTGGAAAAAACAAGCAAGTGAGTGATGAGAAAAGTGTGAGGCTGTGCGCTGTGGAGATAGTAGAATCAATTAATCAATTAGGGTTTTAAAAATATTTTGGGGGTTTTAAGAAAAGCCTCTGGTTATTATTATTATACATTGGTTATGGCTATTATCTGGCATGCAAAGGAGAAAGCATGGATGTCTTTGAAAATTTTGAAAAAGCAAAAGAAATATACTTGTAGTTTGATTTGACATATGTTGGGCTACTACCTCTAGTTTAGTGAAATTGTAAGTAATTGATATCCTTGCCATTTAATTAGTTAAAACTTTAAACTTTATAATTTGAGAATTAATTCTATTGCTGTTCATTGTTTAACTATGACTCGAATTTTCGTTATAATTATACAATAAAAACAAAAAAACAGAGTTTAGTGAGATCTTAATGGATTTGTTTGACATTTTAGTTTTACAATGTTTCATAATTTTACTTATACATACACTATTTAAGTTATTTATCGCTAAATGTGTATGAAAATGTAACAATTAAAGAAAAAACAAAGGAGGAAGTGTATCAAGCTTGCTAGGTGTTCCCTGGCTTTGGCTTTTTTTTTAAAAAAAAAAAATCTCGTTAGGTGGGTCAATTATAGTATTAACTATTAAGTAAAAATCATAAAAGGGTTTAAGGACCACTACAAAATTCAATTATCAGGGACTTAATTTTTATGCTTCATAAATTATAATGATATGAAAGTTTTAAGTGTATATTTAATTTTAGACAGTAAAATTAAATTTATGAATAGAAAACACCCAAATAAAAATCTCTAAAGTATATATACTTTATATAAAAATTTCGAATTTACAAGAGAACAACAGCCGCCCAACCCATATCGATCAACTTGTATTAATCCCTCTGGCCCAAAAATCTTTTTTTTCCTGTTCAACATATTATTAAAATCTATACCCATTGAAGGACTACTACATGTAAGGTGTTTAATTTGTGCATTGAAATAAATAATATGGGAAGGAATTTTTCGAACATATATTTCGTTCTTTCTCCCTCTTACATATTTTTTTAATTTTATTTTATTATTCCAAAATTTTCCGCCAAATAATTGGAGGATATTCCACCATTGAGAATGAAAAGAAAAAAAAGAAAAAAAAAATTACAGACAGCAGAGTGTTTGGGACATCTGCAACTAATAAGTGAAAAAGGGTTTATAACCTTTGGTATTTAAGGTATAAAAAGGGGGGGAAATTCCAGGTGGTTGTTTTTGGGGAACTTTTTCCCAAAGTGTAAAATGGGTATTTCCAGATTTGGGTGGGAATAACACATAAAGGAACTCCACATTCAGACCATGAAGGTATTAAGTATTGATGTAGTGTTATTTTATAGTGATGGTGGGAAGTCATTTCAATAGGAAAAATTATTATTAAATTTTATTTTATTTTATTTTAAAAAAAGGGACAAGAATAAAGAGTAGTTAATAGTTCCATCTGAAGATGCAATTTTGGAAATGTGGAGGATGAGGTTTTTTTCTATATATGGAAAAGCTCCTGATGCCCTTTTCTTACCGTCTCATCTGCTTGAACTGGAAATTCATGTCTCTGTGCCCAAATTGTTTGTTTATTTTGTTTCCTTTTTCTCCTTGCCTCTTAAGGCAAGCTTAATGGATGCCACACCTTCTGTTCTTTTGATTCTGTGGCTACTTTTCCTAAGAAAGTAGGAAATTGTCTGCGGTCTGTATGCCCTCTTAATTCATTCAGAAAATACTCTCGATTCTGTTACACTAATTTTATGTGGTAATAAAGTGCTGATTATACATATGGTTCAAATTGAGGCTTGAGTATTGATGAAGAATTTAAATTCGAATTTACATACTCAAAAATCTCAATCGCCTATGAACTTTATAATTAATCCTTTGCTTGAATATATTTATTTCATGAGGATCTTCAATCCAAATGTGTTGGAAGTATTGCTAGAAGTGTTGGAAATAAGGGTTGTATTGTTTAAAGGAGGCTTTCTGGTGTGGGCTCACTTAAAGTTAGTGTATGTAAATTCGAATTTACATATGATAAATGACTTGCGTTAGGGGTGGGCAAAATATTCGAACCGAATCGCTGAACCGCAAAAGTGAATCGAAATCGAACTGAATTTTCGGTTAACCGAGGACCCCGATTCAAATACAAATACTTCATTTAAGTATTTGTCCGGTTCAAATACAAATACAAATACTTAAATTTTTTTTCCCGATTTAATCGAACCCAACCGAATATATTTATTGTGTTTTAAAAAATTATATATATATATTGTATATAATATGCATATTTGATGGTATATAATTATATATTAATAATATATATCATTATTTATTTTATTATTTAAGTATATAATAATATAAATACTAGTAAAGATAATTATCAAAAATATGTCGTGTATTGATTTTTTGTCCTTAGGAATACTCATCATTGAAATAGACACTACACTAAGATTTTTTAAATATACTAGTAATATATTTTGATAATACTAAAACGAAACACATAATTCGATAGTTAATTATATTTAATAACCTCAAAAATAAACCTACAAAAGTTGAGAATTAAGAAATAAAGATTTGATATTTCTCAAAAAAAAAAAAAGAAATAAAGATTTGATTATAAAGTTTAATAGACTTGAATAAAATATTCGAACCGAATCGCTTAACCGCTGAATTGAATCGAAAACGACCCCCCGGTTAACCAAGGAGTCCGATTACAAATACAAATACTTCATCAAAGTATTTGTCCGGTTCAAATACAAATACAAATAGTGAAAAAACTCAGGATAACCGAACCGTACCCACCCTCACTTGAGTGTAATTTTGATACCATGTAAGGGTGAAGTGATTCACCTTTGATTTCTTCCAACAATATACTCCCTCTGTTTTTTTTTTTTTTTTTTTTTACTATACCCTTACATTGTAAATACTGTTTATTAAGTAACTTTGATTTAACTTTTTAGCACGGTTATATAAGATAAAATATAGTCAAGTGAGATGTTGTTGGATTCGTCCAATATTCGTGTAGCTTTATAATATCACACTACAAAAAAAAAATATGTTTAGTGACGAATCTCATGGTGACAAGAATAAATTTGTCACTATAAATATAAATCTTGTGATAAAAAAATTAGTTGTCACTATTTTTACAATACCATTCTTAACTAGTGTCAACACCAATATTTGTCACTATGTTTTGTGACTAAAAATTTTATTTTAGTGTTGATCTATAACTTTTTGTCACTGATAAAATAAATGTTAATGACAATTTTAGTTTTTTGCAAATAACTAATTTCTTATTTTTTGTGATATTTTAAATCTGTGACTATAAATATTTCTTATAAGTAGTGACAACAACAACTTATCACTATCTACTAATATTAAAATCATATTAAAAAATGAATTAAAATTAGTATTTTATAATAATTAATATTTTATTTAACATTAAAATAAAAATTAGTTTCCTACCTGTCAACATACATAATCTATTTCTCCAAATTACCTACCTCCCACCAAATAGACGGAAGAATTACCTAAAAATCTTTTTTTCTCACTAAAAATCTTTTTTTTTGTAGTGTCAAATTTTTATAACTTTTACTTGTATATAATTTGATATATTAATGATTGAAAATATGCATTGGATTGCGTGTTGTGCCAAAATGGAGAGGTTTTAAAAAAACGGAGGGAGTATTAACTTTTTTTCTTTAAAAAAGATATTTTTTGAAAATATGCAAAGGTGCACAAAAGAGAGAGTTTTTTTTTGGTGAAAAGCGCACAAAGCGCAGCTAAGAAGTCAACGAAGGACAAACAAAGAAACGAGCAGAAAAAGATAAAACAACTCAAAACCGGGGGAACCAGGTCCCTGCCATGTCTGCCGAGATGGAGGAACGAGCATCATCTAGAGGAAACGCCCACGTGGTGAAGAATTCCTCAAACTTAGAACCATGCTTCGCCAAACAGTCAGCCACTGAGTTTCCTTCTCTAAGAATGTGAAACCACTTGTACCCAGGATGAATGGCAAGAATGTCCTGGATGTTTTTAATCAGGACAAATAAGCTGTGATCCGGGGAGAGATCCTGTCGAATGAGCCGAAGAGCCTCCTCAGAATCAGAGTAGCAACAGAGGGAATCAATCCCCATACAATGGACCCTCTTGAGCCCATTCCAGATGGCATGAAGTTCAGCATCAAGATTTGTAGCAAAACCAATGGATCCAGAGAAGCCTTCCACCCAACAGCCATCCTTATCCCGAATAACACCACCAAACCCTGCATGTCCCGGATTTCCAAGTGAGCTACCATCCACGTGAAGAATCATGCCACTGTATCTTTTAGGATTCCAATGGACAAGGCGCATACTCCTCAACCTGGGCGGACGGCCACAGGCCCTTTCAAAGGCCATGCCCAAGAAGCTTGCCTAGCGGGCCATGACTGCAATATCGGGGGGCTCATGTCTAAAACACATTTGATTACGGCCACTCCAAATACACCATATGGTCGCCCATTGGCTCCCCGACCAGCTTCCACCGAACTGGGAGAGAAAGGAAGTAGCATCCAAATAGTTGGCAATGAATTGCAAAGATGGCAGGCCTCCCATCCGGTTCCATAACTCCAACGCCCATGGGCAAGAGAATAGCATATGTCTGAGATCCTCAACAGCGCCACACATATCACAAACAGGCGAGGGGGCAATACCACGCTTATAACGAACCTCATTCGTAGGGATGGAGTTGTGCGCCGCCAGCCACGCAAACACCCTAACTTTCTCCGGCCCTTTAATCCTCCAAGCCCAGGCCGTAAGCTTGTCATGAGTAATTCCCCGCTGTCCAAGTAACCAGGTGTAGCCTGTCTTCACAGTGTAACGCCCTGTCGGGGACATCGCCCACACCTGCATATCTCTAGCCAACTCATGGGACACCAGAGGCCCGAAGTCCCACGCCTCTTGTTGAATATCGCCCGGGACCAAAGTATAAAGCTCATTCCACCTTCAGGCGCCATCACAAAACACCTCCTTGATTTGTAATGCAGAGTCATTAATATGTACATATGTTAACCGATGACCAATCGGCCCCCTACGGAGCCAATTAGAGTCCCAAACATTGCTGCTCCCATCCCCAAGTTTCAGTTTGAACCCAGGCAGCAAGAGATGCTTAACTTTCACCAAGGAGCGATATACATTGGAGGCTCCAGGTTTAGCATTTAAGTCCCGGATGTGGCTGCCATATTTTGACCTCAGCAGGGAAACCCAAGGTTTGGTAGCGCCCAAGTAGAAATCCGAGAATAGTTTCCCAAGAAGCGCCACATTCATGTCTCTAGTTCGACGTAAGCCAAGCCCTCCCATACTACGTGGTCGAGCGACCTTGTCCCAACCGACCAACGGGATCCCTTTACCTCCAACATCCTTCCATATGAACTCCCGGATACATTTGTCCAGTTTGTCGCAAGTCGTAGTTGGAAGCCAACTACACTGCATGATATACGAAGGGATCGATGAAAGGACAGCGCGTGCCATAGTTATGCAGCCCGCCCTATTAAGAAGTGCACGCTTCCGCGTTCCAAGGCGGCTATACATTCTGTCCAACAAGTAGTCGAAATGAGAAGGTCTTCCCACACCATGAATGAGGGGAAACCCTAGGTATGTACCAAGTTCCTCCACAAACCCAATATTGAGAATAGAAGTCAGCTCCTGTTTGACATCAGAAGACACTGAGTTCGACGCGTAGGCAGCCGATTTTCTAGTGTTAATGCGTAATCCAGACAACCCTGCAAATGAAGATAGGACCGAATCAACACATTGAGCCCCCTCGACAGACGCGTGAGAGAACAAGAGCAAGTCATCGGCAAATAAAAGATGAGACAAGGGAGGCACATTACGACTCAAATATACTGGTTGCCATTCACCATCCTCTACACACTTGGCCACCGTGCGAGAGAATTTTTCCATAACGATAATGAACAAGTAAGGTGACATGGGATCACCCTGCCTTAATCCCTTCGCCGGAGTAAACGGGGACAGACTCGAGCCATTCCAAAGGAGAGAGTACGTGGGCGATCTCACACAAAACATGATCAGTCTGTGCAAGTTAGTCGGGACTCCCATCTCCGAGAGACACCCGTCCAAAAAGTCCCACGAAATGTTGTCATAGGCTTTCTCCAAGTCAATTTTCAGAAGAAATTCCTTCGATCGCCTCTGTCGGTTCCGAAAGGAGGATAAAACCTCTTGGAGGATGATAGCATTCCCAGTTGTGCCTCGCCCAGGTAAGAAAGCAAACTGGTACAGACCAATATAACTTTGGAGAAAAGGCCTCAGCCGATTGATGATGACTTTAGTCAGGATTTTGTAGCTAACATTGCACAGACTGATAGGCCGAAATTGTCTAATTTCCCGGGGGATATCAACTTTAGGAATTAGACAAATATACGTGCTAGATATGCTGGGATCAAAGGAGCCAGAGTGAAGTGCCTGAGTAATGAATTCCCATACCGAAGGCCCTACCGAAGACCAATACAACTTATAAAATTCAACTGGGAAACCATCGGGGCCTGGAGCCGAATAGGAGGCCATGTGCTTGACTGCCTCGTGCACCTCGTCCAAAGTAACCTCATGATCAAGACTGTCCGGGGCTGAAAGCTGCGAAAGAGAAGCAAGAGGTTTCGAGGGGGGAGCTGGGGGCATTGTGTAGCCAAACAATTGACAAAAATGATCCCGAGCATGGTTTTGGAGAGTGGAATCATCCTCCGTCCAGTGGCCATGCACATCAAGCCCGGTAATTCTTCCCCGCTGTCTACGGATCTTGGTGTGCATTTGAAAATACTTTGTGTTACGATCACCATGGGAAAGCCACTTATCTTTTGATTTCTGAAACCAAAAAATTTCTTCTTGTTTCAAAATATCATCCAACTCCTGCATGAGCTGCACTTCCAATATTCGATGTCTCAAGGAGTCCACTCTTTCCAGAAATGTTCGAGTGCCCTGAAGACGTCTCAACACAGTTTGCTTTCTGCGCCTGAGATTCCCAAAAAGATGCTTATTGAAGAAAATAGAAGCCTCTTTAACAGAGGTTAGTTTGGTGGCTAGCTGCGGATCCCCCATGCACCATGCCGCATCAACTACATGTACATAAGAAGGATGCTGAGCCCACATTGCCTCCTACCGGAATGGCCTCCTACCTGGGTTCCGAGAGATAGCCGCACACCTCAGCAATAAGCCATTATGATCTGAGCATCGGCGCGGCAACACCTGGACAACAGACTCAGAAAATAGGGATAACCAAGCAGCGTTAGCCACAGCCCAGTCTAAGCGCTTTCTAGCCATAGGACCACCCGTCGTATTACGTTGCCACGTGAACGAGTCTCCCACCGTGTGCACTGTACTCAAGCCACAATCATGCAGCATGTCCCGAAAATTCTCACATTGGCGAGTGGAAGCCATCATACCCCAAGCCTCCGATGCTGACAATACCTCGTTCCAATCCCCAATGGCCATCCAAGGGCCCTGAATAGAATGCGATATCTCCCGTATATTCTGCCAATCCTGAAGACGCAAATGCAAGGCTGGATTAGCGTACACTGCTGTAAGAAACCAAGAAATTCCCCCGTCACAAAGTTTGATCGTCACAAATCGACTAAAAACCGAGACGACAGATACTGAGAAGGTTGTTCCCAGACGCCTGAGAAGCCAGATGCCTCCAGCGCGACCGATGCTCTCAATAATATGAATTGCTTCATAATCACACCGATAAAGGGGAACCCGAAACCGATCAAAAAGACCCTGAGGTTCCAGAATACAAACAATTGAAGGTTTATAAGTTTTCAAGCTATCCAAGATGTGGCGTTGAGTCGGCTTTTGCATGGCGCCACGAACGTTCCATGCAAGCACTGTAGTGTCATGGAAGACTATCATGGGATAACAGGTGCGGTATCGTCCGACCCTTTGCTCCCATCTTCACTTAGATCCATAGCGGAATTCTCAGTAGCTAACGCTGTAAAAGAGTTGGAAGAAGCCACGCCAATTTTTAATTTAGTCTGTAGAGTACGCCGAGGTCGTTTGCCCTTGTACCTGCCTTCCGAATCCACAAGACCTTCGTTAAACTCCACAGGGATATTGGGAGGTGTGAATTCCACCGGAGGAGATGGTGAAATACCCTTGTCCGAAGTCGGGCGACCAGGAGGTCTTCCATGATGGGATTGATTCGTGATGTTCGCTAGCGGAGCTCCATTCACCTTAACCGGAGGCCGATGTGATTGACGGGGAGGACGTGTGACAGTAACCCAATCCCCATGAGTTTCCACAATTGCATGAGGGCATGAAACCCTATTTTTAGAAACTGGCGCATTTTGCTCAACAGTTTTGGGAAGATGATCCAATCGCACATTTTGTGGGATATTTTCCTTCCCTGTAGGCAGATTTTGTGCTCCACGATCCTGCACGTTTTCCTTTGACCCACTGGATTCCGCCTCCTCTACCGGAACCCTAGGTACCTCCGGGTAAGAAGCCCGATCGGCAGGAGCCGTTGCCGCCGTTGGAGTGTTATTGCCATGACAACACACAGCAAGACTAAATCGAGCACGACCACACTTAGTACAGAGGTTGTGCAAACCTTCATATGATACTCGTTGCCAATATCCATTCACCCGTACCTTGCCAATCACAGGCTTGGACAGATCCACCTCAACACAAACACGGGCGAAACGGCCCTTCTGCACATCTGTAGTATTGATATCATATTTAAATGGCTCCCCACACGGCTAGCAATAAGTTCAAATGCTTCTTCTCTGTAGTAAACCGGATTAAGCCCCGGAAAACGCACCCAAACGGACGTCTTCGTAACTTCTTTCTCAGGATCCAAGAATTCCGGCGTCCAGGGGATAACTGCAACGTGGTGGTCAAACACTAACCATGGGCCACCACACAAGGCCTTTTCTCTATCTTCCTCCGAGTCAAATTTCGCTAGGAAGAATCCACGATCAACATCCAGAAGTTCGAAGAAACCCTTAGGTTTCCATAACCCTTTGAGTTTTTCCTTTAGCAAGGCAAATCCAAACCGCTTGCCCATAACACGCACCACCAGGGCATCCTTGAAGGGCATACAAAGCCGGTCCATGGCTTCAGCAGAGAAATTGACTTCCGGCAGCAAAGGATTCCCATCAACAAATCCAAAACTCGTGAGATCAGCAAGGGACGAATATCACTCAGTGGTTCGGTAGCACTACGAAAAAAAAGAGTTTTAGTGAGGATAACAGTTATCACTAACTTGTCACTAAAAATTCTGTCACTAGCTTTAGTGACAAAATTCTGTTACTAAATCTAGTCGTTTTGTCACTAAATCTAGTGACACAATTTTTAGTGACAATTGTTTTCTTCACTAAAAATCTTTTTTTTCGTAGTGTAGGCTTCCTGAAGGTAATATCACGGAACGAGACTTTAGGCCGAACAGGAGGAACCCCGGGGTCCGGCGGTTCCGGCGACGAATTGGTATGAGGGAGGGGCGAGAGAGAATCAGAGTCAATCTCCATTTCTATTTTAATTCCAAAAGAGAGAGTTGAAAATAGGTTTAACAATTGAATATATCTGCTCCGATTAGAAATTTCAGTAGAATCTTAAAATAATTTCTAAAAAATAATAAAAAAAATTTGAAAATCAAAATATGCGAAAATTTTGAAAATCACATTCATAACCCATCCAAAATATCCGCCATCAAATCGGACGGTTATCGAATGTGATACCGAATTATTATGATATCACATTCAATTCGATAACCGGCCGATGGATACCAAATTATTATGCTCACCCGGGAATGGGACTGACCCAAGTGGTTATGTTTTGTGCCTTCCAACCATAGGTTCGGGGTTCAATTCCCATCTGACCCCCTATCCCTCCCTTTTAATCGCCTTTTGTAATTTGTGTGGCTTAGGCTCCCACACACCTGTGCTGACACATAGGTATCAATGTTTACAAAAAAAAAAAGAATTATTATGCTCACCCCTATATATTAAACTAAGTCATTTCCAACTGATCCACTAAGAACTCTATAAGTCCAAACATATCCCAGCAGGTCTTTCAACGATACAACCCTTATATCGAACACTTAATTCTAGCAGTACTTCCAAGAAAATAACCAAATGCATTAATGCATTGTTGCATTGGGGTCAAATGCATTTATAGACTATTCATTGTTAAGATCTCGATCATAGTCTTAGAATCTTACTATTTTACGATCATATATCTCTAAAACGATTTCGATCCTTGTAGGATCTTAAAATTAGTAAGATCTGGATAAGATCTCAATCCTGATTATAGAATATTACGATCTTATGGTCATACTCCCTTAAACGCTTCTACGATCTTACGATCATACCCTCTTAAACACATAAGATATTTGTAGGATTTTATGATTTGGGATCAAAGTAACTTATTTTCTTTAATTTTAAACTTAAGAACTTGTACTCCTTATGTATGATGCATAAAAAAAATATAATATTCATGTATGCAGAAACTGTAATGTTTTTGTACTGTATTATATTAATTAACTTGCAAGATTCAAAACACACAAATTAATTGCTTTTACTTGTAATATGCATAATTGAGTTTATCCATTATTGTAATTTTATAAGATCTTAGGATCCCGATTTGATCCTACGATTCCGATCTTGTAAAGAGAAAAACAATCACATATATAATCTCGATCTTAATAACCTTAATTCATTATATTCATAAACAATTTTTTCCTACGAAAAGTTCAAGTTACTACATAAGACTAAGGATGAATAAAATTTCACGTTAAGATAATATGAACCAAACTATTATTATTATTATTTGCTAAACAACTTGTACATGCTAGGAAATGAGTGGTGAAAGCCTATATGAACCAAACGAATTTGAAATTGCTTTATTGTGATTGAGACCGAACGAGTTCAACAAATCATGATTGGATTTGATCGAATAATTAATTGGGCTAAAGATGAAAATATTTTTGAACAATCTTTTAAAAGATTGTTGAATGCTACTATGAGCATTTTAATTGTTTTTTTTATATCAACCATTACTTTAGAACTTTATGGTTTCTTTAGCAAGTTGTCGGATCGACGATTTGAGACCAATTGTTTGAGTCTTTGTGCAATTTGTAATATCGTGTTAACTCAAACAATTTGTGTATATAAAAAGACTATAAGCTCCATAAATGTGAAAGGTGAGCCGTTTCAAAAGCCCACTAGGGTTATGTCAATTCTTTCTTTGTGTGAGAGGAGGAGCTACAAATGACTTGAACTCCATTAATTATCTATGAGGATTAATTATACTATTAATTAGGTCGAATTTTCTTTAATGTAGGGTTTTCTTGAATCAATGCCCTATGCCAACCCGTTTGTCAAACAAGCATCCATGCATGCATAATAACTCGACGACCATGGAGGGGGGAAAGAAATTATACCCAATAAAAATAAAAATGAAAACCCTAATAATAAATATAATTGGATGGGGGGTCAAATCATACTTTTAACTTTGACTTGCATCATCTATCAAATCCAACAAACATATTCATATTCAACAATTCCATTTTAACTTTTTCGAATAAAGTGGTCATTTTTATTGGAATGAGGAAATGTAAACAAAATTAATAGGACAGTGATCAGTATATAACTAGCTAGAATTTGGTTTTCTATCTAACTATCGGGGAAGGGCTTTCTCTCGTTTCAGGCACTCTCCTCATATATGCTCCACTACTACATTAAACATGAATAAGATAATGAAAGGAATATGGAATCCTTGGCTTGACATATATATGATCACACCATATTGTTTAGGAGCATATCACTTTTGGTCCCCTTTTTTTTCCTTAGTTATTTCGCCTTCAGATTCTTCAATTAATTCCTTCCTGCCACTTTATTTGTGGGTTTTGCTATTCTTTTCCAAAACATCATTTCGATAGTACTTATGAACAACATATCCATCAAACCAAGCATATGTTTCATGAGGATCTTTTTCGTAATCGCTTTAAGTTCCTACCAATTATATGGTAGAATCATCACCCATTGTTTGTGAGTACGAGATATATCAGTACAAGGAAATTGCTTAAAATGATTGGACAGAGAGTTAAAGACACACACACAAACACACACATATATATATATATATATAGTAGATCTGTAGATACCCATCTGGATCATCTCAATTCACTATAAGAAAAAATGTTTTTTGCGACGAACTTTTCCAAGGACTAGTCCTCGCTACCTTAGAGTTTCCGAGGACTAGTCCTCCCTTTTCAGTCCACGGTGAAATCTCCTTAGCAATATACTCATCGAGGAACTACTCCGAGGACTTGGGTTCCGACCATATTTCCGAGGGTTAGTCCTCGGAAATTGACCATCTTGGACCCGGTTCTTGCTACCACATTATCCGATAAGAACTCCTCGGATAAATGGTCGGAAATATTTCCGAGGACTAGTCCTCAGTAAAAGTTCTAGGAAAATCCGGTTAATTTCCCGAACCAATATACAAAGTTTCCGAGGACTACTCCTAGATTCTTCTCTCGGTATATTTTCCAAGTAATAGTCCTCGGAAAGGTCGTCGAATATACCGGGACTCAACAAACCTGTTTCCGAGGACTTGGACTCGGAAAATGTCCTCGGAAAAAAAAATTCCCAGTCCCATTGCAGCCTGTTTTCGCACCTCCAGAGCCACCTATAATCAACAATATCCACAACAAACAATCATATACACGATAACACAAAGTAGCCATCAAAGAAAATATCCATTCAACAACATTTCTCGCATTCAACAACATCTGGGGGCGGGTGGTGCAGGCGGTCGTGGGGGATAGGGAGGAGCTGGACGTCGAGCAGTCTTCTGAGCCCCTAGTAATGCAATGTCATCAGCTAACGACCCAATACCATATATACGCTGCTGGTGGTTCTTCCCACCACTAGCAGCGTAGTATGCAGCATTCGGGTCTACCTCCCCATGTTGTGTCGCCATCTCCTGCGAAGCTACCTGAAATTTTTTCTGTTGGACAGAACAATTTACACAAGTATTAGAACCAATTCTAATAGATAAGACCCAGTTACACATTATTTAGGAACAATTTAAAGAGATAGAAAAATATGTACAATTAATTACATTGTAAGTTTACATACTCAAGATTCTCTGCCTTCTCCGTGATAAAAATATCATCTTTCTTGTACTTATGAGTTTTCGCGAACACCTCATAATGCGTCGGCGCTTTCCCTTCAATCTTCTTTGAAATAATATAATATAATGTGAATAGGAAAATTAATCGGAAGCGAAATCTTTCAATTATTTTTAAACAAATAAGAAGTTATCACTTGAATATGCAACTGAAATAATCTACTAGCATACCAGTTTTTGCGCAACCTCAGTGTGTGAGCGAGAACCTGCTGTGTGAGTTGGCTTTGCAGGTGCCATGGGGTCGCCGCCACGTCGATTCTTCTTATTCCTCGCATACAACTCTTTCTTCTCATCTGAGTCCCAAACCCGACACCACGACTGCCAATGCTCGTCACTCATCCCAGCGGGCTTCTTCCTCTTGTTCCGAACCTCCGATGTCCAATCAGTGTATCTCTCCTGCAGCTTCGATGCCCAGTGCTGCCTTACCTGAGGGTAATACTCATCCTCAAATATGACCTATCGTTGTGAAGTACAAAAATACACGATGAATTCATATATCAATTTGTTTCTATTCCACTCATAGATTTAAAAAATCCCAAAAATTGAATGTTAATGTTAAGAGTATACTGAACAGTGACATACCAGAAACTCCATCCAAAATAGATCTATCTGATGCGGGCTGACTGAATTATAATCGGCACCGCTTCCATCGTAAAATTCCTTAAATGGTTTTGTGAGACATCTTGTGGCCTTGGTCGTCCACTCTATCATGTGTTCGGTGACATAGAAAAACAGGTTGAAGAACCAGCAAAACACTAACCATTGCGTACATAAGATGAAGTCATAAAATATACCTGCCGTTGAAGAACCAGCAGAACACTAAACGGGATGCACATCACCATTACTGTCGGTCCAAATCTCGACATCAAACAGACATGAAGAAAGAATATAGCATCCAAACGATATCATCATCATACCCACTGACTGATGTTATAAGACCATCTTGTTTAGATTTATTAAAAATCTGATTCAAACTTCAAAGCCCTCACAGAAAAAAAAAAAAAAAAAAAAAAAAAAAAAAAAAAAAAACAATGATAAAGCTACCAAACACATTACATCTTTTTAAAAGCATTATTCCAATTAACATGTGTTTGCAAGACAAACTAAAGGTCACACCAACATTAGGCCAAAAACATGTCATTACAATATACTAACAGGACAACATAAATTCCACCAAAACTAATCTATTGAATTGGACTGGAAGCATTCCAATTAAGATAGACCGAAATTGACTTCAACGAGTTATAAATATGTGGTCCGTAGTCTTAGAGATTATGGATTCACTGGAAACTAGAAGCTAGGAATATAAGATAGACAGAAATTGTACAGCTAATCAATGCCATAAATTGGTTAGTGATCGAAAGAAGATGAAATGTCCTAAAAGTGCAGCCTGGGTGGGATTTACAATCTCATGTTTACTACAGTGCATATCAATGCCATGAGTGGGGATGCACTTTCAATAAATCAAACAATTTACAAAATCGTACCACATCAATGTACAACAGATTTACTCATTTACAATAAGCATATTGTTTCGAAAGAATCTGAGAGAGTATTGATAAAAGAGAACTCCTTACCTCGACTGTGAAGGGACGGCAGGCTTCGGTGTGCGATGAACTTCCGTTCGCGCTGGAAGGAAGCGGCACACAGCGAAGGCGGCGCCGGCGACGGGACGGAGGCGGGGGCAGAGCGCCGGCGAGGGGAACACGTCGGAGAAGAGGATCCGTTCGTCGGGCTATGGAAAAGGAGGCGGTAAAGTTTAAAATGGACGCTGTGAATGTCAAATGGTGAAATTTCTTAACCCTAATTTACAGGCCTACACCGATGACTACTCCTCGGACTTGTACTCGAAAACCTAGACCGAATTAAAACTCTTTGACCCGGTCCAACACCCTTGTACGTCTACTCGGAAATGTCCTCGCAAATATTAGACCGGTTAAAACCCTCAAGCCCACTCTATATTCCTTGTACTTCTCATCGGAAAAGTCCTCGGATTTGATTCCAGATATTTTCCGTCGACCTCAATTTTCCCCCTCCGAGGAGTTCCCGTCGACCCCTTGCTAATGACTCTGTCCGAAGAGTTGTTCACGGTTTAGTCCTCGAAAAATTCCGACAATTTCTCGGTCCTCGGTTGAGGTACTTGGAATTCGGGACTTTTCTTGTAGTGCATGTTCCATCGGCAACGGAGAGTTTGGACCGAAGAGATTGAAATCGTGAATGTGCCAGTGACTTTGTGAGCAAGTCGGCTAGTTGATCATCAGTGTGGACGTAAGAGACCAAGAAATGCCCTTTAGCAGTGAGGTCTCGAACGAAGTGAAGATCATTGGCGATATGCTTCATCTGGGAGTGTTGAATAGGATTGTGAGCAAGCCGAGTGGCACCCATGTTGTCGCAGAGAATGCGTGGAGACGAAGAAAGAGTAACACCAAGCTTGCTGAAGAGGTGATGAAGCCAACAAACTTCGGATGCAGTGGAGGCTAAGGCACGATACTCGGCCTCTATGGATGAGCTAGCCACTCCTCGTTGCTTTCGGGATCACCAAGAAATCGGGCTTTGGCCAAGAAAAATGACATAGGCCGAAGTTGACTTCCCATCACTCATGTCACCACCAAAATCAGAGTCAGTGTAGGCAGTGAGGTTCAAATTGGAAGAGGGTGTTGTTTTTTGAAGCAAAAGGCCATGATGAAGTGTGCCTTTTTAAGTATCGAAACAAGCGTTTGACAGCATCCCAATGAGAGACCAAATGAGAAGTCATGTGCTGGGCCAATTTGTTGATAGTAAATGCAATATCTGGACGGGTGAAAGTAAGATATTGGAGCCCTCCAATAGCACTTTGATATTCCGTAGCATCAGTGAGTTCGCCCGATGCTTGTGAATTCCGCGCGATGGGAGTTGTGACAGGTTTTGTACCCTTAAGACCAAAACGTGTTAAGAGATCAACTGTGTATTTGTGCAGGGAAAGAAATAAGCCCTCAAGACACGAAGCAACCTCAATTCCAAGAAAATATGTAAGTGGTGCAATATCTTTTACAATGAATGTCGACTTGAGATGCTTTATCACGGCCGAAATAGTGGATGTGCATGATCCGGTGATAATCAAATCATCAACGTAGGGTAGAATAAGCACTGTGACTGACTGCCTTCTGAGGATGAACAGAGACAAATCTGCATGAGACCGACTGAACCCAAGTGATGTGATAGCAGAAGAAAGACTAGTATTCCAAGCTCTAGGTGCTTGCCTTAAACCATACAAGGTGCGGCATAAAATGCAAACATGATTTGGATGGCTAGAGTCGACAAAGCTTGGGGGTTGGCTCATATAAACAGGGACATCCATTTTGCCGTGTAAGAAGGCATTACTCACATCCATTTGGCGTAATGGCCTATAATGAAGAGCAAGAGATAGAACTGTGCGGATTGTAGCTGGTTTGACCACCGGCTGAAAGTATCATGAAATTCTATCCCCGGGCGTTGCTGAAAACCTTTGGCAACAAGCCGTGTTTTGTACTTATCAATTGATCCATCCGAATGCCGTTTCACATTAAAAACCCATTTACACCCAATGACATTAGCACCTTTTGGAGGAGGAGTCAAATCCCAGGTGCCAAATTTTTTAAGAACGGTGATCTCTTCTACCATAGCAGCTCTCCATAAAGGATGTGCAAGAGCATGTTTTAGTGTAGAGGGCTCAAGACTTTCTGGTATTGGGTGTTTAGTAGCAGTGTAGAACTTCTTTGGCTTATAGATGTTGTTGCGACTGCGTGTGGTCATGCCATGGGTGCGGACGGCTTCCCGTGAAGGTTGTGGAGCCGGGTTTTGTGGGGCATGAGGTGGAATGTCATCAGTACATGTCTGAGAGTGAAGATTGGCATGTGATGACTCAATGGCCTGTGGAGTTATGGGCGTTGAGGAGCTTGGTAGAATACCAATGGATATATGATGTGGAGTAGAAACCGAGGCTGCGGAAGAGATGAAGCCCGAAAAATATCCCTCATCAAATCTGACATGTCTCGACAAGTAGAGACGACCAGATTTAGGGTCGAAGCATTTATATGCATTTTGAGATAGAGAATACCCAACAAAGATACAAGGTAGAGATGGCAGTGTAAGCTTTCCATGCAGGTAAGGACGTAACCAGGGAAAGCAACGACATCCGAAAATTCGCAGCTTGTGATAGTTCGGGGCCTTGCCAAAGAGGGACTAAAAAGGACTTTTGTTGTTTAAAACTGTAGTGGGCATTCTGTTGATTAAGTAGACTGCTGTTTGCACAGAGAAAGACCAAAAAGAGGATGGTAGGGCAGCTTGATGAGTTAGAGATCGACTCACTTCAAGAATGTGGCGATTACGTCGTTCAACAAGGCCATTCTGTTCCGGTGTATGGGGTGCAGTAGTGTACCAAGAGATGCCATGTTGGTTGAGGTATGAGCGAAGAGACGTAAATTCACCCCCGTTGTCTGAGTAAAAGTTCCTAATAACAAACCCAAATTGTTTCTCAACCAGAGTCTGAAATTGTGGAAATAGACCAGTCACGTCAGATTTGGCACGCATATGATAGAACCAATAGTAACGAGTATAAGTCAACCAATAGTAAGAAGTATTTAAAACCATCAACAGAAACAACTGGTGCAGGGCCCGACACATCAGCATAAATAAATTCCAAAGCATGAGAAGTAGTGAAAGAAGTAGTCTGAAATGGCAATTTATGAGATTTGCTCAAGCGAAATGATTCACAATTCATAAGCTCAAAATGAGATTGTTTAATAATAGGTAACCGAAATGAGTTGACTATAAAAGAACTAGTATGCATAGAGGGGTGCCCAAGTCGAGCGTTACAGGTGGAAAGAGAGCTGCATGTCCCAATTGTAGCAAGGGCAGCACTGCGCTCAATTTTATTTGGAGGAAACAGGTGATAAACTCATTCAATACATGGTCCCTTAAGTAGAGGAGCTCCCGATTTGAGATCCTTAATCATATAATAAGAAGGAAAAATTCCATGGAAACATTGTTAGCGCCTGTGAATTTACTGACGGATGGCAGATTTTGTGTTGCCATAGGAGCACATAAAGTATCATTCAAAACAAACGTGCGGGAATTAAACGGAAGTTGAGATGTACCGGTATGAGATATTTGAAGCCCAGTGCCATCAGCGATATGAACTTCATCTGTGTCGTCATACTCCGAGTGAATAGACAAATTGCTCAAATCTGGAGTGAGATTATGAGACGCACATGAGTCTACAATCCACGGTAAGCCGTGATGTGTGGGAGAAGTTTGAGCAGTATTAACCATCGGCTGCGAACGACGGCAATGGAGGGCGGAGTGGCCAGAAAATCCGCATAGTTGACATATAATAGGAGCACGAACGGAGTTGGTTGGGGTGCCTCCGTTGAAGGGACGAGCAGAACCCGAGTTACGGCGTTGCTAAGAATTCCTCCAGGAGGAGTTGTTGCCACGCTGATACTGACCACGGCCAGAAGAAGATCCGCGGCCATACTGCTGCTGGCCACGAGATTGCTGATTGGGCCCACGTGGCGGCTGTGATCGCGCCATGTTAGCGGTGGCCACAAGCTGGCGCTGAGCTGACTCTTGAGACTTGATGGACAGTTCATGTTCAACAAGGAGATCGTGAAGTTCTTCAAACTGGAGAGGCGTTTCACGAGCGCGAATAGGGCCAACAATGGTGGCATAATCAGGGCCAAGCCCATTGACGACAAAGAGTGTCAGATCATCGAGAGAAACAGGTTGATCAATGAGAGCAAGTTCATCCGCTTTGATATTGACATAATGAAGATATTCAGTGATAGATCGATCCCCCATTTGGATGCGATACAAATCACTCTTTAATTGATTAATACGAGACCTCGATTTTCCTGCAAAGAGGCGAGTAAGGATCGCCCAAGCCTCAGTGGAAGTGGTGGCGGACGAGACTAAGGGAAGCACCGTGGCAGAGAGAGATCCAAAAATAGCAGCAAGGAGTTGATCTTGACGAGTCCAAAGCGTGACAACATCAACATTGGAATTGTCAGCAAGGAGAGTTGGACACTTGTTGGTGCCATCAACAAAGCCTAAAATATTATGGCCACGGAGAAGAGCAACAAGATGTGCTCTCCATGAAGGGTAATTGGTGTGATCGAGATGAATAGGGAGATGGTGATGAGCCGTGATCGGCACAATCTGGGGAGAAGCGGGGGTGGTAGTAGCTGTGGTGTTCTCGGTGGTTTCAGACATTGTGTTGATCACAAGAGTGGTGGGTGAAGAAAGAGGAGAGAAAAAAAAATGACAAAGGATTTTGGTCACCCGCTCTGATACCATAAAGGAAATAAGGAATGTATTTTCTATTGTATTGAGTGAGAAGTATATCCGTATAAAAAGAATGAGAAGTTACAACAAATCCCTAAGATCACTCTCAATCAATAAATTACAAATCAATCAAATAATAATATAATATCAATCAAATCTTATTCCTTAACACGTACTATGTAATTTAACACGTACTATGTAATTTATAGAATTGTCCATTTATTCCCTTACCATCAACAAAGCAGGGCATCAAAAATGTCTGCATGCACTAATTTTGAAGGGATTGATTCAATAATCGCACTTGATCAATTTTTAAATCAAATTAATTTGTAATCATTGGATTGATCCCAGTAAGTTCTTTATTAAATTCTCGATTGACTTATTGTATTTCACAAAAAAGTAAATTGCATTTCTGGGTACTTTTGTAAGTACACCTATAAGTTATTCTACCTAAACCTTCTTCCTTTTATATTTTTTTTTTCTGGAAAAAGAAAAAGTTTTTTTTTTTTAAGAAAAAAGGAAAGAAATTATTGTGTCCAATAAGGCTTTGAGTCTCTCCCTGTGTGTGGTGCGGTGCGGTTCTACACTGATCATAAATATTATAAGGATATTTTATTAGGCATGCACTATATCACAAGAAAAAAAAAAGGACTTTGAACACTAAAATATTCATGTCATTATAGTTAATACTTCCTCCGACCTTTTTTAGTTACTCCATTCCAATCACTGTTTTCAACTAGCTGACTTTGGAGCCTTATTTGATTAGGTTAGAGAATGATTTTGAAGGTAAGTCTAACATGAGTTTTGTAGTTTGTAATATGTACTTTCACTATTACTTTACTATTTTTTATTTAGCCTTATAACGAATCATATAAAACCATCCAAAGTTAGCTAGTTGAAAATATTGATTGGAATAGAACAATTAAAAAGAACGGAGGTAGTATAATGCATAAGATTTCTATTAACAAATAATGGCTATTTTTCTTTCTTCTTTATGTTCCTTCTTTTTTTCCTGGGTAAGGGTAATTACATAATTTGATTTGATTTGGATAATTATTATATTGGGCCCATAGAAGAAGCCCATGAAGAAGATTATGGAAACTCTTCCTTTAAGCCAACAATATGAGTAGCGATATTCAAATGGGTTGTACACTAAGCAAACACAAGCATTTTAGGGCCCAACTTGGTCCTTGTTTCTTAATTTCAATTAAAATAGTCCTTTTTGTCATTTACATAGATAATTAATGATAAAAAAATTTAATTTGGTTGAAATTAAGAAACATTAAATTAGACCAGAATATCAAATATAAAGGATTTGGAAAAATAAGTAGATAAAGGACGAAAATGAATATTTTTCTTTTTTTTATCACTCTAATAACTAATGGAAATATGGGATAAATATATAGACTCAAAAATATTCTCAGCCTATTCTTTTAAAAAAAATGTTCAAACTTAGAAAAGCATCTCATATCTTGAGAAAATCCGAATAACATCCATATTATTTTCAGATACGGACAGATATTTATAATCTCATATCCGGTCTCGTAAATATCCATATTCGTATCCGTATCCGTCAAAAATCCGTCAGATAGCAAAATTCGAATATAATCAAATACGACATCGGATCCGACGGAAATTATCCGCCTCCTTTCATCCCTAATTGCACACTTCCTACACACTACCTAAGGATCAATATTATTCATTTTAAATGAAAATTTTATTTGACCATTGGCTCTAACACTATGTTAGTGAACAAACTCTGCTAATAGGCATAAATCAACAATTATATCTCTTATCTAAATATACATGCTATTCTCCATTGGAATTTCACACCATCGAAGATATGAAAATGATACAAGCATGAAGCAAGGCTTCAACATATTATCCGCTCTCATTCGATTCCCCACCCAAACGTTGAGGTTGTCCCAAATTGTCATACCAATTTATATATTTGTTCAAATGAAACCGAAAAGGAGAAAAAAAAAAAAAAAAAAAAACATGCAAAAGAGATGAAATCATAAAATTGATACACATCCATAAACTATTACAAGCCTTCCTTATGATTGACATAAATGGCGGCGCTGAAAACGTGAACCACTTGCAAGAAAATAAACAGGAAAGGCGCCAAATACATAAGTATATTTGGAAGAGGCCAACAAAATATTTGCAATAAGAATAATAATGGGACAATGATAGGTAATGGTTTGGAAACGAGGCGCACTGCTGTCGCTTGTCATTTCTGGTAACATGTCGGAATCAGACAACTAATATTTCGAACTCCGAAATGTCTTAAGAGATCAATGATCTTCTTCAGCAATCAGCACCCACTATATCTACACCGTTGGCATCAGGGCTCCAATAAAGATCAACGGTTTGTATACGCACTCAGACAATCTTTAACAATAACCACCTCAACCACCCAATCATCAACGATCTCATTATTTTATTCATTTCTCTCTCCTTCAACTCATCAATATTCATTCCAACCCAACCACCTAAATTTTACATACTTTATCAATAACCACCCAACCATCTAACCACAATATTATATATAATTATTTTATTTTATACAATTTTAAATTATATTGAAATATAAAAAATAATATATAAAAAATATAAAATATCTTATTTATAAAGAATAAAAAATCTAAAATATTATAATATTTTTTCTTTATTTTTAGTTTATATAAATTTTAAAATGGGTTAAATATATCAAAATTGATATATTATGTATTTAAAAAAAATATAGCAAAAGTGGTCTCTATTTGTAGAGAATGAAAAATTAAAAAAAATATTGTATATTTTTTTATTTATTTTTATTTTAAAATATAAAAAATATAATAATTTTAATAGAATTGGTTTAAAATTTTAGTTGATCAATGGGAAGGAGACAAATGTCCACATCCCATTGGCCAAAGTAGATGAGACCAAGTGGTCTCTTTTTTTATTTGGTCGACCATGGGAGAGCCAACCCAACCTCATTTTGATTTTTTTTAATTAAATAATGACATGGAGGTGGATCTTGGAAGAGACCTTGTCATGGTTAAAGTTAGTCTGATGGCTGAGGCTTGTAGATAGCATGAAACTATTCTTAAGAGTTCGTAAATAAAATGAAACCATTGCACTGGCAGATATGAGTACAATTAGTATGTAGAGACCATTATTTTTTTTGACAGTGATGTACAAGGGTCGGGAAAAATAGAAAAATTAAAAAATAAGCTACAACAACATGGGAAAGGAATAGAGGTGTCAGGACGGGCTGGCGGTGCAACACGGGCCAAACCCACTCCAGCCCACCATTCGGCGGGTTTAGACGGGCCGGCCCACGGCGGGGGCGGGCTCGAATTACCTCAGCCCAACCCACTGGCGGATTGCGGGCCGGGCTAGCCTGCAGTTTTTTTTAGTTAATTAATAAATTTAATTTTTTTAATTATGTAATATCATTATTTATCCAAAGTTAAATATATTATTTAATTTTAAAATAAAAAATATTTATAAAAATATAGAATAACTTAGTTTAATTTTGTAAAGTATTCTTTTTTAAAATAATATGAAAGTGGTCTAAAAATTAATGTTAAGTATCTGACGTCATATATAATGAACATTAAACTTATATTCATTTAATTTAATGGATATTAAGTCTATTTTATATTTTTTAATAATATTTTACAGAAAAACATATAAAATTTAATGATGGCTCCCGTTTCTCTCGTTCCCCCTATTTCTCCCGTGCCTCCCGATCCTCCGCCGCCGGACGACTCACCGCCTGGTAATCCACCTTTGTCCTTCCGAGACGCTGCCATGGCCGGTCAACCTGAAGAATCTGAGTCGACTTCCTTGATTGATACAGAAGATTTGCTGAAAGAAAACTTGGTTACCATTGATCGCTCGGGCTCCAACCAGAGAGTCCCTCGTATCCGTTTTGACAAAACGCTCCTGGATGAACTTTACGTGCCTTGGCATGACACCCTTGTTATCAAAGTCCTTGGATCTCCGGTTGGTTATATGGCTTTGAAAGAAAGCCTTAAGCGGATCTGGAAACTAGATGGTGCCTTCGACTTACTTGACATAGGGTTCGGATGCTTTCTCGCGAAGTTTGTGCAGCCCTCTGATCGAGAGAAAGTCCTTACAGGAGGACCTTGGTTGGTTTTCAATCAATGTCTCGCTATCCTTCGGTGGACTACTGATTTTAACCCAGCGACAACGAAAGTTAATACGATACAAACTTGGGTTCGCCTCATCGGCATGAAACAGGCGTTCTACAGGGAGAATACCTTGAGGGCTATTGCATCCTCGTTAGGCACTCCTCTGAAATTTGATAGAAACACCATAGCGATATCCCGGGGTCGGTATGCTAGGGTTTGCGTGGACATTAAACTTGACGAGCCACTAGTGGGGACATTAGATGTTGAAGGCGACTTGGTTCAAGTGGCCTATGAAGGTCTGCATGTTATGTGCATGCGATGTGGCTGCTATGGTCATCTTCAAGGTCGCTGTCCGGAGAAGCCAGCCCATGACCCGCCTCAGCCTGTTACTGCAGTTTCCGTTGTGCCACCGGCGGAGGACATCCCAACACAACCTACGGCGGAAGATGCTCACCAAAATGTTGATGATTCAGTTTCCAAACAAACCCCACAAAATATGGCAAGTGAATCCCCTAATTTAGTTAATGAGTCCACGAATCTTGGAGTCAAAGATTCACTAGATTTGGGGGTGGGAGAATGGATGGTTGTCAAGCCTCGACGACCCCGCAGACCTAATCCCTCCAAGACAGCGGACAGAGCTCCTGTTGGGCCGTCCTCACAAGAAAAAAAATAAGACTCTGGGACGCAAGATTGGGCCGGGAGTATTGAACAATCCACCATCGCAGACAGAGAGGACTAAAGTTGCAATTCGCAAGCCTGGCAACTTGCAGCAGGCCCAGTCGAAGGATTCGTCTACGGAGACATCTAAATCGATCGTTGTTTTCAAAGTTGGTCCCAATATAACAGGAAGTCCTCGTACCAGTGGCTCTCGTCATGGCGCCAAGAGGATACGAGCAGACAAGGGGGTTTCTCATGGTGTTGGTGTTGAAACCTCTTATACCTTCGATCTGGAAAAAAATTTTCCATCCAAATTCACTCACCTGCCAAATGGAGGGCTTGGCAGTGAACTGACCATCTCATCTGGAATTGAAACTAAATTAAAGGATGGGCTTTTAAACCCTAGTGATGTAGTCATGGTCTCGGGGGAGGCAACCGCTGTCGACAATATGGATACGGCTTGCCCGGAGGAACGGGTTGAGGACCCTCCCGCCCCCTAATGTTAGAGTTCAATGCATTTTCTATCTTGGCATGGAATGTTCGTGGCGCTATGCACAAGAATACTCAACGCCACATTGCGGATGTACTTCGGACTTCTAAGCCATCGGTCTTTGTTCTTATGGAACCTAGGGGTTTATTTGAACGTCTTCGGGTTTTCTTTTACCATCTCAATTATGAGATGCTCTATGTTTCGGACCCTGTTGGCATGGCAGGTGGTCTCTGGATTTTGGTCAAGCTAGGAACTCCCTTTACCTTCACTCATATTGTAAGTTACAGCAGAATGGCCACATTTAATATTGCCATGGGTGCTGCTAGTTGGAATTTCACTGCGGTTTATGCTAACCCTTGCCCTGGCGGGAGATCTCTCGATTGGGAGCATATGATTCAGACATCTCGGATGATCCAGGGGCCCTGGCTGGCATTAGGGGACTGGAATGATATTCTATCTCCTACTGAGGCTTTCGGAATTGGATATGTGGTTCGCAACTGTGAGGTTTTCAACGACATGCTTGAGAGTTGCTGTCTATCCACCCTTCATACTATTGGTGAGGAGTTCACTTGGCAAAAGAATACTTCTGGGGGGCCGGTTGCACGGAAACGCTTGGATCGTGCCGTGGCCAATATGGAGTGGACTGCTAATTTCCCCGGAGGGTTTGTAGAAGTTCTACCCCGTAGAGCCTCTGATCATAATGGCATACTGGTTCGGTGTTACCCGAATGCGGATCCCCTCATCGGTCGACCATTTAGGTGGGAATACGCGTGGTCGGCCCATCCTCAATATGAATCTCTTGTAGACGCTGCATGGAATTTAGGTGAAACTGAGCTAGACCAAAACTTGCGGCAAGTGCAGGAAGCTTCGAGACAGTTCAATGGTCATATCTTTGGCCATATCCTTCGCCGGAAAAAGCGTCTCCTCAGAAGATTAGCAGGCATCCGTCGGTGTATGCTCCGCATTGACTCTGCTTGGATGCATAGATTGGAAAAAGATCTTATGACTCAACTGGATGATACACTGAAGCAAGAGGAAATGTTCTGGTTCCAGAAATCTCGCGATAAGTGGCTCACGCATGGAGATCGCAATACTCGCTATTTTCATACGAAGACACTTATCCACCGTCAACGAGGACGCATATTGGGTCTGGAGGTGAATGGGCATTGGGAGACAGACCAGGATACCCTTAAGGGCCATGCACGTCACCACTTCAGCCATGTTATGGGGTTTCAACCCCATCTGCCTGGCCATGTGAGCCCTTTAGCCACTCTTGATCCCCTCTCGGATGTCAGCGAATTGGAGGAGGATGTAAGGCAACGAGAGGTTCAAGATGTGCTTGCTGGAATGAAAGGACTTGCTGCCCCAGGCCCCGACGGCTTCCCCGCTATCTTTTATAAACTCTATTGGAGCTCGGTGGGTAACTCGCTTTGGAGTTTTGTCCGTGAGTCGATGAAAAATGGCTCCTTTGATGTTAAGCATGCAGCGGCTCTAATCTGTTTGGTGCCTAAAGTCGAAGTCCCGAAGGAAATCCGCCACTTCCGACCGATTAGTTTATGCAATGTGAGTTATAAGGTGCTTACTAAAGTGATTGTGGCCCGGCTTCGACCAATCCTACAGAGCTACATTGGTCCTTTCCAATCTGCTTTCCTCCTGGGGCGTGGAACTTTGGGTAATGCGGCCATCCTCCAGGAAGTAATACACTCATTCTCTATTAAACATCGCTCATCACAGGATTTTCTTTTGAAAATCGACCTTGAGAAAGCGTTTGATAATGTTAGCTGGGACTTTCTTGCAACATGCCTAGAGGAAATGAGGCTTCCGGATTCATTAATCCGGATCATCATGTTTTGCGTGCGCTCTCCTTCCTACTCGATATTGTGGAATGGTTCGGCTTTGTCCCCAATTACTCCGGCTAAGGGTATACGTCAAGGAGACCCCCTGTCACCCTACTTGTTTATTATCGTTATGGAGAAACTATCGCGGACTATCCTTGCTGCGGTTCATGAGGGGCGCTGGATCCCAGTGTCTATTGCACGACATTCATTACCCTTGTCTCACCTCATGTTCGCCGACGACCTCTTACTTTTTTCCAGGGCCTCTATGGATAGTGCCAGATGTATGGACGAAGTTCTAACGAGTTTTGCCAAGCTTGCAGGGCTAATAATCAATACTCAGAAATCTGTTGCATTTGCTTCCAAAGCTGTTCCGGCCTCCCTCCAAACAGACTTGGCTTCGGTGCTCCGTATTGAATTCTCATCTACTCCGGGTAAGTATCTTGGATTCCCCCTATTCCATGGAGCTGCTCGAAAGGATCATTTTGAATTTTTGGTGGATAAAATCAATAGCCGGCTGGGTGGCTGGAAACGTCTCTTACTTAACAAGGCCGGCCGAGTCACTTTAGCTCGATCGGTTCTCGCAGCCATCCCGACATATGTGATGCAACTCTCTTGGCTCCCGTCCTCGACTTGTGATGCTATTGACAAGTGCATTAATAGGTTTATCTGGAAAGATCACTCAAACCGGGGTATTCATTTGGTTAAGTGGTCTACAGTTGCACTTCCTAAACGCTTGGGAGGATTAGGAATTCGAAGTTGCCGAGACATGAACATAGCCTTACTTGGTAAAGGCCTTATGGACATGGTGGCAGGCTCTCAAAAGCCGTGGGTTGGTCTTCTAGCGGCGAAGTATAAGTATACAGGGGGGCATCTACAGATGCGTAGTAGCTCCTCGGCCACTTATAAGGCGCTAGTTAAGGTCTCTGGCTTATTTATGAATGGATACAGGTTGCGTATTGGAGCGGGCAACTGTAGTATGTGGTATGACCCTTGGCTTAAGAATGGCTCGATTGCTCCTAGGATACCATATGTCCACACGAATGATGTGCACCTCAAAGTCAAGGATGTTTTTGCTAATGGAAGATGGAACCTTGAGGCATGTTATACTACGCTGGGAGAGGACATTAAAAGAGAAATCAAAGACTTTGGTCCTTTAATTTTGCATCCGACTGCTACTGACGTCCGGAGGTGGTCTGGGACCCTTGATGGTAACTACACAGTGCGCTCAGGGTATGAATGGCTGCTGTCTACCCGTGGTCATTCAGTGAGCCGACACACAGCTTGGATTTGGTCGTTGAGAATTCCAGAGAAGTTAAAATTCCTACTTTGGCTAGCTGCACACAACTCATTACCCACTAATGAGCTTCGTGCACATAGAGGTCTCTCGGCGTCCGCTGCTTGTAGAATCTGTGGAGTTATGGCAGAGTCGATCCACCATCTTTTCTTTGGGTGCTCTAAGGCTTTGGAGTTGTGGCAGCATTTTGGGGTTGATGGTCTTGCTCTGTGGCCGGATGCGGACGAACCACCAGGCGACGCTCTCCGACGTATTTGCTACCAATGGTCCTGCATGCTATGGGCTTGCTTTTGGATAATCTGGAGGAGGCGTAATGCAGTCTGCATAAAGGGTGAGAACTACAACGTAGAGGCAGCGATACAGGAAGCCAACTTCCTTGGAGAATGCTATATGCGTGCCTTTAATAAACCCCCCAGGCAGCGTGCTTCTCGTCTGGTTTCGTGGAACATGCTGGGGCTTCCGGGGCCATTTCTGCATGTAGATGGCAGCTCGTTGGGCAATCCGGGGCCTGCTGGATTCGGGGGTGTCATTCAAGATGTTCGGGGTCAATGGGTTGAAGGATTTTCTGGCACGATAGGTGTTGCTAATAACTTGGTGGCTGAGTTGAGAGGCATCTTGCATGGCCTGCAGCGCCTTGTAGCTTTGGGGATGTCGGAGGCGACCTGTTACTCCGATTCTCTTGAGGCCCTGAGACTGCTACAGACTGGGGTAGACCACGACCACTGGCTTTCACCATTGATTTTGCGCATTCGGGAAGCCCAGGCTTCCAATCCCAGTTACAAGTGGTATCATGTTCTTCGTGAGGGGAACTCTGTTGCCGATAATCTTGCTAGAAGGGGAGCTCGTTCGGTTGACTTCTTCACCACTTGGGCTTTCCCGCCGGATGATGATGTTAAGTCGCTTCTTGCGGCGGATCTAGCGGGTGTCTGCTATCCCCGTAACTAATCTCTTTCTGTTCTAGCTTTCCCTTTGTACTTTTGTCTTTATTTTCCTTTCTTTGCCGACGTTCTTGTAACGTCACTGGTTATCCAAAAAAAAAAATTAATATTGTATGATTTGAAATACAATTCAACTAACAAACATGTTACAATAATTTATATATTTATAACGAACTTAAAAAAATTAAAAACTTCCCTTGGCCCACGGGCTGGCCCACCCCCGCCGCGGGCTAGCCCAAGCGACGGCGGGTTAGGCGGGCTGAGCGCATTTAGCCCACTTTTAAACGGGCCTTTATTTATTCAACCCAACCCAAAAGAAGAGAAAAAATATCAAAAAGTGAAAATCAAACCAACTAAAACCGAGGATGCCAAACACCCAACAAGTTAATTGCCACGTGAGACTTAATTTCATCTAGGGGAAGGCACTAAAGAATTTCATAGATTGAGCCCCTCGCTTTGCCAATGCATCTGCAACCGAGTTCCCTTCCTCGGGATATGGTCCAGTGATAACCCGGATGCAATGCCCGCAAATCCGCAATATGCTTGAGGATTTGGGTACAAATAGTGATGCTTTACAAAGTTAGACAATTAAATATATTCACACCCATATTCAGCCAGTTCTCTATTCATATACAGCTACTACTTAAGGTTTAGGGTTTAGCGACTATGAAAAATCGGGAAATCTGTTTCTTCATTACACGCAACGCAACAACATAGAAGAATGGGGAAATTGGTTTCTTCATTACACGCAAGGTAACAACATAGAAGTGATTTTCTTCACAGATTTGTTGTTGTCGATGTGGCTGTGCGTTTTCTATGGTGGTGGAGAAGATGACTTGGAGCCTAATAATATTCATGAGGTGCTTCTGCTTTATGCATGTCCGAATAAACAGAAACAATAAGGATCTCTTTTAATTCTATGACTCGATTGTTTGGTGAGGATAGGTGAATTGTGTTAAGGAAGATTGTGGCATAAGCGTGCGTTTGGTACAGAGAGTGGAATTGCAGAGAATTGATAACAGAAAATAGAATTGCAAAGAAATGGAATTGGGTCAGAGAAAAAGAATTGATTATCTCGTTTCATGAAACAGAGAATTGAACGGAGAAATAGAATAGATAATCAATTTGCTTGTTTCGTTGATTAAAAAATTCAACATAAAGATGGGACGTAATAAAATTTCTTGTTTTTCCTTTGACTAAAAAATAATTATATTTTTGCTATAAATAAAAATTATAAATATAAATAAAATATTTTTCTCAATAATAATAATAATAATAATAATAAGTGAGGAAAAGAGAATGAATTTCTCCATTATAAACCAATTCTCCCCAATTTCTCTTTATTTGAGAGAGAATTAAAATGAGAGAAAGAGAATTGGTATAATTCTCAATTATAGATTCTCTTGTGTTACCAAACAAAGGGAATTGAGTTCAATTCTCTTTTCCTACTAAGCTCAATTCCCTATACCAAATACTCATAACTGAATATGTCTATTATTATTGTATAGCTTTATCAGCCGTAACGTTTAATACTCTACTACTTGGGATGAATCATTAAAAAATAATGGAATGGAAATGTTAACACTTTGTTAGGCCCCGATGTTATGCATGATGTAATTGAATTTCACCATATTAGCCTGTACCATACTATGCAAATTTTGGAATAAATAGCTTTAGTCCTCCATTATCTCGAAAAAAAAAATATTTACTGCATTACAAAAATAGTTGAATCATTAAAATTTATTTTTTTTGGGTAAGCCAAAGGCCGGAAAAAAATCATTAAAATTTATTAATTTACCTACTGAATTACACCATTTAATTATTTATTATAAAATTAACACAGTTTGAGTTTACCTCTACAGGTACACCCCTTTTCAAATTGAGGTAATAATTAAAATATGCCACTAAAAAGAGTCATTTCCACTTTTTGGCCACGATATTTTGATTTAGGGAAAATAGCCATTAGAAGGATTTCGGGCCTGAATTTAGGCCATTGGGCTGGAATTCGGGCTGCGATGGCTTAAAAGTGGAAATGACTCCTTCTAGTGGCCTATTTTAGTTTTTTTGAATTATTTTTTATTTTATTTAATTAAAATAAATAATACTCATTCTGTGCCATTATTTATGTCATACTTTCTTTTTTTCTTGTTCCAACATTTTTTATTTCCATTTTAAAAATAATTAAATATTAATTACCAAATATACCTATCATATCACATTAATAAATAAATATATTAAACTTTCAAATCCACTACCATTAATAATTCTCATCCAACCGACAACCATATATCAGTAAATCACATATAAATAAATAAATTTAAATTGTAAATTCATTACAACCACGTTATATAAATTCTTAAGCTACATTTTTTAACCCTAATATATCATTATATTTAAAACTAATTATCCCTACATAAAGTACCATGTCCGTAAATTTTTGGATACTTATAATAAAATATGTTTATTTTTTAATTTATAATTTATTTGAATATGTGTTTGTTTTACTAATTTTATAATATATGTGAATTAATATTTATTTTATTTCTTATATTACTCCATTCGTCACATTATTAGTGTTAAAAAAAGTAACTTAAAAATTTATATAATATGATTGTAATGAGTTTATAATTTTAATTTATTTATTTATGTATGATTTACTGATATGTGGTTGTTGGTAGACTGAAATTATTAATGGTAGAGGGTAATTTGAAAGTTTAATATATTTATTTATTAATGTGAGGTAATGGGTAGGTTTGACGATTAATATTTAATTATTTTTAAAATGAAAATTAAATAAAATATTGGAACAAGAAAAAAAAGTAGGACATAAATAATGACACAAAATGAGTATTATTTATTTTAATTACATAAAATAAAAAAATAATTGAAAAAACTAAAACAGGCAACCAGAATGAGTCATTTTCAATTTTAGGGCATCGGCCATCGCAGACCGAATTCCAGCACAATGGCCTAAATTCAGGTCCGAAATCCTTCTAATGGTCTATTTTCCTAAATCAAAATATCGTGGCTTAAAAGTGAAAAATAACTCATTCTGATGGCCTATTTTAGTTAGTACCTCTTTCAAATTTACCTCCGCAACTTAACTTATGCCGCGGCATATTTATGTGGATTTTGGGGTGTTGGGGTGTTATCTCACAAACCTATAAATAATACAAATAGTGTTTTTTTTTTTTTTGACAAAAAACTACAAATAGTTTTATTATAAACTTTTAGTAATATAATTTTATACTCCAATTCATTCTTTAATTGTCGTCCTTTTTGCATTGTGCCACCCATTAGTTTCGAGCATTTTATTTTAATATACTGTATGTCATTTTTTTTTTTGAAACCGGTTATCCACGGGCAACATTAGACTCAAGACTAATACCTCGAAGATATCAGTGTTTTTAAAATAATCTTAACCGTATAAATTAAGGGCAATATAAGAAATGAATCTGTTAGATTCATCAATTATACCCATGAATTCAACAATTCTCCGGGAGAATTTCTCCCTATTAACGTTTTGAGTAATTTGGGACTGGTGACACCGTGACAGGTCCAGTATAAATAGTCAAATGCAATAATTCAACACAATACACAGCACAGAGAATACAAATGGCATCCAAAGGAATCTTCAATTCGCAAATCTACCCTTCTTTTACTCGCCATTTCCTTCAAACCTCAGTTTCATTTGAAAATCCCTAATTCACCAACTCCGCTCAACACTGTAAACACCAGCAAGGCAGAAAATTATGCCCTGCAGCAGCAAGATCTTGGGGAAATAATTTCTCCAAAAGCTTATTTTTTACCATCACGGAGGAAAAGGGCGTGAGCAAGAGAACTTTTCTTGCAGCCTCGAAATTAGGTTTTGAAGGATATGTAAGAATCCCCCCAGAAACTGTGAATTTCCTCTGTATTCAAGCTAAAGTTAAAGTCCCATGTTTTGGTACTGAGACGTTATTTCCTGATATTTCTTTCTTGTTGAGTTCAGCAGAAATGGTGTTCAAGAATCTAGTGGCCTTGATGATGGGTTGCCTTGGATTGGAGAAGCAGTCGACGCAGCCTGCCCCTCCTCCAGTTGAAAATGGAGAATCTTTGTGTGTTGATGACCATTTGTGCGATCCACTAAGGATCAGGCTTAGTGACGGCAGATTATTGGCTTACACTGAAAGGGGAGTCTCGAAGAACGAATCTAATTACAGAGTTATTGTTGTCCATGGCTTTGGCAGCTCTAAAGAAATGAACTTTATGGCACCACCGGTAAATGGATTTCTCTCCTTTTATGTTTATCCATGTATTTCTTATTATTGGCTTTTTATGATTTTGCTAAGATCTAGCTAGTAGTCCCCAGGTTGGGTTTTACTACTGTTTTTCACCTCATTAATCAACTTCTCTTGGGAATCACGGTTGACTTCTTTAGTTGGATAAAGGCTTGATTTCTCTCTGTTTAACACCTGAATAATTACAACCTCCGTAGAAAGAAATGAGTGCTAGAAGCCTAGAACTAGTGAATGGCTGCCTCTTCTTTAGAAGTGGAGTAGATTGAATAACAGAAGAGATCAAACAGTAGATATTTTAAGACATTCAACATAATTCTTTTATGCCTTTATGGTAGTAATGGAAATCCTTAGGATCAATTTGTTGCAAAAGAAATTTGGTTTTATTTGTGTTAAATGGCTGCAGAAGAAGTAGAAGTTTATTTATGTTTCTGCCAATGTAAGAAAATATATTTGTGCTTGTTTGATATAGTTGCTTACATATATTAGGATGTTGTATTTGTTCAATGCTGTATAATGAATGAATGATCTTATGGGATACATAGATTGAATAATTAGGATGTACATTCATGTTTATGTGTGTGTGGTTGAATTTGAATAGAATTAATCAGCCGATACTAAATGAGTTCTTTGAATAATTGCGCATATATTGTGTGTTTGAAAAGTGATATCAGGATTCCTAATAGTGTTTTAGCCGTAGGAGTTGTTGGATGAGTTGAAGATATACCTACTGTTGTTCGATCGAGCTGGATACGGTGACAGTGACCCAAATCCAAAGAGATCGCTAAAAAGTGAAGCATCTGACATCGAGGAACTTGCTGATAAACTGCAACTCGGAACCAAATTTTACGTTCTTGGGGTGTCACTTGGATGCTACCCTGTGTGGAGTTGCCTTCGAAGAATACCAAATAGGTAAATATCACTTGTAATTGCTGAATCTCGATCTTGATTCTTGCCATTGCTCGTTCTGTATAATCGTGTATATATCCTTAGGCTAGCAGGCGTTGCTCTTGTTGTCCCATATATAAACTATAAGTGGCCCTCTCTTCCTACCGACTTAACAAAAGATGACTACCGGAAAGGGCTCTCCCGGTGGACTGTTTTCGTTGCGCAATACACTCCTGGTTTGTTGCATTGGTGGCTTACCCAGAAACTCTTCCCATCATCTACTGTTCTCGACAGAAACCCGAGGTTTTTCAGTAAAAAAGACTTGGAAGTATTGAAGAACACACCAGGATACCAATTGCTCAGCAAGGTAATAATTTCACTTTTGGTTCCATCCATCGACACAGATATTGCGAACAAATCACCGAGTAACGCTTTTCTGGTTGGTTTTTCCATTAACAACACAGAACAAGGTAAGAGATCGAACTGTGTTCGACTCCCTGCGCCGCGACTTCATAACAGCGTTTGGCAAGTGGGACTTCGATCCAATGGATCTGACCAACCCGTACCCTGACGAGGAAAGCAACGTGCATATCTGGCAGGGTCAGGAGGACAAGGTCGTGCCCGTGGAGCTGCAGAGGTGCATGTCGCGAAAGCTGCCTTGGATACGGTATCATGAGGTACCGGATGGCGGGCACTTGCTGGTCTATGATAGCGCAGTGTGTGAAGCCATCCTGAGGTCGCTTTTGCTCGGGGAAGATCCTCATACGTATCGACCGGAATCGTCTTCGTCTTCGTCCTCATCGTCGTCTTCCTCCTCTTTCAGCTAGTTATTCAATTTATTTATTTTCATATGTATGTATATTTTGTTTGTATTCATCTTCATCAAGAAAAATTGATGATCCTTGTGCATAGTTTGATTGATATGTGGAGTGGAAACAACATAGACAGGAGAACATAGAGTGGAATTTATTTGTTTCAATCAAGTTTGATTTGTTGGTGACTCATTTCTAATTACATATATATATATATATATATATATATATATATATTTGTTGGAGAAGGTGAACCCCTTTGTAAGAAATGTGAATACTTATAGGTTTATCCTCGCTTACCGATTACTACCTCCGTTACTTTTTAATTGACACGGACCCACATTTCACGCAATCCAATACACATTTTTAATCGTTAATAACTCAAATTTCATACAAGTAAAAATTATGAAAATTTAATATTCTAAATCTATGCGATTAGACGAATCCAACAAGATCCCAATTGACTATATTTTATCTTATATAACTGTACTAAAAAGTCGAATCAAAGTTAATCAATGAACAGTGTCAAAATCCCAACTGTGGCAATAAATAAGGAACGGAGGAAGTACCATGGAGGATTTTATTTTATTTTTTTTGTTACAGTATCACACAAATTAGGATAGCATCAAAGAGAATTCAAACATTTACTATCTATTAAGTTGGAAATCGAAGACTTGGTTTCATCGTTGAACTTCTTTCTAATAAAGATTATTAAATTTTACATTTTCTGGGATAAGTGATATTTTTTTCTCCTCAATTTGTATTGAATTTATTTTATAACATTTTAATATAGTTTATACAGTATATCATTATAGTTTTTACTTTGTAATTTAATTTTTTTTATATAATGACAAACGAAAAATGATTTGGTTACATCCAACCTTTTGTTAGACCTCCGACTTTATGATTGATGTCATCATATCTGACCGTTTAGGTTTGTAATTCTGGAATACAATGGATTCGACCCCATTTTTTTGGAAAAAAAAAAAAGAAAAGAAAAAAAAAGTTGATTTGGTTACAAATTTTGATAGCTACATTGAAGAATTTAGGGCCCGTTTGGATTGGCTTTTAAAAAAAGCAGAAGCCAAAAGCAGAAGCAGAAGTGAAAGCCAAAAACAGAAGCAGGTAACTTTTGTGTTTGGATGGAATGTTTAGTGCTTTTAAAATGTGTAAATTACCAAAAAGGATATGCTATTTATATATAATAGTATATATTTATAGTGTAATTAAAATAAATTAATAGGGCATTTATGACTCTGCACACATTACTAGGAGCCTGTTTGGATTGGCTTTTTTCCAAGTGTTTTTGGTTTTTGCTTCTACCAAAAGCACTTTTGAAGGAAAAAGGGTGTTTGTTTTGGCTTTTTAGAAAAAATCAAAAGCACCTCGAAAAGCTGCAAAAGTGCTTCTGGGAGAAGCAGCCCAGGTGGTGCTTCTCCGAAAAGCAGAAGCCAAAAGCACCTAGTAATGTGTGCAGAGTCATAAATGCCCCTATTAATTTATTTATATTACACTATAAATATATACTATCATATATAAATAGCATATCCTTTTTGGTAATTTACACATTTCAAAAGCACTTTTCACTTTTATACATCCAAACACACAATTGAAAAAAAGCTGCTTTTTAAACATTCCATCCAAACACAAAAGTTAGCTGCTTCTGCTTTTGGCTTTCACTTCTGCTTCTGCTTTTGGCTTCTGCTTTTTTTTAAAAGCCAATCCAAACGGGCCCTAGGTGCTTTTGACTTCTGCTTTTCGGAGAAGCACCCCTGGGCTGCTTCTCCCAGAAGCACTTTTGCAGCTTTTCGATGTGTTTTTGCTTTTTCTAAAAAGCCAAAACAAACACTCTTTTTTCTTCAAAAGTGCTTTTGGCAGAAACAAAAGCCAAAAACACTTGAAAAAAAGTCATTCCAAACAGGCTCTTAGTCAACAAATCCATTCCTTTTAGTTCAATTCCATTAAAGATATTTTCCCAATTTTATAAAAAAAAAAAAAGATATTTTCCCAAACATTTTCCTGATACGATGGTGGCCCCTTATATGATCAAAGTTTGTAATCCCTCAAAGTAAACATATGATTGATTACCTTCATAAAAATTTATCAAAACTAACCACAAGTGAACAATGGCCTTAACGAAGAGTAAATATTTAATAATATGCGTTTAATTTTTTACTTTTTTATTTTTACTAATGTTAGTATAATTATAATCGAGGGTCGGCGATGATGATGTAAGCTTACAAAGGATTGAAAGAAATAAAGAATGTGGATGGGTGAAACTTCAAGCGCCAATCATAGGATCGAAAAATTGAGCAATCTTATGATCATTTTTACTTTTTTCTTATTTATTTAGACTGGCCCACGCCGCATATAATTATCTAAACAGTGTTGATTCCAACAAATAATATTAGTAAATCACAACTCACCAGCTAGTTAAACTTCATAATATTGATATGGATACTTTACAAGAACACGTCCTATATCAATATATCTAAAATAAGCTAGGCTAAATTATATATATATATATATATAATATAAAAGAGAGTAAAAAAAAAATAAAATAAAAAGTGACGATGATCTCAGAAGTTTGAGAAATGGTTTTGATTTTGAGAAGACTGTTGCAGCATCTGCAAGTCTGCGCTTGTTTGGCAAGAATTCTCATCCCCAACCATCATCATCATCCTGAAAACAAATTAAATACATATTTATCCAATATATTATTCCACACTCAATGCGATGTTTGCAAAAATACATTAAAACAAGTTTTGAGTTGCAGTAAATAGTACTAGTATTAATGAACAACAAATTCACGATTCACCTTTTTCTCTTATCTACTTTTGTATTCTTTTTCTACTTGTGCCTATTGATCATATCCTTCTTGAGGTTCTTATTGTTAGTTACCAAAGTTAATATTTTTCACAACAACAATTAAAATATCCATACTACTACTTGAATAACAATATTCCAAGTCCACAAAGTGAGACATTACAGCCTATATATAGAGAGGATTCCATGTTTAGGTGTAGAAAATGTAATAATCTTTTCATGTTTAGGTGTAGAAAATGTAATAATCTTACTCCCTTGGCCGTGACACCCAGAGGGAGCTCAAAGCACGCAACCGCCCGTAGTATTCCCCCATCACCAAGAAGCATCGCGCTGCTTGCCTCACTGTCAGTATCCGGCACATTTGGTGCACCGTTTGCTGCCTCAAGTTATCAGCCTGCATTTCGAATTTATGTAGGGTTTATTCAAATGCTCACCCCAATGTAATTCACCAAAAAAAGAAAAAATGAACAGGAGGAGCATGGCCATTTTCAGACATGGGGGTTCCACCACAAGTGGACATGTAATTTTCAGCAAAAAGCAAATTCCACAAAAGGAAATTCCTTGGAGAGTAAGAAAAATTTGAAGCATAATTTGTATGTGTGTCAAAGACTATTCCAGATATGCATATCATTATCATATCAGCAAGAATTGAACTTTTGATGCAACCAAAACACCAGTACCTTTGCAATAATACTATGTATCGATGAATCTTTGAAATAATCTTTTTTTTGGAGAAATAGCGATGGACTTGTAAAGTCGAAAAAGACAGTAAAAATCATATCTTGATCCATCCATATGTTTTGTCCTGATGGCTCTTTTGGCCACTTTTATTTTTGCTGTAGTGTTTCTCGACACTTTCTTTTCTTATTGCCTATGTCACGATGGATTAAAGCGAACAAGATCAGATTTCTCAAGTTGGTAAAATACAGTTGTAAAGGAGGCATAAAGTGGTATATCAACTCTTACTGGCCTGGGAATGAAGATATTGTTTTACTTTTCAGGGAGATGATCGAAATTCAATGTATTTAGGAGTCAGGACAATGGGGAAAAAGGGGGGAAAAGACGTGCAAGTAGGATTGGAAAATTAGAGGTACCTGTTGAACGAAGCCTTCTAGGTCGGAAAGTTTGCCTAAGGCAACGGCCATGTGGTGCATGCTGTCGTTGACAGAACCACTGGCTATGGTTTCGATTATGGATTGCTGTAGCTGATCCAGTCCCTTAGTGAGCGCCTCCTCGGCCTGCTGAGATGACTGCTGCAGACCGTAGATTCCCATTATCTGCTGCTCGGTTAGGGGGTCTAGTTGTGTGATCAACATCTGTTTAAGAGAAGAATTAGCATTCAAATTATGATCCCACTTGTTGGAAATGTATGCATATGTTGAAAAGCTTCAACTCAACTTGATGCTTTTTAAAAAAGAAAGTTAAACTAATTTTGCCCCACACACTATAAAGTACTATATCAATTTTCCCCAAATTTTCAAATCGATATTTGATTCATAAAGTTCGGAGGGAAATTAATCTCTAAAAGCAGTTCGGAGGTAAATTAATATCTAAAAGCAGCGGATGATGACTAGGCCTAATGGTCAAGTACACTGACTTCGAGCTTCAATACCAACTAGCAAACAAGTCACTCAATGAACATTGAACTCATAGACATAATGGACAAAGATATGAATAGTTTTCAATTCACCACTTTTAAAAAGAAGCACTTAACCTCAAATTTCTCCTTTTTTTTAGCTTGAATTGTGTGAAAAAAGATGCATTTGATACGCGCACATGAAAACAAGGATGACTAAAGTAGTAACAAAATCAAGCAAAACCTTGATGAGCTCGGAAGGACGAAAACCTCCCATCCACAAGAAGCAACGCTCAGCAGGTGAAGTCCACATGCCAGTGATAAGATGAAAAACGTCGGATTTTGCAGCGACGCCCTTCAGGCGAAATATTTCGTCATAATGAGCAAGGTAGACATCCACTATTACTCTTAGATCACTGTCTGATAAATGTGCTTGCAATGCAGTTCGGAGCTCGGACATATGCCTATGGTCATCATCTAGCCATCTCGCGTACTCAAGGTCGAATATCGCGCCTCCTGTAATAAAAGGAGAAAATATTTTTATCAAAATATATATAAATTCTATTATGTCAATACTATATAGATGATAAAATTATGTTCAATCAACTAAAGCATAAAGAGACAAGTTATGGCACTAACCACTACCATCTACTTTATAGTCTTTTTGGCTTTATAAGATTTTGTAATATTTCTACTAAGCCACAAAGGATTAATTAGTGCCAAAAAAAAGAAGGATTTAACTAGTGGGCAAACATTTGCACATCTGTATAAACAAGACAACAAAAGATAAAACCCCAAACATCAAGAAATCAGGGGGCAACATGGTCCAATTGATATGCTTGTTTGAAGAAAAACTGTGCAGTAGTAAATAATACTTCAGGGACTTCTAGATGCAGAAATCCTTAAGGTCAAATAATTGTCTCAGTAAAAATAGGAAATAGTCAGGTTTGAAATCTGATGCTTGGTAAGTTGGACAAATATCTTGAAGGCCTGTCTGAAAAGTCAAGGGTTTGACATTTTGGAGGCTTTGGTTGAGATTAATGAAATGGTAATAATTATGTTACATTACATTATAAATAAATGACTAGATTAGTACAGTATTATATAGCTATGGTTTTGTATAATAAAGCGTACCAGAGCTGAGATTCCCATTTGCAACCACACCTCCTCCTAAGAAAAGTCCCTGTTGACCAATGAACACAGTGATTGAGAAAAATTTTCATTCTATTTTAGGGAAAAAAAATTTAACTTAATTTTTTAAAAAATATATATTCATATATATTTGTGCCTGTAATAATGTTACCTGTGACCTTGCCCTCTGAAGATCTTGCTCCAGCTGAGCAAGCCTGATTCTGCTTGATTCAAGCTGCTGTACATAGGCCTGCAAAAAATAATTTTTTTTTTTTAAATGAAAAACCATTCAGATATCTATAAAAATATACACCTATAGAAACATCTATACACACAGATACATATGCCCAGGTGAATTGAATTTCAAACAAGTTGGAGAGTTGACATTATTAGCACAATTAGCCAAAAATAAAATTAATTAAAATTAAAAATTTGCCACTTGACCTTTTTCCTTAGCCTGCTCTTCCTTGCCGCTTCTCTATTCTGAGCTAAACGTCTCAATGTCTGCAATAAAATCAAAATTTTTGAAGAAAAAGAAATACGATTGAGAAAAAAATTAGATTAAAAATCAAAGAAAATAAAAATTCGAAAAAGAGCATAAGCCTAGTTGATATAAGCTACAGTTAATAATCCGTTGTTTGCATTAATTTAAAATAATGTGTTGTCTTCTTCACCTTAGCATCAAGCACTTTGTCTGAATGAGAACCAGGCCCCCTTCTCTGCAAAATTTCAAAAACACGAAAATAAACTAAAGAAAATGAAATGCATATTTATCGAAACAAAGAATAATTGTGCTCCCAATAATAATATATAAATATCTCAATGCAGTCAACAAATGCAGCCGAATACACCTAGAAAACTCCAAGTTCATAAATATGTAAATCCCCCCTTACTGCAATATCAAAACAAAGCTGGAGGAGATCGGTGACGTGGCAAAAATGGCAGATTTATCACAAAGATCAGATTTTTCTTTAATAAAATTAGCAAAATGCATATAAGTTGTCTTTTCCAGGGTTTCTGTCTTTCTGATGCTGATATGTGCACTGTTTCTTCAAAATAGCAATGAAAATATGAAATGGTTATCACATTACATTTTATTTTTGTCTTACAATTTTGGTTTTACGTTCTTTTCCATTTTCTTTTAAACTCAATGGATCTGATTTGAACTACAGTTCTTGGGATTCGGGAGAAAGGGTTTAATTATGAAAGTATGAGCTAAACTACAGTTTGGACACATATTATTTTACATTATCATGAATTGATTATTAATATAAATTCAATTAAATTGTTTTAAAGAACATCTACTAGTCTGATATACTATAAAGATTCTGTCTTTCTTTGTGATTACATGTCAGAATAAAAACCCAGGGAATCCCTGTCCAGGAGTTAAAGCATGCCTTATGATACGTATCTTGTTGCAGTTCTAGGGATTAAGGATTGGACACACATTTAAAATCAATCAAATTAGCATGGCCAAAAAAAACAAAAAAAAAGATTCAAGCTTTTCCAAAAACTACTGGATAAAATTTAATGAAAAAAGATGGAAGCTACAGTATTAGTATAGATTTCATACATACCTGTTTGAGAGACGGATGCTGTGAAGGACCTATTGTTTTGGTGGCGTCAGGTCCACCGGCGTCGTCCATACCCGGCGGCGGGAGGCGGTTGTGGTGGTGGTCAGGAGATGGCCTGATGCTGATGGGAGACTCGGACTCAAACCTAGCGGTGGAAAGAGAGTTGTTGTTCACAGCTGATTCTGAATCATCATCATCACAGCTCTCTTCTCCTGATTTTGAGCTTCCCTATTAATTGCACAGCAAAACCACCCCACCAAGAAAGTCAACAGGCTTTCATCACAGCCATAACCAAAAATAAATAAATAAATAAAAAATGAAATAAATTGGAAAAAAACTCTCAACAAGTTCCAAGAACTCAAGAAAGCATATACTAGGTGATATTGAGAAAAATACAAAAGGGGTCCTCGGGTGTGTGTTTAAAGAGGGGGGAGGGAATGAGAGTACTACTCTTGTGGGGAATCTGATAGGCCAAGAAGGGAACATTTCCAGAGTTGCTGCTGCAGCTGCAGGAGGCCTGAGTGTGGCGTGAAAAGCTGCAACAAAATCACAAAAGCAAGAAATCTTTGAGGATCAAAAGGAATACAAAAACAACAAACTTTTAAGGGGGTGGGAGATGGGGAGCCTAATTTGTGATCACCCTTTTTATGTAAATTTCTCTTTTGGCCTTTCGGAATTTCTCTTTTTCTTATTATTTTTGGGGTCCTGGCAGTTATGGAGTCAGTAAGCAAAGGGGTCTGATTTTTGCCTTATTTGAATCCCCACGCCATTCAAATCCTTTGTCCAAGAATGATTTCTGTGTTGTAAATGGCAAGGGGACTGTTGAGAAACTTTCAAACCTCATACTGCACCCCCTCCCACCCCCACCACAAAATAAACCTCACCCACCCCCCAATGGATGATACTAAGGATGCTATAGTTTTATAGACTTACTTTGATTTGCCTCATCTTTATTGTTCTTAATTCCCTTCCGCTGTAGTACAATGGCTTCCTCCAGTCCTCCATACCCAAAAGGCACTGAACCCTCTTGGTTTCTTCCATTTTTTTTTTTAAATTTTTTGCAGAAATGAAATGAAAAATGAAACCCATGTCAGCAATCAAGCAAGAAATCATAACTAAAAAAGGAATTAAAACAGAAAAACTTGTACATGAAGCTTGTGTTGGTGTGTTGCAGCATAAGAGGATGGTGTGAAGACGGTCCTGAAAATTTTGGCTCCCCAAGTCCAAATGTATGATGACTTGCCATGCACAAGAAAAATAAAAAAATAAAATTATAAACCAAAATCCTTGCTATTTAAAACCATTCTCATGCTTTTTCAGACAAGAGAAGAATTAGGAAGGAGAAGGAAGACAATTCTCTTGTAAGGGGAGAATGTCCGCTTCTTTATATTTTTTTTGCATTTTTCCTTTTGTGTGTGTTGTGTGGGACAAAAGATCAAACAGGTGGTGGGCATATACATAAGAGCAAAAAAGGCCAAGGCTTTCTTGTCAAAGTATAATAAATCCCAAAATCAGTAGCAGTGGCCATCAAACAAGAGGGTTCAGTCATTTTCTCATAAAACAAAAATTAAAAGAAGCAAAAGCCCAGTTGCAATTACAGTTTTCCAATCTGTGAAAGTCCCTATCAGGGCTTTTGATTTCATCCCTGATCCCACTCTCCTTCTCAATGAAGGAACACCATCTGATTGTTCTGTTTGATTTCCTGGCTTTGTATAAATAATTCCCTTATTTTTTAAGGTTTTTTTTTAAAAAATAAAAAAAGTCGAAATGTTTTTTAAATTGAAGTGGGGTACATTATAGTTAGGTGTGTTAATTTTGGATACGAGCTGAAACACCAAACCGACCGATACGAAAATATTGCAGTTTTGAGTTTACTTATTTTTTGATTTCTCTAATAAGACCAACTCGAAATCTGACCTAAAAATTTTCAGGTCTTGTTCAGGTTTGGTATTTCATCTTCATTTCGGGTTTCGAGTCGTGTTCGTTATTACAGATTATGTGTTATACCTCTATTCAACACCCGACACGAACACGATCCAAACATTTGAAACCTGAAACACGACCTGACAAACCCGACACAAACACAACCGAAAACCTGAAATTGACACCCCTAATTATAGTAATATATTATTTGGCTCAATATGTATGTGAATTCAATAATTTAGTAGCAGTAGCAAAGGTTTTGGGTTCGAGCCTTTATGTATGTAGAATTCTGTTTTTGGATATGCAACCCATCAATGCCCAACAGATCCTCAAGAGATTAGTCTTAGGCCCAATATGACTTGAGGATACCCGTACACGTCAAAAAAAGGAGAAAAAAAAAAGTGTAGGTGTAGTATTTATTCACTACTAAACTATTAAATTTATCACACCATGTCTATTAATATTAGACCCCTTTTATTTATAAGTTAAATAAATATGATAATTTTATATAGTACTATGATTTTTTCTTTGCAACAATTGAGGTTTGCAACTAAAGTGAAAGTCGAGGTGTACAGATAGGGATGTAAACGGGTAGGATATGGTACGGGTAGGCCACCTCCACTCACTACCCGAAATATAATTATTCTACCCTTACCCTACTCTATTACCCGAAAATCAAGCATCGTGTAGGATTCGGATAATATCCGTCGGGTTTACGGATAATCCGTGGGTAAACGGATATTCGAAATCTTAAATATTAAATGGTTAGCCAACTTTATCCAACTCAACTCTAATAAAGAAAAAACTTATTTTTTACCATAAAAAATAAATAATACATTCATATAATGCATGAAAACAAAATGAACATTATAAATTTAAGTTAAAAATTTAAAAGAAACCCGCTAAAGCAACAGAGTATTCTTAAATCAGCAGAAAATTCATTATACATCTTTTTACTGTCAAATCTTAAGTGCTAATAGATTCGATTATATGTAAATATATATAAATAATCTAAATATATAGATATTATATAAATAAATATATTTATTCGGGTAATTGGGTCGGGTAATCGGGAATGTATAAAATTTGTAGCCTACCCGCATCCGATATTATTTATTTCGGTTTCTGGTAATACCCTACCCATTACCCGGTTATTTTTACCCTACACGTTACCCGATTATCTCTACCATACCCGCGGCCGATACCTGATTACCCGACGGGTGCCCGACCTATGGGTAAAATTGACATCCATATGTATAGAGAAGTCTGAGTAGGCCCTTGTGTGGCTTCCATATATACTCACATAAACTTCCGATTTTTAAGTGTTATTGACTCACATTTCACGTAATTCAATATATATTATATTCTAAATCTATGCGATTAGACGAATTCAACAAGATCTCACTTAATTATATTTTATCTTATAGAATTGTATTAAAAAGTCGAATAAAAATTATACAATAAAATAGTGACAGAACTCCAAATGTGCACTTAACATTAAACAATGTAGTAGGCATCATCATGTTTGGCCATATTTCTAAGATGTTTTAAAATATTCTTTTGAAAGAAATTAATACATGTAAAAAAAAAAAAGGTAATAAAATAATATACAAAAATACCATATTAATGTCATGATCTATCTGAGTATGCCGATTTGGCATAGTGGTAAAATCTTTTAACTTTAATCATTTAGGTTGGGGGTTCGACTCCCCCACCCAGTCCCATATCCCTCTTTGTTCATTTATAATTTGTATGTCATAGACTTCTATTATCCATTTTCCTAATCTGTATAGGTTGTTCAGCTAAAAGAAAAAAGGTACATGATCTAATTTAGTGAGGAAATAATTTTTAGATGAATACCAGGTATCCCTAGATCTCATTAGACCCAAGACTAATTTTTTAGGATCGGGTGGGTATTTAAGGGTTTAGTGAGTAAATAATTTATGACATTAACTAATTGAAAAAGTGAAAGGAAATAGCATTTGCCTTTTTTTTTTTTTTAGTTCGATTTTCTTATCCAAATATTTCATTCCCTTTAGCAAACTAACCCGGATTGAAGCAGCATAAACGCATAGGGGATGCATTCTCTCATGGGAAATGTAAGTTAAATACCCAAGTCAAAATCTATTCTAGTGCAGACCCCCTATACTATAATTGTTATGCATTGGTACCCACTGTCAAATACATCACATTTCAGTCCCCAGTGCAATAAATTAATTTAATAATCAAAATAAGTTAGTAAAAGACTATTCTACCCAAATCTCATGATTAAAAAGTTGAAAATTGATGGAGAGAGATTGAACCATCCTATGTTTTACGTAATGAGGTAAGAGGGGAATATACATACATATGTATATATACGAACAGATCACCAAAGCTCCAATTTTTAGCGCGAAATCAACTGTAAGAACCACATTTAGTGCAGGAATAACATACCATGTGGAAGTTAATACTATACATAGTCATTCCAACACTTGACTTAAATTTCATTCATGTACAACATGCTCTTGGTATCGATGCTGTTATGAATGGGGCATGGGTGAGGTACTGGTGACGGTGTAAATGTGTTATAATTCTAATGTTGGTTGAGTATAAACCAAGAATCAGTGATGCATAGATAATGAGCATAGCACGTCACATCACACATTTATTGGACATTGAACCTCTAAAAGACAAAAAATAATAAAATAAAGAATGTATGCGTTGGAATTCGGAAAATTAACCTCCTATACTGTCAAATCATTACTTTTTATGACATTGCGTGTGATAATGGAAATGCAGTCACATCAATGCGAGATATACTTGATTTCATGAGAAGCATCCAACCAATACGAGATAGTAACAAAGAAATGCAAGGAGAGTACTATATTTGTGCATTTCAATACCTGAGTTAGCTAACCCGCGTTAGATTGGATTTTTTGCACATTCCAATGATGCACATTTCTTAGTTAAACACTATACTTGGACACATTCATCGTTTCAAACCCAAATGGAATACACTCAAGATGTTGTCTAAGATACTATGCCACTGTCTATTGAATTCTATAATACACATTGTTCCCTACATCCACCACTTCAGTTAAGAGTATAACTTATTATGGCTTAATCTAGTAATATGCACAAATGTACATTTTTACGTATAATGTTGAATGCTTATGCCTCCTACATCATTAATCGGGCTTGAATTGGAGTTCAAAAATATGTACTTAACACCATAAACGAGTACAATACACATACAGATATGTCATATCCAAGTTTGCGGTTAACATACAACACTGAACTGTGAACCGTACTAGACTCAACATACTACACATTGACCAGCTTATTGTTTATTGACCAAATTCTCTCTATACGTTGACATTTCACCCTACCCATATTTATTGGGAGTTACGAGGTGTTGACAAGACACCCATGTGAATTTACTCTGCCCTCAGTCTTTTTCTTGATTTTTTATTTCCTTAAGGGTATTTTAATCTTTTCACATGTTCTAATTTCAAACAAAAATCAATATTCAGACGTGGGTACTTATGTTATGTGGGAGTATTTTTGTGTAGGGGTGTAATGTAGGAGTATTTTTTAATGGAGAGATTAAACTTACATTTCTCGTTCTCTTCATTGATATTTAAGTCAATTTTATACCCAATAATCGAACTCAAACCATTTTTTATTCAAATTATAAAACATTTTTATATCACTCAAACGTTAGGATAGATTTTTGGCGCTCTTTTCGTGCAAAAAAGTTAGCATTTTGAAGAGTTTCAATTTAGATTCAAAAAGTAAAAGTGAAAATTTGCTTCTACCAAAACCATAATTATTTAACTTTTTAGACATGTTTTGACATGTTTTGCCTCTATCCAAAGTACATTTAAACATGCAACATATGACTATAAATAATTTTATTTAAAAACACCCTTACATAAACTCATGTAAACATACCAATAATGTTCAAGCAATCAAGTATTCAAGTCACAATCATTCCTTATCCATTTTGCATTGACTCTTCAATTCAATCCCAACCTCAATTTCATTACCAAAGTATAATTATACTCAAGTATTCAATTGAATGTCCATCCATTTCCTCTCTATGTTACATGCATTTTCTCTCTCATTCTTCTGTCATCAAATTAGAATCAAGACAGCAATAATAGTAGCATGATTTAGTTTAGAGCTGAATCAGCTCCCGGTGAAGTGCTGAATGAGTGCTTTGTATGTGCTGAGTATTTTTATACGGCTCAGGCTCCTGCTGAAGTGCTGAAGGAGTGCTTTGTATGTGTTGAAACATTTTATATAACTCAGACACCATTAAATACACATTACACACCTCGTTAACACCCAGCACACACTCATCAATCATTATCGGGTCAGCACGTCATCATCTGCTGAATATCATACATTCAACACCCTATCCAAACCTACAATATAGTGATGGGAGGCCCTATTGTACAATGGTTGACAAAGATCTTTTTTGCCAACACATTATTGTGATTAAAAAAAAAGTCAAGCCTATGTTTGGCTACATATGTATGATAACATTTGTAGATGATAATTTTGAATGATATATAGATAGCTATACATTTGACAATTTCTTAAACCAATTAATACACATTTGATTTCACATCCACATTCTAAATATATAGACATTACATCACATAATTTTATACCCATCACACTTTTTCATTTCAAATGTTTCATAGATCTACGTGATTACTAATATAAACATGTATTAGTAAAGTATTTGTTTTCATTTTATTTCCATAGAAAGTGTATAGGTTTTCTATATAATTTATGTTTGTTAAATTTATGTTTTGCAAACTGAGAAAACCAAATTATACTTAAATAATGGTACTAGATAAATTTTACGAGAAACAAGAGAAATAAATAATTCAATCAAATCAAATTATTACTATGGTTCGAGAGAAAGTAACCGTATCTACTCGGATACTACAGTGGAAGTGTATTGAATCAAGAACAGAAAGTAAATGTCTTCATTATGGTCGCTTTATTCTGTCTCCACTTATGAAAGGCCAAGCCGACATAATCGGAAATATCTATTGGCAATATTTATAGAAAAATTGTATGTTAATTAAAATTTTAAATTTAATCAAATCAATATTATAAGTAAAATGGATGATCGCTACAAAAAATAGTGTATAATGAGTGTTTAATCCATTAAAATTAAGAATGACGAATTAAAATTAATAATGTCAATAAGTCTGCACATGCCAAAAACTATTCAGAATTTATTATATAGATAGATATAAATATGATATGATAAACCAAAATTAAAGAAAATTGTTTGTGTTAGAAAGAGAACTTTTTTGCTACCACTTTAAAAGTATTTATTAGTTTCATTATACTATTGCATAGTATTTTAAAATCGAATTGAAAAAAAAAATTACCAACAACAGTTGGCTTGAGTGGATGGGGCCCTAGTCACTTAAGCAAGGTCTCGGGTTCGAGCCTTGTGTATGTAAAAAACTGCTTTGGAAGATGTGTCCTTAATTGCCCAGATCCTTGAGGGATTAGTCTTGGGTCCAATGTGGTCTGGAATACCCGATTTCACCAAAAAAATCGAATTGAAAAAAATGGATATTATCTATATTCCATTCTAGTAATAAAAAATCTGACAAACGAAGTTATAATAAGTAATACCATAGTTCCTTAATATTTTTCATGAACTCACATTTCATATAATTCAATAGCATTTTTAATCCTTAATAATTTAATTACATACAAATAAAAATTATAAAAAATTTGATTTTCTAAATCTATGCAATTAGACGAATAGAAGAAGATCTCACTTGACTATATTTTATCTTATGTAGTATAATTATATTAAAAAGTCGAATCAAAATTACTAAATGAATAGTGAAAAAACCCCTATTGTGTCAATTAAAAAAGAACGGATGAAGTATATATTAATTATATACGATAAACAAAAATTAAGAAAAAAATTGTAAGACCTAATAATAATGAATTTTTATATATACTTCCAATCGTGCATTTCATTCCATGCGTATGCTATTAAAGATTCTTCGGCACGATTCACATTAAGTTATTAATTAGCTTTCATACACTATAATATTATTTTATGAAACCTAATCAAACATTTTTTTTATTGAAGTAGAGCCCTTAATTATATAATGACATAACTTTTTTTGGTGACTATAATGACATAATTAATCCTACTCAACTATATATAATACTTCCTCCGTTTTTAAATGATAGCTACGTTGGAGAATTTGACACTATTCACACAATCCCTTTGACTTGAAGTTTTATCATAGTTATTCAAGTTAAAATATAGTCAATTGAGATCTTGTTAGATTCGTCCCGTCTTGTAGTTTTTAAATATCGAACTTTTAGAATTTTTACTTGTACCAAACTTGAGTTATTACTAATTTAAAATGTACATTGGACTGCGTGCTGCATGGGTCCGTAGCAAACAAAAAAAAACGGAGGGAGTAGATTTAATCTTATTAGATGCAATTAAATTAATCAATTATGTGGATGAGGACTTGACCACGTCAAGTGGTCATGTTCACTAACTTACAATATTTCCGGTTGTGAGTTCAATTAATCATATGTTTCTCTATCCATCCCCTTTGTTCTTTTGTAATTTGTATGGTACGGGCTCTCACAACTGTGTAATTTGTATAGGCTGTTTATTAAAAAAATATTAATCAATTCCATTTATTAAAGCGAACATACCTTCTTATGTTAACTTAATGCCGTGTAAGTTTACATTTATGTAGCATCAATGCTATTGCAATCCGGTTTCTGTATAGGCATACAAATAGCCGGTTTCTGTACAGGCATACAAATGATATGTACCTACGGAATGATGGATAAGAATTCATAAATGATGTTGCTAAAAGTCATGCACAATATTCACTTAAAAATAATAAATTGTATTGTTTGGAGTGATGTTTACGATAGCATATGTGATGTGACATTATCCATCATTTTATCTTACGCGCTCATCATTTATTATTTTAACACATCATTTTTAGGGCATCTAGCATCACTACAGTAGGTAGTGTTGCCTGCACCCAAACCATTCCCATGCTATTGTATTAGCAAAATATCTTGTAATAAAAGAAAATTTCAATCACATTACTGCCCCAATTTTTATTATTTTTATTTTTTTAAAAACAAGCATTTATGCAAACAACACCATTAAACCATTTCCAACCAAAAACACCAAACTCAAACTCAAAATGCAATAAATATCACATCAAACAGTATTTTATCTCCAACCGAAAATACTAAACTCAAACCCAAAATAATATTTCATAGAATATTCCTTGTTTACCACTTTATACCCTTTATTTCCCTTTGAAAAAACACTTGCAGATGTGAATAGTGAAGCGCATTTATGCGTTTCTCCTCCGGGCAAAGAAGCCGGAAACGCATTTTGCATTTGGGTTTTGGTATCGGTTGGACCATTTTCTCTACTGTATTTTTTATTTTGGATGTCGGTTGGAGATGCTCTAAAAGGCAAAACGGTTCCACTCATTTTAATATATGAAAAAAGAAAAAAAAAAGGCAATGAAAACAAAGCTGTGTTAAATGTTGTTGTCTACACCTTTAATTTTATTTGCATGGTGCCTTTAAAAGATATGTAGTTTTTAGTTTTTTTATTTTTTTTTAAATGCGTTTTTTCATTGACAACAAAAATAGTGCAATAGTATATTAGAGGAGAGTTTACTTTTTGTGACACGAGTTTTGTCGGAATGACAACTCACACCCCTTTGACACATATTTAAATCCTTATAGTTGCAATTCCGTTTTCGTGCAACTTCATACAAATTACGAATGTGCTCCATGATGAATGATGCTTTAAAAATGATGGCATTAAAAAATAGAACAAATCATAGGCATTATTTATGAAAGTGTATACATCATTTTTGTGTTATATATCATTTATTTGACTTAGGGCATTATGAAATGGAACAAATCATATACATCATTTATGGAGATGTATATATTATTTTTGTGTTATAAATTATTTATTTGGCTTGGGACATCATGGCTGCATATGCAACCTTCTACACCCAAGCCATATCCCTATAGTTGATATATACATAGTATATTCCAAGATTTTGCTTGTAACTTTTTGAACAACACTAAACTAAATTAAAACCACAATCAATTACAAGAAAACCCACTAGCAAATATTGATCTTAAAGAATTGGAAAATTGAAATGGAGTTGTTTGGTATTATCCCATTTGGTGATGGGTCAATTTCATTTCCTAGTCACCATGCTTAAAGATGTGTCTTTCCCTTAATAGAAATATATATTTCCCTAATTAGTGTCCACTATATTACATGAAGTATATATTATAGATCCATGGAAAGCTAATGTAGTGGACTTGGTTCCAAATCTATCATTAATGCCTTTTTGTTCTTTCTGCATGTTAGATTCCATGCCCGTTTCATTTTTGCACCCAAACAGATGATGAAGGTTTGACATAATGGTTAAGTCTCCGATTCTTAATCCATAGGTTGGAAATTCGATTCTCCACTCAGCTCTCTATCTTTCACCTATGCCTCTTTGTAATTTGTGTGGCATGTGCTCCCACCACTTCATTTACTAGCATGTATACGATGTTTAGCAAAAAAAAATTGCACCCAAATATATTTCATTTTACAATATATAGGGGATGTTTGGAAGTTAGTAGAACTGCTAGCGGATAACGGATTTGAAGGGAAAACTGTGAGACAATCTGCTCTTCCATTCTGTTATCCGCTCGCTCTAAACATCCCATAATCACATTTTGTGTTTTATTATATTAATATTAGTCTAGTAAATGGAGCAAACCCAAATATACTATATGTCAAATAATAAACTATGCATAAATATTTTATTTTGAATTTATTAATGGATAAGGTGATATACCTCATGGTTAAAACATTAGTTTCCGAATATTCAATAGGTATTTTATGCATTCAATAAGATAGAGGGAAAATAAATTGAAGGATGAAATCCATCCTAGCTACTCTTTCCCACACTCAGAAGTAGTAATTCTCGTAATTTAAATATTGCTGGTAATAATAACCCAAATAGTCCTATTGTATGGGGTGTTGTTATGGTCATGATTCAGGTTGTGCGGAATTGCTAAGATCAAGTTTTATATGTGCTAAAGTTAGTAGAATACATTATTATTATTTTTTTTTGGTAAGTGGAGTACATTTATTGGGTGGATATTCTTTCTATTTTTATTATTCCCACTAATGGTACATTATCTATATGTTTTTTTTTTTAGAGTAATTGTATCTTTATTCCATAGCCAAAACTGGCATTTCCACATCAATACAGCATCCTTCCCAACCATCATATAATGCATCACCACAAAAAGAAAAGCCTACAACACCATACAGAACTAGAATTCAGAAATAAGAAACCGAAAGGGAAAAACTTGTGGTAATGATGCTGCATCTTTTTGTCATCTGATTCAGGGGCCTTCAACCAGCCTACCCTATGCATCTCAAATAGTGATAGGACTATACTCATCATACCAGGGCATTCCTCAACCTGCATAAGATTGGACTCTGTTACACAGATCTCTCATGGCATCACCTTTCAAAACCAAACTTCTATTTTTTCACCTCCAGCCGCTCCTTTTTTGGCCCAGTGGTCAGCAACCTCGTTGCATTCTCTCATCTTGTGTTGCAACGTGACCGCCCCACCAAACCTCAGAACATACATTATTGGTGCCATCAACTTTGAGAACCTCCATGGGACGCTATCCGAATCCTTAAGCAAGCTAACAACGTTTTTGGAATCGCACTCAATCACTATTTTTGGCAATGGAAATCTTTGGTCTCGTAAGATAGCTCTACAAACTCTATTGATCGCCATCACCTCCGCCTCGGTTGAGTCCGTCCACCCAATATGATCCGATAAAATAAAGCACACTTCCCCATTTTCATTTCGTATAACTCCTCCAACTCCAGTTGGTCCCGGGTTCCCGATAGAGGACCCATCCATATTCACTTTCAACCATCCCTTCTCCGGACGTTCCCAAATCAAGCCTTGTCTCACTCCCTTGTTTTTCCGAATTCCCACCTGTGCAAAACAGTCTGGAAAATTTGTCTCCATCTGTGCCAGTGTAACATCCGTCCCTCTTGTCTCCGCCTGCCACCACGATGCAACTCTCCACCTAATTTCCTCGGTCACCAGATTTTTGTTGAAGGATTTATCCCTAAACACGGCGGCATTTCTCCACCTCCATACTGACCACATCACAGCCATCCCAGTCAACAACCACACTTCTTTCTTGCCCACCGTCGGATAGAAACCGATCCACCATTTTACCAAATCACTGGCCTTCCCAGGTATCCCCCAACTAACCCCAAACCAAGCCACACTCTTATACCACAAATCAGCAACTTCATCACACCTACACCATAAATGATCAATGGTTTCAGAATCCTTACCACAACAGGGACATTGAATGTTGTTTCCTGGAATGCATCCTCTCCTGGCTAAAGTCTTCCGGACCGGCAAAGCGCCATGAATCACTTTCCATGCCAATATCTTAACCTTTGTCGGACATTTTATTTTCCATAATGAAGTCCACAAGTCTCTATCCGCCACAGTTACTGCCTCTACATTTCGATTCCAACAAGATACTATAGAGAATCTTCCGCTCCCTTCTCTTATCCATTTAATTGTGTCATCCGAATATCTATTCAGCTTTTGTCTTCCAAGAAGTGATAACAGCTCCACCCACACCCCTAGTTCCCAATCAAACAGCGGCCTTCTTAAAGTAATATCTCATTCCCACTCAAATCCACACCACTTACCTGTCTCTCCAACATAGCCCATTTTATTCACTGCCAAAGCATAGATCCTTGGAAACCTATCTTTCAATACCACCCCTTCCTCCACCTACTTATCTAGCCAAAACCTAGTTCGATATCCATTTCCAATATGTATTTTAAAGCTATCCCTCAGTCCCTCCAACCCTTGTTTTTCCCATGAACTGCAAATTTTTCCCCACACCGAGCCTCCTACCTTTGATTCAGGAATTAGTGGCGCTCCCCTACCATAATACTTTGCGTTTATCACCTCCTTCCAGAGTGCATTCTCGACCCCAAATCGCCATCTCCACTTCAACATCAAGGCTGTATTAAAATCCTGAACATGCCGATTGCTTAGTCCTCCATCCCCTTTGTGTTTACAAATCACCTCCCAGCTTACTGTGTGCATTTACCTATTCCCATCCCATTCGTTCCAAAAAAAAAACGTCTTTTAAGCAACTCGAGTCGATCTGCCACAACTTTCGGCACCTTGAAAATAGACAAAGAGTATGTAGGTAGGTTCCCGATCACTGACTTCACGAAGCAGGCCCTCCCAGCTTGTGACAAGAGACGTCCCTTCCATCCTGCAAGTTTCCTTTCCACCTTATCCAACACCGGTTTCCATATGTGTATTCTGTTGCTTCTCCCCCCCATCGGGATGCCCAAATAATTCATAGGCCACTCCCCGACCTCACAGCCTAAAACCATCGCCGCCTCTCTTTCAAGTTCTTGTGTGCAATTGATGCCATAGATTCTGATCTTCTTAAAGTTGATTGTCAAACCCGTGGTTAGAGTGAGGCATCTTAATATTCTTTGGATGAGAAGTACCTGTTGCAATTCCCCCTTGCAAAACAAAAGTGTGCCGTCTGCATATTGAATGTGTGATATTATCGGCCCACTCCCACTGCCATGCGCATCCAGTCCACTATATAGGCCGAGTTCAACAGCTTTGCTCAACATCTTATTAAGTAGTTCAGCAACCAAAACAAACAAGTAAGGTGATAACGGATCACCTTGTCTTAGCCCCTTTTGCAAATTGAAGAACTTCGTTGATGCACCGTTGATCAGTACATTATCTATATGTTATTTAGGAAAGTTGTTTTTTAGGGTACAATTGGTAAGGAAGAAAATCATCCGCCGAGTAAATGTTCTAGTATGAGTAAATAATGATGTGTGCTAATTTAATATGTAGTTAGTGCTATGTACTGTTAGATCGTGAAATTAATGATGAAAAACTTAATAATAATATGTACCATGGGAATAATATATGAATGTATGTGCCGGAGAGATGTTCTGTATGTGCTAATGAATCACACCGATACTGCTATGTGCTGGTATATTGTATAATTAGTGATATTTGCTGATTTAATATATATTTAGTTCTATTTAATTTCAAATAGTGACATATTATGAATGTGTGTGCTAACAAATTGTATAGCTAATGCTAAGTGATGGTATAGTGTATAGTTAGTGGTATGCGCTTATTTAATATGTAGTTAGTGTGATTTGAATTTATCAAATAAATGTGTAGAAGCGGCGCACGACGGGGATGAATCCGGATAGACCAATTCCAATTAGGTTTTTGTATAATGAATGCTAAAAACATTTTATGAATTCACTAATGTTAATTTATCAAAGTATGACAGGAATAAATATTACCAAAACCATCAGTTAACCATCATAGAAATAAATTATCACGTTACCCAAATTAACATGGTCTCATAATTGGAAATTATTGAAACATTACACCGGTTAGCACGACGTACACTATCGACTAGCACAGTCTGCACTTACAGAATTATTGTTGTTCTACATGCTAACATAACCCCTATTGCATGTATCATTAATTTCCAATTTAGGTAATTAAGTTTGTCAATTACCAAAAACATACTCCAAGTAGGGATAGGATTGTATCCCTTTTTTTTTTTGGGAGAGCCATTGAAGGCCTGAGAAATGGGTGGTGGGAGCCCATGCCACACAAATTACAAAGGGAATAAAAGGGAGGGATAGGGGGCCGGTGGGATCGAACCTCCAACCTTCCGTTGGAAGTTTAGGGACTTAACCACTTGAGTTAAGTCCTCATCCCGATAGGATTGTATCCTGATTCATGATTTATTGAATCTTTGGATTTCTAGCATTTTATGTTGTCTCGTTAAGTTGATTTATGGATTAAAAAATAAATGCATATTACCATTTATGAATGGATTTTTATGACTCAATTACGAATAATGTTGCCATAATTACACCTCTGAAATTTTGGATCCAGATTTTTCATTCTTTATTGTGCCAGATTTTTGGGGAGATATATAAGGAAATATTTTTTTCATTTATATGTAATTTGTTAGATTTTTTTTTTTGCTGAACAGCATATATATGCTAAGTAAAGTGTTGAATCTATTTTCTTTCTTTATTATTTAATTGTTTGGAAATATTGTTTAGAACTTTTGAATTGGCACTCAAATGTACTGAATTGTCATTCAAAAGTGTTAATCTATATTTTTGATATTATTTAGTTGTTTGTAAATTTTATTAAGCACTTTTGAATTGCCACTCAAAAGTACTGAATTGTCATTCAAAAGTGTTGAATCTATATATTTTAAAATATTTATTAATTCAACATTTTTTAAGGTGAATACCAAGGTATCCTCATTCCTCATTGGACTATTCAGCAGCAGTATTGAATGTACATTCAACACATATAAGTAATAATATATTATTTGATTTTCTATTTCGAATTTTCCCATGCTAAACACCCTAGTTACCCACAACATAGTTTTCCATGCCATATGAGTGGTATCATCAACGGGAGAATTATTTAGATCCAGAATTACTAACCTTTCCGGAGAGAACAATTGCGATGATGTTCGGACCTTAATTCTGCCATCATCCGTTTCTTTGTCATTTTAATTGTCCCATTAAACGTTTTTAGTATTAATTTATTTCCATAATTCGTGCTGTTAAATTAGGCAGCACCGGGTCACTTAAATATATAATAATTTATGGGCATATCATTGAACTCTGCGAATAGCATATTATATATTTTTTTTCTACACATTCAGGAAATGATGCAAGGTCCTATTCAGGATCCTAACTCAACCGCTCGAAGTATACTAATCAATCACTTTGGCTCTTTGGCCCTAACATAATCTAATTAGGCCTCTTAATCAGCCTAAACCTTCACCCTTAATCTTTGTCACATCATCTCATTAATCTAATTAAATGGCCAAATGACTAATTGGCTTGGATTAGTATACATAGAGGATATTTTTAATAATTAGTAAACTTAAATGACTAAATTGGTATTTAACGATTTGGGTTGCTATTCTAATATTATTATTATTTTGTATCTCTTGTGACTAAATTATTAGTAACCCTGAAATCATGTCCAATTCTTAAACAAAGATTGTCACACCATTTTATACTGCACGGATAATATCTTTTAGTATTAGATTTATTAAGCTTTCATTGTCGACTAAGAAAAAAGAAAAACGCAATTGGGATTCTTATAATTTATCTTTAGATTTATTAAAAACTTCAAACTTCAAAGCCTTTGAAATGGACCTTCACTCCAATAGGCTGCATTCATTACCTTATTTTATCATATTTACTTCATTATGTAAATACACAAATTAAGCTTGAAATAGCACAACCATGTTGTCATGATTCATGGTCCTTGCAGAATGACCATCATTATAAGTTTTATTAATTGCTCGAAATATTAATTTCTTTTATGTTATTGTTATAAAAAAGAAAATGGAAATTTTTATTTTACCAAGAAGACTCGATAACAAAAACATACTTTAATATTACTAATTTGCAAAGAAAAAAAGTTAAAATTAGTCAAGGATTAATATTCCAACGCTCATTGGTTAACGAATTATAAATATAAAAACATATTTTATTATAGTAATATTTTAAATTTTGTAAATAATATGGTACTATGTGATTTAGTCATTAAATTGTCATATATAAACATATATGATTAAATTATTTTTTAAATGATACTTGCATTATTTTTTTCAAAAATTTAAGCAATATATTTTTAACATAAAAATTGTACTGTAAAACGAGTTCAAACAAACAATTGGTGCTCCTACAATCATTAGCTCATATGTACTTATTAACCTCTGGAATTATGAACCATCTAATTGGTTTTCCACTTTTCCTAGCTTAATGTATAATTAAGAAATTAATTAGGATAGGATATAGCTCCAAACTGATTGACTTTTTCCCTAATAAAAAAAGTCTCCTTATTAAAATGTCAACTCATACACTTAATTAGACTACCTCGATAATTTATTGCTTCATAAAATTATGTTTAACTCAATTTTTATTTAATTATTTTTACTTAATTAGATTGCCTAAAAAGATACTTATATGGCTACCAAGCAAACTGAATAGTCCAATACCTGACCGAAATAGTACTGTAGATTATAGGCCGTGTAAAAATATATACGACCCAGTCCATATTCTTAACTCAAAGTTCAATAAGGCCCATTAAGCCCAATGTCATAGTTGCTTTTAAAATTATTGGGCTTTATTGTGTCTGGGCCCAATATATTGAGCTCAATTAAGCCCAATGCAAGGCCCATTTATCTTTATATAATGGTTTGCGGCAACTAGGGGTGGAAATAGGGGTGGAAATAGGTCAGACTACCTAATAGGGGCCTACGGCCTAGCCTACCAAAGGTCAGGTCATGCCAGATTTTTTTTTATATAAACAGGCCATACTCATACTATTTTGAAAGCCTATTTAGTTAAATAGGCCCAGGCTTTATAAAGCCGGCCTATTTAACATTATCATTAGTCTTTTATGTTTACTACATAGGAATATATGGTATTATTATTTTATGTAGAAATAATTATTAATTTGATCTTATATAGATTTTTAAAATATTTATAAGTTTTTTCAGTATATAAATAGTTGTAGATAACAACTTGCTCAAGTGCACAAATTCAGGTCTTCCAACCTTATCATTATATCCGGACATATATAAAAGAATTTTAACTTAAATTTGAAATACGCTTAATCAGGCTTTTAAAAGGCTTAAAAATTGGTCTGTTTAAATAAATAGGCCAGGCTTAGGCCTATAAGATAGGTCTATCACAGGTAATAGGTCAGGCTCGGGCCGTAAAAAATCGATGCAGGCCTAGGCTATTCGAGCTTAAGCCTATCTCGGCCTAGCCTATTTCCACCCCTAGCCGCAACTGACGACACTTCTCTACCACTTCGTATGCCGGCCATTTTGCAGGCGAGCAGTCTTCCCCATCGTCACAATCTTCTTCTTATTACATGATATGCATTCCATGTATTTGTGAATCTCTTCTACCAATTTCATTTTTTCGCGCTTATTTGTAATTTTGTTCTCGTTTATATCTGAGTTTGATTTTTTCAATTGAACCATAATCAAATTGGGGGTTCGGAAGAACTTGAACCATTATGTAGGATGGATCGTTTTGTTTATATACGTTCGGTTGCCATTTCACCCGTTTTTATATGTGATTGAACTTTGATTGAGTTTGGTTCGAATTCTTGAAATATTGGTCTTTGCTATTTATCTGTTATTGTTTTGAAAGTTCTGGTAGTGGTAATTCATTATTAAATTTGTGGATGTGTGGCAGTATATAGATGACATGGATCAGATTAGACACAATATTCAAGGATGAACTAGATAAAGATGATGAACTCAAATGGAAAATAAAATGGATATATGAGAATTCCTAGTTAAATACTCAGTTTTGGAATAGTCTAATACATGGTGTTTATACTCCTCCCTCAATCAATATTCTTAAGGTGGCTATACGATTGAACACTTCTCAATGTTCAAAAGGAATTCAATCAATGTGGAAGAATTCAAGGGTGACCATTCAAACTATAAATATGCACTCTCCAAGTGTTTGTCAATATTTTCATTCAAAGGGTGAGTAGCAAAGTTGGGGGAAAGCCATATACATAGGCAAACACTAATTACAAAGATTAAAAGACTAAGCAATTAGTTAGGACTGTAATCAACCCATTACAACAATAAAACAAGTCCAAAAATTGATTAAACAAGCCAAACAGGTCGAGAAGCAGCAACATGTCGCAAAGCACACAAAGGGAGGCTTGCGACGTGAACAAAGCAAAACTATGCTTTCGGGATCTCACATAGTAGGGGACGAGAGCACAGGTCCAACAGGCTAGAAATTAAATATGGATGTTTCTTCGGGCTCTCAAGTCCCGACCCTTCCCAATAGATCTGCAAAAGAGAGTGAAATTGAGCATTCCTGTCGTGATCCAAATTGTAGCTCCACGTCGTGAGCCTTGTAGATTTTATGTCGCAAAAGAACTCCAAAATGCTTGACGTCGGAAAAGTACCTGCGTCGCAAAGCTTTGCCTCGCGACGTGGAAAGCCTTTGCGTTGCAACAGGACCAAAGGTGGTGATGGAGCTGCCGGAGACGAAGACGGGAGGTGGTCATGGCCGGAAGCTTCGGCAGCGACGGGGAGACGAAGAAGATGACTAGAGGTGGTGGCTGTACGTGAATGGTGGTAGTTAGAGCTGCAGGAGATGAAGACGGCAACTGCGGATGAAAGACTGGGCGGAGATGGATCTTGCGACTTTTCGGGGTTTTGTTCTTCGAGTATGTTGCGGCTTTTAGAGCTTGACGAAGATGATGATGATGGCCGCTGCAGACGTGTTGCTGTTGCATTTTGATACCGGACAAGAGAGGGCACGGGAGGTGGCCGTGGTAACGTCTCCAGCCAAGGAGGGTTTTCCATCCCCAAGAGACGGACATGGCCAGAGTTGAGGTGTAGACAGTGGCGAGGAACGCTGGAGGAGATGCCGCTCGGTCTTGGTGATGACGATGCTTCCGAGACTCCTTGACAGCCATGGCGGATTCGGAGGTGCCGATGATGCTTGCCGCTGCTGTCGGAGTAGAGAAGTTGCCCGGAGGAGATGATCGGAGGCATGGAAACGAGGGATGCGCAGCTCTCCGGAATTGAGAGTACACTGTCAGAACTTCGAGGATGACGTCGGCACGACGGAGGGCCACCGGAGATGGTGACCAGAGTTTTGGACGGTAAAGGACGACGCGGGCGCCGGCCCAGACGGGTCTCCTTCTCCTTGGGCCGCGTTGGTAATGGGCTACGCATGAAGATTGGGCCGGTCTGGCTGGACATGAGGCGGGCTCGGTGTTGGGCTGGACAAGGGGCGGGCTCGGTGTTGGATCCGTGGAATGGGCTGCTGGGCCGATTTATGAAAGGGGTTCGGCGGCTGGGCCGGCTCCTTGGCCCATTCAGATTTATGGAGGTGCTTGGGTAGTGGGCTGGGGCAGAAGAGGAATGTTTTAAATAGATTGAGCCTTGCATTTCATTAATTAATTGAGCCCATATTATACTATTAAACTCCAACCCAATAGCTTTAGCACTTTTATCCTTTTGCCCATCAAGGGCTGCCACTGTCCGGAGCTGACTTGCTGGATTCTGAGAAGTCCCGACGATGGTCCAGCGAACCTCCGGTGAAATTCCGACGGTCTTTCAATATGCTTTTCTTCCATAATAAGCTCCAATCATTTCGCTTACTTCATAATTAAGTCTCCCGGATAACTTAAAATATTATTCTTCATGTTCCACATATCTGGATTGGATCGTCAATCAGTCGGGTCAGTCTGGATGCCCACGACATCGGTTTGGTTGATCCGGGTTTCCATGCCAACACTCTCCCCCATCAAAAGCTTTGGACTCCAAAGCTGGAAGAGAAATTATATCGCTAAGATCAACCACAAACTTCATCCTTGCACAAACCGAAAGTTGGTAAGTATTGCATTTTTGCTCAAGTTCTGGAAATCAGAATTCAGATTAAATCCATCAGAGATATTATCCAAGATGCAGATATATTTCTCGGAATCAACTGCAAAAATAAATTTCAAACTGCTTTCTGGATCGACTTCAGCTTTGCCATCCCTGCAAAATAATTAAAATTTTCAGATGTAGCAATGAATGGTCTTCTAATACTAGACTTGAAATTTTCAAAAATTAGAACTTGATCACCGGTATTGTATATGGACTGCCTTGTTTCCGGAAAATAATCATGAATGGTTCGTGGTCTCGCAAATGCACCTTGATTCCTTTCAATCTAAAAGTTGAAATTAAATATCTCATGTGACTCAAATAAAATTTTCCATTATGATAAAATTTACCATAACCAGTATCCATTTTATCAGGCAAAATTAATTTTTCTAATAATTGCAAATATACCGAATAAGCTTCAATTTTTCAGCGTGTTCCCAAAATGGATCAACATATTCAGAATAGGATTCACACGTGATGCAATTATCAGATGGTCTATGTTGCCCATAGACTGGAAATTCTTTGGGTACCATCAAGGTAGAAAAGTTGAAGGAATTTACATTTGGGAGCTTTAAGGAATTAATCACAAATTTAACCTCTTCCGCAGAAGGCTTGTCAGTTGAGGAAGATGTGCTGCATGAGTCCTCCACGAATTTACCATCAAGCTTTCCATGCAGATCTGACGAGAGGCTAACATTTTCCTTTTGAATATGGTTGCCCACTTGTCTCTTGTGACTAGCAAACTCATCCTTTAGAGCATCAAAATTTTCATTTAAATGATCAATTTTGAAATTAACATCATGTTTCAGTGCCTCCATATTTGCATTCGGCTCCTCAGTAATTCCATCATAGCTGGGTCGGAAGTACCTGCCATCTTAGAAAAATATTCTAGATATATAGATATAAGAGGTTAGAAAAATCAACTGAAGTATGTAGAGTGTCCTCGCAACTGTATCTCTCTCTGTAGGTCCGAATTCTCCACCAGTTAGTACCAATAAAATGGATAGTGCTCAATCGTATTAACCAACAATCAAATAGTAAGAGAAATAAAATATGGAACGCACAATGCAAGAATTAGATTGCAATGTTCGACTCTATCAATGATAAACACGGGTTCTGTGTGTGATTGCAATGCACAATTTATGGTTCGCACTATTAATCGGCCTGCAAGCAATTAAATCCGATTCCTCGCAATTTTAAAGTGTAAAGATAAACTTCACAAAATAAAACACTCGGAATCACACAATATATGCCTCACACACCAGCCCAAAAATGAATAAAACCAAGTTGTCGAAGCTGTTGGCTAAGAATCACTCTCTGGTCACCTTTCATTCGATATGCCCTAGACTCAGGTAGGGGTGATCGAGTATCGAGTATCGAGCCTGAACAGTAACAAAATTTAAAGTTCTAGTCCGAATTTAACTAGGCTAGATAATATATAATTTGAATTTAAATTGACAATTTTACTTATTATGCTACAACATATAAGTTTGCTGGGCTTGATAAAGTTTAAATTGTGTCTCATAGTTTTTTATTTTTATCTTTTTAAAATTTAATAATTTAATCGAGTATCAATTTGAGTTTTCCTCATCACTAGACCTAGAAAATAGAGATATATCTCTTTGGTCAATGAGGGATTCTTACCCTCTGTGAGAGATTCTTACCCTCGTTGAGTTTGTTCGAGAGACCATTGAAATAGGGAAGAAGTGATGCAATTTTTGAAAATATTTCTCAATAAGTATTTTTATGACAAATTAATTTTTCTTCAGTTAAATTCAACTTATGTTTCCAGGAGAACGAGTGAAGTACATAGGACCACTGTTTGCATTGAAGAAAATCATAGGTAGGAAAATGTTATGACCGTCTATTTAATTCATTTATTTATTTATTTAGCGCTACACGTATTCTTCTGGGGCTATACTATGTATAAATTAGGAACTTTTGTTTGATTGCAGGGAAATTGGATCTTCAAGGTCATTAAAATTAAACTTTACGATGTGTTTGGTTGGAGGGATCTCAGATTATCGGTGGGAATGTAATTGCTGGGAATGTAAGATTACTGGGAATATGAGATTACCGGGAATCTTATTTTATGATGTTTTAAGATTATTGCGTTTGGTTAAATTGAGAATCTCAAATTTTCAGTTCTAATTAATTTACCATAATGTCCTTAAATTTCAATTGAACTGTTATAAATATATCATTTTGCTACAAAATAAAAATATTTAAGCCGATTTGTTTTTTAAAATATTGAATATTCTTTTTACGTAATTTATTGTATGATAATTACTTAGTTAATGTCTCTAAATCCTTATTATTTTTATTTTATATTTTATATACAAAAGAAAAGTAAATTTTAAGAAAATATAAAAATATATATTAAAATATGAGAATATATATTAGTAGTAAAAAATATATTTAAATAATTTAAAATTTTTCAATTGATTTTTTAAAATTAAATTTCATATACTTATCATTTTTTAGAATACAAATATATAAATTTATAAAATAAAATAAGTATAAAAATTGAGGGTATAAAAGTCAAGTTAGTATAAAAGTAGGTAAAGTGGAAGTGGTAATCTAAGATTACATGCCCTCCAGGTGGGAATCACATTCCCACCTAAAACACCCAACATTCCCACCTCGGTGGGAATGTGACATTCCTACATAAAACATGCCCCGAACCAAACATGGGCATGTTTCATTCCCTACCTAAGATTCCCAGTGGGAATCTCAGATCCCCCGAACCAAACGCCCCGTTAGAGTTATAGATGACAGATGAGTTCATATTGCTCATGTCGACGGGAAGTTGGTCAATCGAGAGTTCGGCCATGTTTACAAGGGTGAAGCATGGTACAATGATCCAAATAAAGTGTTTCCATGCTCTATCTTTATAGTTACTATTGATGTATTTTCCAATGTAATAGATATTGAGCTGGTAATTCCGTCATTAACTCGTTTTTACGAGTATATGACCTTAATAAGGACATGTTACGTCCAAAATTGACCATATTATTCATCTATTTTTCGAAACCCATTTTAAATTTTTTGAGCCAATTTTTTTTTTTTTTTTGGAATAGCTACTGAAAGCCTGATAACAAAAGGAAAAGAGAAAGCAAAAACGCAAAACGACTAGCTACCAAGACAGAATAAAAATAAGCAGGCCGAAATCAAGGCCTGAGGACTCCCAGACCAGATGCGTCTGCCAATAAGAAGCCGAGAGCAAAATCCGGGGGATAAGCCCACATTGTGAAGAACTCTTCCGAGGATGCACCATGTTTTGCCAAGCAGTCCGCCACACGATTCCCCTCCCGGAAAATGTGGGCAATAGAGCAGCGTTCAAAGGTACTGCACCGGTCCTGGATGGTGGAAATCAAACCTTTGAGCGAATGAAAGGGCGGGCAATTCTTCACCAGATCAACAGCCTGCATCGAGTCGGAAAAACAGTGAACAACTTTAACTCCCAGGTTGCTAGCATTTTTGAGCCAATTTTGATCATATTTGATAAAAAATAATCAATTTAATAATAACTAAATTAGAATTTGTAAATAAAAATAGTTTAGGGCATTCTTTTAATTTTTAATGAAAATTTGTATGAAAATGAGTTATTCTTTATATCTTTTTGTGTATATTAAATTATGCATAATACTTTGATATATTTCATAGTTTAAATTCATTTTAGGACATTTATACTTGTCTATAGATTCTTTTATTCTTTTTATTTTATCTTATTATTCTTTAATTCTTTTCTAATGGGATCAATTAACTTAGAATTTTAGCATAAATACATATAAGAGGTTTAGTTAATAATGTGCATAATAATCTTTAGGATAATTTTATTTTATATACATGTAGACCATAGAACAAAATAAGTGTAACATAAGGAAATGACACGGGATTTAATGTAAGGAACAAAAGTGTTTTAGTAAAAGTTTTATACATTTAAAAGCATTCTATATATAGTAATGTAACATTCATTATGAAACACTAAAAAAGGAAATTGTTACACTTAAAAAAGAATGCTAATGTAACATTTATTATGAAATACTAAAAAAAGTGTTACATTTAAAAAGAAATGGAGTAAGTAATTCTTTTGGTTGGTGGTGTTATCCATGAGAAAATAATTTTTTTTTATTTTTTGGATGAGCCATTGAAGGCCTGGGAAAGGGGTGGTGGGAATCCATGCCACACAATTACAAAGGGGAATAAAGGGAAGGGATAGGGGCCGGTAGGAATCGAACCTCCAACCTTCCGTTGGAAGTCAGGGACTTAACCACTTGGGCTAAGTCTTCCTCCCGAAAATAATTTGAATAATCTTGATTAATAATGTTATTTTGGCTCAGCAATTGGCAGCGGGTACAAGTGAACCCCCAAAGCCATAAATGCAAGATACGGGTACCAGCTTTCCTTCTATCTCATCCGTTGATCTTAATCAATTTTCATGCAGGCCCATATCCATGCGAAACGTGTCCTCTCTTTTTCCAATCTCATTTGTGTACTGCAGACTCCATTAATTGTTTTTGTCTCTTCTCCTACACTCGGCCTCCCCAGGAGCAGCTCCCTACTTTTCTTTCTTGGTTCTTAAAAACACACAACAAAAGGGAGCTCGAGCAGCTAACACACATTCATTTTATCTCTTCATTTTTTTTTTCTATTTGGAATAAACCATGAGAATACCAGCTATAGAGATACATATATATACGTATTTTAGTGTGGAAGACAGCAACAGCTAGCGGTCATGAATGCTATGGCATAGGCGTCGTGAGGAGGAAGAAACAATGAGCAACGGATCGCAGACGCTTTCCAATGATGGAGCCACGGCAGCCATGGATCTCGGTGGTGATGAAACTAGCAGTGAAGGAAACACAGCTTGAGAGTGGCGCTATGACAGAGAATACGGCGGTGGTGATGATTGACAGTACGCGGTCACCGAAGAAATGACCGGATCTGGAGGTGCGGCGAGGCTGCGAGAGAGATGGACAGATGCGGCGGCCGGAGTGGTGGTGAGGCAGTGGGCTTGGTATCTCATTTTTATTCCTTTTTGTTGCTGTTCCTCTTCGTTGATATTTGTTGGATCTTTGTTGATTTTTGTTGTTAGATGAGTTGTTTGGGGATTTCGATTTTGATTGTTTAATTTGGTATGTTGACAGTTGTTTATTTGGTGTTTGTTAGAGTTGTTTAGGAAGATTGAGTAATGTTAGTTTAATTATTTTGATTGTTTGAATGTTGGTATTCTTTATTGTTGAATGACTTTGTGGCTTTTGGTTGTGATTGAGAGAGCTGTAGAGACCAGCAGCTATGAGATGCGAAGGAGAGCAGCGGCGGCTGGATGGAACGGAACAGCAGCATTGTGGTGGTGGGATGGATCTGAAATGGCGAGAGACGGTGTTGGACGGAGGACAGCAGCGGCTGCGTAGGTGGAGGCGACACGGGCGGTCAGTTTTCTTTAATTCATTATTGTTAATTACCCATTGTTTTCATTGTTTGCTTGAGAGATGTTCATTTTTCTTTGGTTGATTCTTTGTAGCTTGTTTGTGAAAAAGATTAGTTTAGGCATTCATTTTAGATTTATTTTTTTAATAGTATTTTGTAATGTTGTGAGAGTAGTGCAGATCTCTTATTTTTTATTCTTTGTTTTGTTTTCAATAACCTAGATTTAATAGTTAACTTGTGATATTTTTGTTAAAATCTTTGGTTGGTATGCATATTTTAGGATTTAGGTTTGGAAATGTATAAATATTCTTTGATTAAGTTTAGATGTTAGAAATATTCTTTTAAGTAGTTAGGTGTCTTGATGATTTGTTGTTGATTGTTGGGGTAACTTGATGGTTGGAATTTTTGAGCATAAAAGTTGGATTTGTTGGATTGTTGAATAAATTGGAGATTTTTTATATTTAGATGAAAGTTGGGTAATTTTAGTGTAATTATTTTGGTTATTTAGTGATTTTTGATTGGTTTGAAAAGTGGAGTTGTTTCTAGTTGATATTGAGGTATTGAGATGTTTGGAAAAAGGGTAAAAATGAGTTTTTGAGTGTGTAGTAGTGAGTTTGGTGGTGTTTTTGGACTCTTGTTTTGATCTTAGTGGATTAGTTGCTTACTTGGTATTCTTGGTATTATTTTAGTCACTTGGAATGATTACTTGGTGTGATTTGAATTTTGGAATAAATTTAATTGTTGGTGTTAAAGTGAAGAAATTGTTGTGGTTCAATAAGCAAAAAATGAGTGTTTGATAAAATTTGGGTTTAATGCAAATAAGAGTTTGTAATAAAAATAACATAGTAATTTTTTTAGAATCCTTTTATTATTTTTACTACTAACTATTTTTAACCCTTTAGATTTTTATTATATTAAATTATACTCCGTATAGACTATAAAATATTCTTATATATTATATTAATTCTTTGTTATAAATATAATAGGTTAAATTTAAGTATATAAATATTATATTTATTATTATTTTTAGTATTAGTATTATTACTCATATAACATATTTTTAGTATTCTTATATATATAGTTGTTTTTAGTATCAGTAGTATATCTATGCATAATATTTTTTTATTTTTTATTTTTTTTTTCGGGGGAAAAGGAGGGCCGGAGCCATTTTATTCCAAAAATTGTTGTGCTGAGCACGTTCCAATTACATCATTATGAAGTAAACCCTGAATACAATCAGGAGGCCTATCCATATGACCAAAGTAAAACTGAGAGAAATTCCCTTTGACGAACTTGTCTGCTACTTTGTTACATTCCCTGGGAATGGCTTGAAACTTGACTTCCCAATTCCAAAACTTCATATCCAGGATCTGAGTGATGATTCTTGTTAGAGGGCCAATAGGAGGGCTTCTAGAATTAATCAAATCAATGATTTCTTTGCTGTCGGATTCAACCAAGAGCTTGCTGACACCTTTCTCCCAAGCAAGTTGAAGACTTAATAGAATCCCCCTAGCTTCAGCAGAAGCAATGCTGGACTTAGGAAAATTTGCACGAACGCCACCAAACCAACGCCCATCAGAATCTCGAAGAACTCCGCCTGCGGTGCATAAATTCCTGGAGTGATGACCATCACTATTAGCTTTAACCCACCCAACCGGAGGTCTCTGCCATTTGACCATTCTAGTGTACCAACTCTTGACGCATGTATTCTTAAGCTTGTTGTGACCTGAAATAAATTCCCTTGAAGCTCTTCGAATCGACCAATGAAGAGAACTCCAGGGAGTGAAATCTGAAGCATGTAGCTCACTACAACGGTTCCTCCATATCGACCAACATGTAAGGCCAAATTGCATGGCCACCCTATCACCAACTTTAGTAGGCACCATAGAAAGGATCCAATCACGGATATTCGTAGACCAAAAAGAAGAGGGCAAAGGAATCTCCAAATTTCTCCAGACCAATTCTGAGGCATAGCAATCTCTAAGAGCATGGATACTGTCTTCAGGTTCCCCACACTTCCAGCAGTTAGCCGTCTCTGATAGCGTCCGTCTGTGTTTCTCCAAATTGGTCAGCAAGCGATTATGAGCTGCAAGCCATAGAAAAGACCTCGAACGTTGAGGACCCGGCCAACGCCAAATATGCTTCCAAATAGGATCAACTGGTGCTAGATTGCGGGTATCTTCCATAAGTTGGATGGCTGTGCGGATGGAGAAAATGCCAGTAGAGGAATGTCTCCAAAAAGGGGTGTCATCATCGTTAAGCTGGTCCGGGGGGAAGACTAAATCCAATTTATGCAAAATGGCCGGCGGAAGGAATTGTGCAAGATGCTGATGATTCCATCCAGTAGAAATTACATATTCACCCACTGTTCGCTCCTGTTCTTCAATAGGGAGGTCAACCAGAGCCCAATCCTGCAACAACAAATCACCATTAAGCCATCTATCTTTCCAAAAAGACACTTGCTTACCATTGCTAATGTTCCATCCTAAGTTATTGCAAAAGGACTCCCAGACAGAGAAAAGATCCCTGGCTATAGGGGAGAAAGACTGGACATTATGTGTGAAACTATGTCCTCTCCAGCCATATTGAAATTTCATAATGTGAATCCAAGGAGAATCCCTTGTCAACAGACTCCAGCATCCCTTCATAAGCAGAGCCTCATTGAGATCTTTCGTCCTCCGGATGCCAAGGCCCCCACGATCAACACTCTCTGTGATTCTATCCCAGGCAATAAGATGAACTTTCCGCTTATCACGAGTTGATCCCCAAAGAAAATTTCTAATGATTTTATCCAGTTCAGCATGGACCTTGCATGGAAGTCTAATGACTTGGAGGATGTGATTCCCCATAGCCTGCAAAACAGATTTAACCAAGGTGATACGTCCAGAAAAACTAAGAAACTTATTGGACCAATTACCAACTTTGTTATTGAGCTTATCGATTAAGAAACCAAAATGCTTAGCTGAACGACGGCCCGTTAGGATTGGAACACCTAGATAAGTTCCCACAGAAGCAGTTTGTGCAATGCCAAGTTCCTGTAAAATATTTTGTTTCTCAGCCCGGCCAAGTCCTTTGCCAAAAATTACATGGGATTTAAGAGGATTAATGGAGAGGCCAGAAGCTGCTGTGAACTTGTCCAGAATGGATTTAATGAGAGAGGCTTGAGGAACTGTAGCTTTGGCAAAGAGTAAGATGTCACCTGCAAAGAAAATGTAGGGAGAGATGGGATCCCCTTGTCGAACTCCTCTAGAAGGATTAAAGGGCCTAGAAAGGACATTATTCCAAGAGACCTGCATAGAAGGAGATTCCACACATTTCATAATAAGATCAATGCTAGCAAGAGAAAAGCCTGCACAAGTAAGAGTGTCCCTAATAAAGCTCCATTTCAGTCGATCATAAGCTTTTTCGAGGTCCAACTTGATCATCATGAACCCTGGTTTTGCTGTTGATTTCTCCAGGCGATGTATGAGCTCTTGGCAAGTCATAATATTGTCGTGAAGAAACCTGTGCTTAACAAAACTGGATTGACCTGATGCTATCAAAGAGGGCATGATGTTAGAAAGTCTCAAGAGTTAGAATTTTAGTAATAATTTTATAGAAGACATTACAAAGACTAATTGGTCGATATTGAGTAACAGATCTAGGATTACTGATTTTGGGAATCAAGACTATTTGAGTAAGGTTAATCTCTTTAATATCACGTCTGCCAGAGAAGTATTCACAGATGGAATTATGGACTGATAAACCTGTCGTATCCCAAGTTTGTTGGTAGAAAATAGCTTGGAAACCATCGGGGCCTGGGGCTTTGAGCGGTGACATGCTTTTGATTGCTTTGAAGGTTTCTTCCAAGGAGGGAAGTCGTTGAAAAAGGTCCCTGTCCATACTAGAGATAGTCTTGGGAGAATCCATCAATTTGGGGACATCACCAGTAAAACTAGACTCCTCTGTATATAGCTTGATGAAAAATTCAAGGATCATCTCCTGGACGTCCTCTTCAGACTGAAAGAGAGTCCCTTGGCTATCTTCAAGCATAGAAATTCTCTTTCGAATCTGCCTTTGTTTGACAAAGCTATGATAAAACTTGGAATTCCTATCACCAACCAAGAGCCAATCCCGAGTGCTGCGTTGGATCCAATTAAGTTCCTCAATCTGTAAAATCTTACCCAAATCTGTACTGAGTTGGTTATGAAGTCTGGCCAGGAAGGGATTCTCCTCCCAGTTTGGACGCTTCTCAATTCCGGCGATGCGACCTCGGATTCTACGTTTCATTCTACCAAGGGATGCAAATTTTAGATCATGCCAAGAAAGAGCCTGCTCCTGAAGTTTAGAAAGTTTAACAGGTATGCTATCAGGGCCTTGCCAAATTGATTCAATTAGACTATGAAAAGAAGGATGGTCGAGCCAAGCAGCCTTAAATCGAAAAATATTATTCCTGTTCCGAACTGAGCTATTGCTGGACGGATCAATACGGAGGACAAGAGGTGCATGGTTAGAAGCAATTCGAGGTTTGACCTCCACAGTTGCAGCAGGGAACAAATTGCACCATGCATCATTACTCAGGACTCGATCAAGTCTCCTTCTAATAAGGCCTCTAGCCCAGGTAAACTTGTTACCATATGTTTTAACTTCCCTCAGCTCAGAATCGGACATCCACTGCTGCAATTCCAATGAGGCAGTGATGGAGATCCTTCCTCCACAGGCCTCATCTAGATAAGCAATACAATTAAGGTCCCCTCCCACAATCCAGGGCTCATGTCTAGCACGACTAATCCAGAGAAGCTCAGGCCAAAGCCAAGCACGCCTAGCCTTATTTGGAGCCGCATACACAGCTGTGACAAAGAACTGAAGACCATTCAATGAGATATGTGCATCAATATATTGAGAATGAGCTTATAATAGCTGGACTTCAACTCTATCTTTCCACAATAACTAGATTCCACCAGAGAAACCAATAGCCTCCACACGAAATGAGTGTTGGAAACCACTTTTCCTAATAAAACGATCTGCATGAAAACCACTAATCCTTGGTTCAAACAAAGCAATACAATCAATTTTGTTGCTAGAAGTAAAATCTCTAAACTCCCTTCCAAAAGATCGGGAACCCGCACCCTGAACATTCCAAAAAACAATATTAAGTGCCATGAAAAATATAAAGAAAAGTAAAGGAAATGAGAACAAAGAGAGAATTAGGGCGGTCTAGCCGGTAGGCTAGCAGCCCGAACCCTCCTATGAAGGCTGTCATCCATGTCCGAATCTGAGGTGCCATGATCTTCATGGCTTAGAGACGTGTCTGGAGGGCGATCATGCGGCCTAGGAGAAGGACTTCTGGTCCTTCTCTTTTTAGGTAGAGAAGGATCATGAACAAACACGGCCAAATGTCTCTCCGGAGGAAGGGAAGAGGGTGCACTCCGTGTCCAAGCACCGGAAGGTTGTTGGGACCAAGATGGTGAAGCTAATGGAGAGGCGGAATCATTGTGAGCAAGGTCTTCGCCATTGGTGTTTGAGAATGGAGAAGTAGCTCTAGGCCGATTCCTGGGAGAAGGCTTAGGAGGAGGTAAATCAGATTGAGGATTCTGAGGAGGTAACTGAACTTCATCCTTTTCCTGCTCAGTCCCCAATGATGCAAAACGATTCGGATGGGCGAGAAGGCTACGACCAGTGGTAGGATTCTGAGGAGGTAACTGAACTTCTTCCTCTCCCTGCTCATCTTCCAGTGATGCAAAACGATTCAGATGGGCAGGAAGGCGTCGGCCAGGGGGAGGAGGATACGACGTTTAGGTTGGACAACCATCCAAGGGCCATAGGTTGATCCAGTGTCCGGGACGGTAGATGGCTGCTGGCCCGCTTGATTAACATCATCTTGATCAGGTTCCATGCTGTCCGGACAACGTTCTTTAGTATGACCAAACTTACCACACGAGAAACAAATTACCTTAACATTCTCATACTCAACAATGAAGGAGAGATTGTCAACTTCTACTTTCGGCTCAAGGGGCTTGCCTATATCCATACGAATAGCAACTCTAGCAAACCGACCTCGGGCAGCTCCATCCGTACAGTAATCAATAATAAGGACTTTCCCAATCAAAGATCCCAAGCGATAAAGAGTTTTCCTATTGTAGAGGTACATTGGAATATTAGGAAAACGTACCCAAGTTACCAAGGACTGGATTACATGAGTTCTAGGATCAAAATGTTCATCCCACTGCTGGACATACAAATAATTTCCAAGAATCGTCCAAGGACCACCAGTAAGAGCATGCAAAGAATCAGCCTCATTCAAGAATTTGATTACAAAATACCCATTTTCAAGGTCTATCAGAGGAAGGTGAGCCGCGGCCGGCCATATTTTCTCCAGCCGGGTTTTCAACACTCGATAGGAAATAGATCGGCCAAGAACTTTCAAAATAACAGCATATCTCCATTGCCTTATAAGACTTGCCTTGAAAGCCGGAGAAAGAATCAATTTTGGAACTCCATTGTTTGTAGTAGAAATAATATCATCCGGGTCGCCCTCAAGGTCAGAGATGAAATCATCGATGTGGATATGCTCTGGACGCGACCCCCGTCTCGCCATGTCCCTGTAGGAAGGAGCTTGGGGATGGGAAGTCGATGGAATGGTGGAATCAGGAGGTATACCGCCATGATCGTCCATACTCTCATCTGCCATAAAGAAGGAATAGCGCAAAACAGAGAAGAGAATCAAGAAAGGCTATCTAGGGTTCTTGGAGAATTACTGCTGGAGTATTTGCCAACGAGTCATTTTCAACATTTTTTATTTTTTATTTTTAATACTAGTACTATATTTTACTTTGGTCTTAATTCTTTAAATTCTTTTATTCATTTGCTTGTGTTCGCCTAAATTGTTGGGAATGTTAATATGATTGTTAAATTGATAGCCATTGCTCTTTTTAGGGTATTAAATTCTTTTATTTGTTTAATTCTTTATGTATGATTGTTGAGATGTATATACTTTGTCTAACTCTCTAACTATTAACTTCTAACATACTACTAACTTTATTATTTGATTCTTTAAATTCTTTCAATAAAACATTCTTTCAATAAAACGAATATGGAAAACCAATAAATTGGATTCTCAAATAAAGTATCCAATACCCTTATTTCGGGAGCGGCAATTGTTGTGTCCCAATAACACACGTTCCTAAGGTGTGAAATATGTTAAAAAAAACATAAACACTATTATAATAAAAAAAGTGACAAACGAAAAATATTTTATTTAAAATCCAAAATCTCTTTTATTTCTTTAACTCACAATAACACACGTTCTTAAGGCATGCGAAAATCAAAACATTAATTATGAGTTCAATAAACATAATTTAAATTCTAATTTCTAAATAATATTAAGAAAATCCAAAAATACCTATTGGTTCTAGGTTTCCTAATATTTTGGGCGTCCTTGAGTCTATATCTATATATCTACTTATTATATTTAAAGTTTAATCTAAATTTTGGGATTTTTCCATTGGACAATAGAGAATTTGATTTACATATGGACATGGATTATAAACAATCTATCTATGAGAAGTCATGCATTTTATACTCTGAATAATTTATACGAAGATAAAGTATAAACAATTTATAATAAAAAACCAGTTGAATCTTTCTAAGAAAAAGCGTGAAGGGACATAAGTTGTGTGTCATACCTGCATTGGAAATGTTGAGCGCCATGGTGTACACGTGGAGTTGACCCATGTTGAACTAGAGTGTGTAGTGAGAATGCTGTTTAAAGGGCATGCTACAGTTAATCGGGCCAGACACATTGGAGTTAATATTGGTGCTTGACCAGCCTGCTCTATATAAAGATATTTGAGATAGCATAATCTTGCCTTTGAGCTTGTGAAGTGTCACTTTATTTGTCTCTCTGTGTAATTAGAGAACATAACTTAAGGGACCAGACAAATTATGGTCGAACTGGCACTAACTATGAAATTCTGAAGTGTAAATGACGACACTACATTCGAAATAAGTTCAGGTTGGGCGTGGCTTGGTGCTTATGGTCAGATCTTTATCATTCAGGTTGATGCATCAATCCGCACTGTGTCGCCAGTCCTATGTGGCAGCATGATATATGATTTGATTAGATTGGTTTGAATGTCAACTTGGATGTTATTGAATAAGCTATGTAGTATATTGCCACCTATTGGTGGTACTCTTAAATAAGAAAATAATATTTGCTAGGCATAATAATAACATAAGTGGTAAGAATCAGAAACATCCAATTGACACATCATGATCTTCAATGTTAACAGTGTTTGTAGAACTCAGCATATTGCTTTCAGAAAAATCCATCAATTATAGATTTTAACTAATCTCATGATTTGACCAATAATAGTCCTTTAGTCTAACAGGTCAACTTGTCAATCCCAATGATCAAACTGTTTTTTCACAAATAAAAGAAATAACCTGCAGAGTGAGAGCAGATCTCCCTCAACTTCTCGTATTGAATTGCTTAGAGATATATATGCACTAATTTATAGTGTATTACCTGAAGTTAGATATAGAAGCCCCAACAAAGAAATCTAAACCTAGGAGTATCCTACTCCAAGCAAGAGAGGACCAAAAAAAGAAAAAACATAATCATGAAGTACATGACATAATCATTCAGCAACCTCATTCTGACACTAAATAATTAAAATGCATCACAGAAACCTAGCAATGGTTTAAGGGAACATTAATTTACTGCCCTTTTGCTCTGCACAGGGCACTTCCAACTGAGTCTAGCCTAGTCTAAAAATGGGCAAACACTTGTAGCAACAAGCTGTATAGATGAAAGTAATGATTGTTAGCATATTCAACAAGCTATATATATATATATATATATGATTGTCAGCATATATATATATATTCCAACTCATTACCTTTTGTGCTTCAATTAATAATAAAACACATCATTCGGGTATGCTAAACAATATTGGTATATGTTCAAAAGAACTCTTTGCCCCATTCGATCGGCCAAAACGATCATTAATTTGATTCACAGAAGCCTGTTTATAAAAAGTATAATATTATATTCCTGAAGAGATAAAGAAAACAATAAAAATTGAGAAAATTAAAAAAAAAATAAAATAACATTACATTAGAAGGTTTCTCGAATTCGCGCCCGTGCACGATGTGATTTCTTATGAACTTCAATGCTGACTTGAAATTATAAACATGAACAAGAAGTTATGGTGGATGTAATTGCCCAAAATTAGTAACAACATTAGGGTCAACATTACTTTCCCACTTACTGACACGTTGGTTAATGCTTGCAATAGAGTATGGATCAGCATAACCCCACTTATAGTGTCTTGCTGATTCGATTAACGTGTAGGCCATGAGTGGCGCCATCTCCTGTTGTTTTTCATTAAGCAGAAATGGGTGGCGACGCAAAAAGTGTCTGAAATGAAATTTAAAATTAAAACATAACCACTAAGATTAAGAGAACATATAAATACTAAAACTTACTTTGAGTAATCTCGCAAAATGATTGTCTCTCTGCATTAAATCGTAATTGAGGATCGAACAAGTTAGCGAAGCTCCTACTGGAAAGGACTCGGAGGTGTTTCATTTATTCTTTCTTCAAATCTTGTGTCCAATTGTCTACTTCCTTTTCTGCTAGCAAAAACTTTGGTTGTAGCGAATGTGCATCGTCACCTACTAAGAAGATACAATGTGGACATATATAGTTATGTTGAATCTTCTTGTGCTAAAATTCTTCCATATATTTAATGATACCCCTACAATTTATAAAAAGAAAAAATTAAAAAGTTGTATATTAAATATTCACTATAAGCTTATTGTAAACTTTCCTAAGCACATTTGTTAATGCTTCGGTTGGAAATCTCCCTCTCACCAGGTCCACACCCTCAATGCCACATTAGAAAAAAAAAAGTCTTTGTATGTGCACATTACTCTTTCAGTGACAATAGTGCCTTGGTCTTTATTAAGGCCATATACTCGTAAAAACGAGTTAATATGGCAGAATCTACGAGCCGCAATGTCCATTACGTATGAAAATACCTCATCAGTAAATTTAAAGATAGAGAATAGAAACACTTCTCTTGGGTCATTGTATCATGCTTCACCTTTGAAAACTTGGCCGAACTCCCGATTGACCAACTGCCCATCGACATGAGCAATACGAACCCCTCTCCTATATGTAGCTCTAAAGTTTAATCTTGATGAGTTAGGAGGATCCATTCTCTCTGCAAATCAAACAAAAGTTGATTTATGTCAACTTCTAACTGTCTACGCAGGGAGAATGGATCGTCCTAACTCATCAAGATTAAACTTTAGAGCTACAGATAGGAGATGGGTTCGTATTGCTCATGTCGATGGGTAGTTGGTCAATCGGGAGTTCGGCCAAGTTTTCAAGGGTGAAGCATGGTACAATGACCCAAGAGAAGTGTTTCTATGCTCTATCTTTAAATTTACTGATGAGGTATTTTCATACGTAATGGACATTGCGGCTAGTAGATTCTGCCATTTTAACTCGTTTTTACGAGTATATGGCCTTAATAAAGACCAAGGCACTATTGTCACTGAAAGAGCGATGTGCACATACAAAGACTTTTTTTTACTACTGTGGCGTTGAGGGTGTGGACCTGGTGAAAGGGAGATTTCCAACCGAAGCATTAACAAATGTGCTTGGGTAAGTTTACAATAAGCTTATAGTGAATATTTAATATACAACTTTCTAATTTTTTCTTTTTATAAATTGTAGGGGTATCATTAAATATATGGAAGAATTTTAGCACAAGAAGATTCATAATAACTATATATGTCCAGATTGTATCTTCTTAGTAGGTGATGATGTACATTCGCTACAACCAAAGTTTTTGCTGGCAGAAAAAGAAGTAAACAATTGGACACATGATTTGAAGAAATGAAACACCTTCGAGTCCTTTCCAGAAGGAGTTTGGCTAACTTGTTCGATCCTCAATTACCATTTAATGCAGAGAGACAATCGTTTTGCGATCAAAAAGATTACTCAAAGTAGGTTTTAATATTTATATGTTCTTTTAATCTTTAGTGGTTATGTTTTAATTTTAAATTTCATTTCAGACACTTTTTGCTTAATGAAAAAGTGTCGCCACCCATTTATGCTTAATGAAAAAAAAAGCAGGAGATGGCGCCACTCATGGCCTACACGTCAATCGAAGCAGCAGGACACTATTAAAGGGGCTATGCTGATCCATACTCTATTGCAAGCATTAACCAACGTGTCGGTAAGTGGGAAAGTAATGTTGACCCTAATGTTGTTACTAGTTTTGGGCAGTTACATCCACCATGACTTCTTGTTCATGTTTATGATTTCAAGTCAGCATTGAAGTTCATGAGAAATCACATCGTGCACGGACGCGAACTCGAGAAACCTACTAAGGCAATGTTATTTTATTTCTTTATTTTCTCAATTTTTATTATTTTCTTTATCTCTTCAGGAATATAATATTATACTTTGTATAAACAGGCTTCCGTGGATCAAATTAATGATCTTTTGGCCGAACAAATGGGGCAAAGAGTTCTTTTGAACATATACCAATATTGTTTAGCATACCCGAATGATGTGTTTTATTATTAATTGAAGCACAAAAGGTAATGAGTTGGAATATATATATATATATATATATATTAATTTACTAATTGAATATGCTGACAATCATTACTTTCGTCTATACATCTTGTTGCTACAAGTGTTTGCCCATGTTTAGACTCAGTTGGAAGTGTCCTGGGCAGAGTGAGGAACTTCTCCTAGGTTTAGTTTTCTTTGTTGGGGCTTTTATATACTAGGTACTCCTAGGTTTCAGGTAATACATTAGGAATTAGTGCATATATATCTCTAAGCAATTCAATACGAGAAGTTGAGGGAGATCTGCTCTCACTCTGCAGGTTATTTCTTTTATTTGTGAAAAAACAGTTTGATCACTGGGATTGACAAGTTGACCTGTTAGACTAAAGGACTATATTGGTCAAAGCATGAGATTAGTCAAAATCTATAATTGATGGACTTTTCTGAAAGCAATATGTTGAGTTCTACAAACACTGTTAACATTGAAGATCATGATGTGTCAATTGGATGTTTCTGATTCTTACCACTTATGTTATTATTATGCCTAGCAAATACTATTTTCTTATTTAAGAGTGCTACCAATAGGTGGCAATGTACTGCATAGCTTATTCAATAACATCCAAGTTGACATTCAAACCAATCTAATCAAATCCTATATCATGCAGCCAAATTTGACTGGCGACGACACAGTGCGGATTGATGCAAATCCAATCAAGATCCACGGCGTCATCTGAAATCGCCCGTCGTCGCGTAGCCGAACGCCACCGCCACTGGGACGAAGCAAAGGAAGTCTGAGCGCCGCCGACTGCCGCTGTTAGGAAGTCGGGGCGCATGAAGCCTGCCTCCGTCTCTAGGGCTGTGCAACCTCCTGATGTTTTTTCCAGGGCTGTGCAAAGGTGAATTTTTTTTCCAGGGCTGTGCAACCTCCTGATGATTTCGCTGATGTTTGATCCTTGAATGAACTAATACATACTTACATTATCTATAAGGTGACCTGCGTGAATATTTGAGGAAAAAAAGATGCGCTTAAACCTGCTTCAGCACTCAGACTTGGTATGGATATTACCAGGTTGATTATACGACAATGCCATAGCTCTCTGCCTCACTGTGACCTTTCACTTCAAAAGCTGCTTAAGAATTTTTTATTGTGTTAATTAGTGTCGACTGCACATTTTAACTCTTTATGAAGGTTCCACGATCAGTCCTGATCACTGTTTCTGTTTTGTTAATACATTGTTATGACAACTTAACCTTGTACTTTTCATTGAGATGTTTCTCAGGTGTTGGCACATCAAGTTGACGACGACAGTTAACTCTGCTGAAAGTTCTTTTAATGGTACTTATTTAAATATTGCAGGGTCTGTAATCTTAGATAGGATTTTGAGCGATTTTATTTTTCATCTTTAAGATTACAGTGAGAGAGTCTTTGTAAGATGTTCTTCAAGAACTTATAGAGATATCGTGAGAAGAACAAAAGATAGATTGAGTTTACGCAGAAAAATATCTGAAGGTATTGTGATCTACTATCAAGATTGAATTCTGGTAGATTCAGGGAGAAAAGATGAAGATCATGGAGAATCGACAGATCGTGTTCGTGCCTTGGTGAATTAAAATAGGGTAATTTCCCTACAGCCGTAGTTAAGGGGGAGTCCTAACTACACTGCTCTACTAGATTAGTTCGTCTAGGGTGAGAGTGATTTCTTGGTTTAGGCATTAGATTGTGTCTGTGATTTTGATCTTTAGTCTAGTTCAAGTCCCTGGATTGGTATCCCCCAGATGTAGGTTGCAAAACCGAACTGGGTTAACAAATTGATTGTGTTCTTTACTGCTTTCGCAAACACGTAGTTAGAACATTATAAAAACATCCATAACAAAATCTTGAAGCATTAAGGGACCTACAAATTGGTATCAGAGCGAGTTCTCTAACGTAACTGAGAAAATCCATTCATTCAAGATTCAAGAATCATGAGTCCAGAAGGAGCGTCTAACACTCGCCCGCCATTGTTCAATGGAAATGATTATGCCTATTGGAAAGCTAGGATGCGGAATTATGTTTTGGCTCAGGGAGATGGTGTTTGGGATTCAGTCTTGGAGCCATGGACTCAGCCAACAAGAACTGTTCGAACTGGAGAAGGAGAAACGACCACTACAACGATTCGACCAGCAACCAATGCCGAACTCACACAGGCCGAGAGGACTGCAAGATCAGCGAACTACACAGCTCTCAACGCTATCAGTGGTGCTATGGATGAAGCGCAATTCAGAATGATCGCTAATTGTACATCTGCCTACGAAGCTTGGAATTTCTTGGAGACTCAACATGAAGGTTCTGAAGATGTCAAGACAACCCGTCTACAACGCATTGAATCGATCTTTGATAGTTTGAGAATGACGAATGATGAGGATATCACATCATATTTTGGAAGATTTCAAGATATCGTGAATCAGGCCACATCTCTTGGTATGACATTTGAAGGATCAAAGCTCGTGAGGAAATTTCTTAGGACTGTTTCTAAGAAATACTCTGCAAAAGTGGCAGCCCTTGAAGAAGTTGAGAAGATCAAGACAATGTCCTTGAGGGAATTGGTTGGTATTCTTCAAACTTATGAAATCAATCATTTAGCCTCAGAAAAATCGCACAAGAACATTGCATTCAAAGCCGAAGATGAACCTGCTGATGATTTTGAAGAGGAAGTTTCTTTACTATCCAAAAGGATTCGAAAGATGCTTCAGAATAAGCATTTCAAGAAGTTTCAGAAGAAAAATCGTAGTTCTGACAACCCAGTGACGACGGAGAAGCAGAACAACAGATTTGAAAAGAAATCTGATAGAAAGTTCAGAAAGTTCAAGAAGGACAAAGATGTTGATAAGTCTGATAAATCTTCTGAGATTATATGTTTTGAATGTGAAGGAAAAGGCCATGTGAGAGCTGAATGTCCTACTGCTAAGAAGAAGAGAGGAAAAGCACTTCAAGCCACTTTGAGTGATGAGTCTGAAGTTGAAGCTGAGGATGAACAATCAAGTGATGATGAGGATGTTGTTGCGTTTGTGACAAGAGAAGCTAGTCCTACCCCTTCCACAGGTAACTCTGAGTCAATACAATTAATTACTGACATTTCTTCTATTGTTACAGCTGAATCAGGTAGTCTCTATAAAGAACTAGTTGATATCTATGAAGAACTCAAAGAGGAGTATGATGAAGCTGTACAGGAGAATGAGCAGTTGTCCAAACAACTCACTGACATCCGTCTGACTTTGGATAAAGCAGAAACTGAAAAGCTTAAGGCTATTGATGATCTAAAAGTTCTTAAAGGAAAGTATGGTGAAGTGAAGCTTCAGATTACTACTGTGACTAAAGAGAAGGAATCATTCAGAGAGGAATCTATTAAATTAAAAATTCGAGTTGCTGACTTGGAGAAGATGACCAAAGGGAAAGGCAAACTGGATGAAGTTCTGTCCATTGGAAAGAGCTACAGAGACATGACTGGTATTGGGTACAAGAATCAAGCATCTACTGGAAAAAGACTATTTGTTAGTGGTGGAAATCTGAATGCTGAAGCAAATTCACTAACACATCAGGAAGTTCCTACATCACCCAAACGACGAAGAGACTGTCTCTATTGCAGCTTACCTGGTCACACAGCTGAAACTTGCATGAGAATTGTTCGTGATCTCATGAATGGTCGCCCAGTGGTCTGGCCCCATGAAGATTTAAAGAAAAAGATCAGAATTCAAATGGAGTGGGTGCCTAAGAGAAAGGAGAGTCAATGCCTCGTTGTTCTATCATCATAGCAACAACCACGGTCCAAAAAATGGTATTTTGATTCAGGTTGTTCAAGGCATATGATAGGTAGTAAGAAGATTCTAAATAACTTTACAGATAAAGATTGTGGAGATGTGGTTTTTGGTGATGGTGCTAGAAGCAAAATCACTGGTTATGGTAATGTAAAGGATGGTGAACTTTCTAAACTTTCTAGAGTTTATCATGTTGAAGGGCTTACTACTAATCTCATTTCAATTAGTCAATTATGTGATGAAGATTCCCTTGTTATTTTTAATAAGCACTTTTGTCAAGTATTTGATTGGAGGAGAGATAACATCATGACAGGCAAAAGATCAAAGAATAATTACTATACTTTGGAAGCTAATTTGGCACAAGCACTTGTAAGCAAAGATGATATCACAAACTTATGGCACAAAAGGCTTGGATATCTCAACTATCAAACCATGTACAAACTAAGTTGTTCAGCCGCTGTTAGAGGTCTTCCAAAACTACAGAATAACAAAGACATTGCTTGTGTGGACTGTTCAAAAGGAAAGCAAACCCGAGCTCAACATAAGAAGACTGATAGAGTTTCTACAGATCATTGCTTAGAACTAATTCATATGGATCTTATGGGTCCAACAGACACTGAAAGCCTAAATGGCAAAAGGTATGTTTTAGTTTGTGTTGATGATTTTTCGAGATTCACTTGGGTATGTTTTCTCAGGAGCAAAGATGAAGCCTTCCAACACTTTGAAAAGCTAAGCCTGAAGTTGATGAATGAAAAGCAAACCAAAATCCAAAGGATCCGTTCTGATCATGGACGCGAGTTTGAGAATCAGGAGTTTGAACTTTTCTGCAACAACCAAGGAATTTTTCATGAGTACTCTGCCCCAAAGACACCTCAACGGAACGGGATTGCTGAAAGGAAGAATAGAACACTTCAAGAGATTGCTCGTTCAATGCTACATGCTAGTGCTCTTGGCAAGTCATTTTGGGCTGAAGCAATTCACACAGCATGTCACATCATCAATCGTGTGTTGTTGAGACCTCACACTAACAACACTCCATATCAAATCTGGAATGGTAAAACTCCTAATGTTAAATATTTTCATATTTTTGGATGTAAATGTTTTGTCTACAGGGATAGAGAACAAATTAAGAAATTTGATGCTAGAGCTGAGGAAGGTTGGTTTTTGGGATATTCTAACAATTCTAGAGCTTATCGAGTTTATTTGACTCAATCCAGAAAGGTTATTGAATTAGTAAATGTTCTATTTGAGGATAAGTATGCTTTACCTAGAAAGGATGATGATGATATTCATCCTAGTACTGATACTGCTTCAGACAACCCTGATGTTGGTACATCCAGTCAACAACAGTCTGAAGGAATAGTTATTGATGATGAAGGAGATGCTAATCATGAAGATAACTTAGAGGATGTTGATTTAAGTTATAAAGATGCTATATCTGATAAGAGAAAAGGTCCAAGGACTCTAAAGCATCACTTACAGCAAGATATTATAGGTGATCCTAGTACTCAACGACTGACTAGAAGCAAGAAGGTTAATTACAGATAATTAGTTGGATTAAACTGCTTTATATCTAGAGTGGAACCTAAGAATGTTTCAGAAGCTCTTAGAGCTTGGTATGATCGATTGTCTTCATTTCTCATTTATAATGGCTACAAGAGAGGAGAAGCTGATAAGACGATGTTTGTAAAGCATGAAGACAACCACTTCATAATTGCACATGTATATGTTGATGATATTATTTTTGGATCGACGTCAGAACATCTCAGAAACAACTTTGTTAAAGTTATGCAATCAGAGTTCGAAATGAGCATGATGGGAGAGTTGACTTACTTCTTAGGACTACAAGTGAAGCAACTGAAAGATGGGATGTTTCTTAGTCAGGAGAAGTATGCACGAAATATGCTAAAGAGATTTAAGTTGGAAGATAGTAAGGTTGCTCCTAGAACTCCTCAAGGTCAACAACAGAAACTCTCTAAGGATGATCAAGGAGCAAGTGTAGATCAGAATTATATAGAAGTATGATTGGCAGTTTACTTTACTTAACAGATACTAGACCCGTCATATCTTTTAGCACGGGAGTTTGTGCTAGATTTCAAGCAAATCGTAAGGAAGTGCACTTGAAAGCTGTTAAACGTATAATGAGATATGTGAAAGGAACTATTGGATTAGGGTTCACTGACAGACGGTCAACAACGGGAGGCTGCTTATATCTAGGAAATAATCTTGTATGTTGGTTTTGTAGAAAGCAAAACATAGTTGCACTTTCTACAGCGGAAGCCGAGTATATAGCTGCAACTTGCTGCTGCTCACAATTGATGTGGATGAAACAAGTTTTGAGTGATTATGGGATCAAAAAGGATGATTTTAAGTTTTATTGCGACAATACAAGTGCAATTAATATTTCAAAGAACCCTGTTCTACATAGTTGCAGCAAACATATTGATATAAGGTATCATTTCATAAGAGACTTGGTTGAAGAGGGAGTGTGCAACATTGAACATATTGGGACGTTGGAACAACGTGCTGACATCCTTACTAAAGCACTCGATGGTGAAAGGTTTGAAACACTTAGATCTATTATGGGCCTTTGTTACTCTAGTTAAATTTTGATACATGTTTATGTTTATTTTACACATTTACATTTGATTTAGCCCATAAGATTTTCAGGCCCAATATTATTTCGGATAAAGTTTTTGAGAAACCGTCGTTCTACAGTAATGATGACTGTTAACTGACACCATCATTCACGTCGCACGTCACAGGGAAAACCGTCGTCTCTCTTGCCTCTTCATCTCCATTTTCTCTCTTTATAATCGATAGCTTGTGTTTTCATTTTATCACTCTTCAGTTTCTAGTTTGAGCTTGCAGAAAATCTTTAGCTATGGCATCATCTTCCTCCACAAATCACCCTGAAAAAGCTTCCGATCAAGCCCCAACTAGTTCGGAACCCCCAATCACTTCTGAAACCCTCAATCCCTCAGAAAATGTTGGTGAGGAGCCAAATGCCACAGCCGAAAATACAGCTCAAACTTCCACCGAAGCTGCCGAAACCCAACTTACAGAGTTTGCTGAGAATGCCGAGCCCTTGATTACTATGTTTCCTACCCCTCCTCGTAGTCCAGTGCAAAATCCTCCTCAGGATCCTACTTCAAACCCTACTGAAGATTCTACAGCAGATCCCGCTGAAAATACTCCAAATCCTACTGAACCTGAAGCCGAACATGTCCAGGAAGAGGAAGATCACATTCTGCCGCATGACGAACCAGAGGTTCCTGATCAAGCTGGTGTTGGAAGAGAGGTCCGACGACCTACTACTAGGTCTACCCAGAAAAAGAAGCGGAGCACCTCGACCAGTGATGTTGGTACACCTGCGAAACGACCAAGGACTCGAAGGACACCAGAGAAGTCACAGAGGGATCTACAATCTCAACGAGCGTTCAACATGACCTATTTCACTAAGGAGATGATGTTGTTTGGGACCAAAGATCTTGTCAACAGGAAATTCATTCCAGAGGAGACCTTCGTCCATGCTACTTACACCGACCTAGGGTTCGATGAGTTTCTTGAGGAAAGACATTTGCTGAAGTGGGCAAGGGTTTTTAAAGCTTACTCTCCAACACTTGTCAGAAAGTTCTACGCCAACTTACACCCTGATGTTCTCAACAAGAAATCTCAATGGTTCGGTAAGATGTATATTAGAGGCAAGTTTATTGATTTAACCCCTGGTGTGATCAATGCGTTGTTAGAACTTGCACCAAACGACGATCTCGGAGACCCGCTGGAGTATTTGCATCATTCCCCTGCTGACATTGCCTAAACAATTTCAAATCAGAGAGCTTTTGATTTTGGTCGACATAAATGCAGCGTTTCAGACATGACCATTAAATTCCACTGCTTGTTCTATCTGTGTCTTGCAAATATCTTACCAACATCCAATGCTTCAAAACATTCACTGGAGATGGGTAAACTTTAGTTTTGTATTGATTCTGGAATAGAACTTATGAATTTTGGTCTTCTGGTTTTGAAACGTATGCTAGGTTATACTCGTGATCTAATCACCAAGTCTGCTAGTTTACCATATCCCGGCCTTATCACACTGTTGCTGCATCAAAATGGCATTAAGACAAAGAAGGATGACCTGATCAAGATAAATGTGCATTCCCCTTCCAATGAGCTTCGTGACAAGCATAATGACTTCAAGGAAGGACCACCACCGTCTGGCACTGATCTAATTCTGCAGATCAAGTCTGAGTTGCTTGCTCTAAGTGACAAGCAGACCAAAATCAGCCAGGAAGCCATTGCCACCAAGCGCAAGATTGCACAGATTATGAGTATGCTTCCCGGATCTCTCTCCCCAACCCGCAAGGCCTCTTCAAGTGGAGCTCGTTCTGAGGAGCAAAATCCATTTGCTGATGAGGAAGATGATTCTGCTGATGGAGTTGTTTGATCCATCAAGGGGGAGAAACAAAGTGGTGGTGTCTATTCTATTTTGGTGGAGGTCGTCTCGGTGTAGTATGGTGGTTGGTACAATTGGGTAACACCTTTCTGACTAAACTTTTTAATGGTTTTTGGTGATTGTTCGATGGATATTTGACTGATGGATGTTTAAACTTTGTGCTGATGACACTATATTTTGCTGATTGTGTTTGTTTGCTTGTGGATGAACTGTGATGGACTATTGACTCTCTAAACTGTCGTCTTGGTTGAAACTTTACTTTGTTGATATTTTGCTATATTATTTGATGTGCTTAACTATCATGATCTGAATTGCTTACTGTTTGCATTTTTTATAGACACCTTGTTTGATGGATCATCATCTCCATGCAATATGGGGGAGATTGTTAATACATTGTTATGACAACTTAACCTTGTACTTTTCATTGAGATGTTTCTCAGGTGTTGACACATCAGGTTGACGACGACAGTTAACTCTGCTGAAAGTTCTTTTAATTGTACTTATTTAAATACTGCAGAGTCTGTAATCTTAGATAGGATTTTGAGCGATTTTATTTTCATCTTTGAGATTACAGTGAGAGAGTCTTTGTAAGATGTTCTTCAAGAACTTGTAGAGATATCGTGAGAAGAACAAAAGATAGATTGAGTTTACACAGAAAATATCTGAAGGTATTGTGATCTACTATCAAGATTGAATTCTGGTAGATTCAGGGAGAAAAGATGAAGATCATGGAGAACGACAGATCATGTTCGTGCCTTGGTGAATTCAAATAGGGTGATTTCCCTACAGCCGTAGTTAAGGGGGAGTCCTAACTACACTGCTCTACTAGATTAGTTCGTCTAGGGTGAGAGTTTGATTTCTTGGTTTAGGCATTAGATTGTGTCTGTGATTTTGATCTTTAGTCTAGTTCAAGTCCCTGGATTGGTATCCCCAGATGTAGGTTGCAAAACCGAACTGGGTTAACAAATTGATTGTGTTCTTTACTGCTTTCGCAAACACGTAGTTAGAACATTATAAAAACATCCATAACAGAATCTTGAAGCATTAAGGGACCTACATGTTTTATGATGAATTTGTGACTATTTTTTCCATCCATTTTCCTAATAGCTGGACATATGCACTGAAGTTGAATATATATTTACTTGTCCATATCTGGTTTATTCTGTTTAAATAAACTTGGAATGTCTTTCTTCTGGAATAAGAGATTTAGATATTTTCTTCTGGGATATAATGCTTTCTACATTATCTGATCAACCTTCACTGAAAACTTTTCAGGGTTGAGTTTCAGGATGTCCTTAGACTTGCTAATGGCCAAGTTAAGCACTCTACAGAAGCATATCATGCAAGTTCCTTGTGGAATGTTTGAAAACAAGAACTTTATTTGTTTTTGTTTTTGTTTTGGGCTTTTGATTTCGAAATTTTCATAAATGTTTTGATTTTGGGCCTGTAGGTCACAGTTCGGGCTTCCAGCGATGAAGATCTTCAAGAACGCCGCACTCTTGGTATTTTCCTAAATCTTGCCATCTAATTATAATTCCTTTTGTTTGCAGTAAATTTAGGGTAAAGGTCACTACTAGATATCAGGTAAGCTCTCTACGCCCATTTTGAACATACAGAGGTATAACTACGGTAGCCTAGGGCATCATAACGCTTCATTGACAACTTTCTTCAACCCTTATTCCAGCTGATATGCCCATCAAAGCGAGAGAAGTGATGGTTTTTGGAAGCCACAGGCAAATAGGAACACTGCTTCCGAAAGCACCCAAGGGATGGGGCTGGCGAACAGCCTTGTTATTTGATGAGCTTAGTGATCTCATCTCCTTCAAGATGGTGCCTTGCAAGTTGCAGCTGCTGTCCTGTTGTACAGCTTATTTGATCATCATATCTCAAGGTATTTCTTCTTAATGCTTTGCCAACTTTGCTTCGTCTCATTGTTGCCGCAAAATTTAGAAAAAATGTGAGTCATATAGTAGTATCATAAATTCCATGATTTCAGGATCTGGACTCTTAACTTGGTCTTGACACTGGAGAATCATATAAATACTTTATGTGCTGATATCTTTGTTGTATGTAACCTATATGTATCTAACTAACAAATTTTCCTGTATAAATCCTGAATGCAGTACTAAATAAATAGTCATCAAAGCCACCTCAATTATGTAAAAATTATGTCTAGCAAAACACGTCAGCAGCCAAACTCACTCTTGCTCTCGCTCGTTTTTTGATAAAGGGGAGGGATAGAGGGCTGGGTGGGGATCGAACCCCCAACCTATGGTTGGGAGACGGGGACTTGACCACTAGGTAAGTCCCATATGGTTAAGAGTGTGATCATATGTTTATTTTTTTTCTTTTAAAATAAATTATTTAGTTTTATATTTACTAAATGTTAACCGAGAATTTCTTTGAGGGAGAAACCTCTTTTTTGATTGATGAGTATCAAAAGGATTACAAGAATTGCAGAAAGGAATTACACGAAAATAAGAAAGCTGTAAAGGATTTAAAGTGCAGAATTGAAAAATACGAAAGAAAACTTGCAGAAAGAAAATGGCAGAAAGTAAAGATAAAAGTAATGCGATTTCCTCTGGGGAGTTTTTGTGGTGATTTTCTCTGGGATGCATCTCCTCCTTTTATAGGGAGGAGGACTGACCCCTCCAGCATCGCGCACGCGAGGCGGCGTGACTTTTGTGACATAGGTTGGTGGCCTAGCGCACGCGAGCCAGCTTGATTGACAGAGGTGGGCGGCTTGATTGACAGGCGGCTTGACCTTCTGTGACAGAGGCATACGGCGCACGCGACGGCTTGATTGACAGCTCCCTGGTTATTATCCGGATAAATCTTAAATTGGACCGAGCCAAGAAAATTAGATTGGGCCTTTTGAAAGTGCGTTCTCTTTTCCGAATATATTTTCACCAATTGGGTTGAACACTCTACATCAATAAATGGACCTTCAATATTGGACTAATAGGGATGGACCTTCAATATTTTTGATCTGTTAACAGATGCCCCCTTGCGCTTTTAGTCGATGGAACTGAGACTGAAATTGCGCATATATTTTTCTAATTCCGCTGTCGGCAACTCCCTTTTTTATTTTTATTTTATTTTTTTAATTTTATTTATATAGCCGCCCATACCATCAATTTTTTTTATGGCAGCTTTTTTTTTATATATATAAATGGCCGCCCCTTTATAAATGGCCGCCCATTTTTTTTATTTTATATTTTTTTAATTAATTTTTTTTTTAATACAAGGCCGCCCCTTATGGTGGCCGCCCCTTTATGGCCGCCCCTTTATATTTTTTTTTTAATTTTTTTTTTATACAAGGCCGCCCCTTTAATTATGGCGGCCGCCCTTTTTTTTTTTTTTTTTTTTGCCGGCCACCAGAGATCCGCCGGTAAATTGTCGCCGTCGTCCAGATTCCGACCGTCGAGATCGTCGCCGGACGCCGTCGAGGCCGCCGCTACTGCTCCAGAAGGCTGCTCCGCCGAACCGCTGCCAGGTCGCCCGGCCGCCCATCGAACGGAGGCCGCCGCCCTACACAAGCCGCCCCTGCACTGAAGCCGCCCCGGAGGCCGCCTGCTTGGCCGCTCCACGCGACGCCCCGTCAAGGCCGCCCACGCGACGCCCCAGGCCGCCTCAAGCCGGCCGAGGCCGCTGTCGACTGCGTTCCGGGCCACTACCCAGGGTTTTTATTACCCAAGGTTACTGCATTGGCCACCACCCTTGGTTCGTCTTCCTCGTGTTTCAATTTCTCAAAACGAGTCCCGTGTATAGGTAGACGCTTCTCATCTTGTTCCTCAAAGAACTTTTCCAAGCGGGCCGCTCTCTCGGCCAGCTGGGCAAGGTCAGTTGCATCCTGCACAATTAAATATTCTTTTAATTTCGGTAACATGTTAGCCACTGCTATATTGTCTATTTCTTTATCCGGAATTGCCATAGTACATCGGCCTTTAAGGCGTTGCAATCTGTTAATAAAAGCACTTGCCGTTTCATCTGCAAATTGTTTAGCGTTAGTGAGATCTGCAAGACTAACCTGCGACAGAGGTGTATAAAATCTGTCGTGAAATGCCCGCTCGAGATCGGCCCAATTTTGAATTGAATTTGGCCGCAAGGATGCAAACCAGGCAAATGCGGGTCCAGTCAAAGAGGAACTGAATAATCTTAACTTCAGCCAGTCGTTGGCCGCTGCTTCCCCACATTGAGCAGTAAACCTGCCCACGTGTTCTACGGTTGATTTGCCGTCGTCTCCCGAGAACGTGGTGAACTCGGGCATTTTGAAGTCTTTAGGGTAAGGCTGCATGGTGTCTACCCAATCCGGGTACGGTTTCCTATAGGTGGGCCGTTCCATCGGCCTTAATTGAATGCCGAAATGTTGTTGCATCATATCTGCTAACAACTCGGGCGACACTACAGGCGCCTGTGCAGGAGGCATGGCAGCTTGTTGATATATGGCGGCCGGATGAGCCATGGCGGCCTGAGGTATGGCGGCCTGGACCATGGTGGCGGTCGAGACCAGGTTGGCGGCCGGATGAGCCATGGCGGCCTGAGGCATGGCGGCCTGAGTCATGTTGGAGGCCGGGGCCAAGTTGGCGGCCGGGTATGGGTTGGCGGCCTGAGGTTGCAGGGCGGCCTGGTGTGAACTGGAGGCCTGATACTGGGCGGCCAAGTGTGGACTGGCCTGTTGCTGGGTGGCCAAGTGTGGACTGCCTGATGCTGGGCGGCCAAGTGTGGATTGGCCTGTTGCTGGGTGGCCAAGTGTGGCTTGGCCTGATGCTGGGCGACCTGATGCAATGGGGAGGCGACCTGATGATGGGTGGCCTGAGGCAATGGGGAGGCCGCCTGATAGGAGGCCTGGTGCAATGGGGAGGCCGCCTGATAGGCGGCCTGAGGTACTGGGGAGGCGGCCTGATGATGGGCGGCCTGAGGCATGTTGGCAACCAAAGGTATGTTGGTGACTTGAGGTTGCATGTGTCCTCCTCCAGTACTATGCATGACGGCTGGGATGGGAGCCGCCACTCCAAATGGCGGAACAGCGCTAGATGCCATTAAGTATCCTGATGGAGCATACATCATAGGAGGTGGTGCTCCAAACTCAGATAGTGATGGCTGGCCAGTCCCCCAAGTCTTTTGTAGACCGCCATACGATCCTGTAACGCTTGGTGACATATTCATGCCAGGGATATATCCCTCCTATGGAGTACGTAGGGATCCACATATCCTGTCAGTTTGATCGGCCATGGCAGGCCGCAATACATCCATAAGGTGCCTTGTCAGTAAAGGCATGAATTCAGCCATCGATTCATTCATCGATAGCCGTATTTGTTCCGAAAAAGTTGGGATTTGCATTATCCCCTGCGGTGGTTGAGAGGTAGTCGCCGTATCATCGACGTTCTCAGACGGTGTTCTTACTGGAGTTTCTTCATGTAGCGACGTTTCTCCAAATTTTTGTGTTAAGTCCCTTACTACTCGTCCAGATCTGAGTTGCATACACTTTCAAGCGGATATGGTTTCCACTTCGGGTCCCACTGGGCGTGCCAATTTGTTAACCGAGAATTTCTTTGAGGGAGAAACCTCTTTTTTGATTGATGAGTATCAAAAGGATTACAAGAATTGCAGAAAGGAATTACACGAAAATAAGAAAGCTGTAAAGGATTTAAAGTGCAGAATTGAAAAATACGAAAGAAAACTTGCAGAAAGAAAATGGCAGAAAGTAAAGATAAAAGTAATGCGATTTCCTCTGGGGAGTTTTTGTGGTGATTTTCTCTGGGATGCATCTCCTCCTTTTATAGGGAGGAGGACTGACCCCTCCAGCATCGCGCACGCGAGGCGGCGTGACTTTTGTGACATAGGTTGGTGGCCTAGCGCACGCGAGGCAGCTTGATTGACAGAGGTGGGCGGCTTGATTGACAGGCGGCTTGACCTTCTGTGACAGAGGCATACGGCGCACGCGACGGCTTGATTGACAGATCCCTGGTTATTATATGGATAAATCTTAAATTGGACCGAGCCAAGAAAATTAGATTGGGCCTTTTGAAAGTGCGTTCTCTTTTCCGAATATATTTTCACCAATTGGGTTGAACATTCTACATCAATAAATGGACCTTCAATATTGGACTAATAGGGATGGACCTTAAATATTTTTGATCTGTTAACACAAATAAAACGATTGAAAAAGAGGGGAAAAAATAGTACTATTACTTAATTCTACACGTGCTGTTTTTACTAATTAATTACAATTAACTTATGGTCTTTAAATTTTGTTTTTTTTCTTATTTTTATAGATAAATAATGAATTTGGTGTAACAGTACAACTCGGGTGCATTGGGCCCGAATTACATTTCCATCTGATCAATTTCGACGGCTCAGATATTTTGGTTATTATGATCAATTTCAATTTTATTATATATTATAAATTATAAATTATAAATTGGCATGTTTTTATAAATTAGCTTAGCATGGTACATAATAATGATAATATTGTGGTTAAGACTACTAACAATGTTTTTGGTTCTTTCAGGGGACTGAACTATGCTACATGAACATAAACCTGAAGCTATTATCCACCGTGATCTTGAACCTTCGTGAGTTTGTAGCTTCACGATTTTTAATTTTCCTTTTCTCGAGGGGGACAATGGGTAATTGGTTTTTATTTCTGTAAATCTTTTGGATTTGCGAAGTAATTGCTTGTACTTGACTAACATAACAGGAATATTTTGTTGGATGATTCTGGGCACCTAAAAGTTGCAGATTTTGGAGTCAGCAAGCTGCTCCAAGTCGCCAACAGAGTTAAAGAAGACCGGCCTCTGACTTGTCAAGATACCTCATGTGAGTTTCATGTTTGTGGACCTGTCTTTATGAACCGAGTTCGAAATTTCAGAAAATCACCTCAACATATGATGGGGAACTCAGGCACTATTGCCATTTATGGTTCCTTTTCCCATGTTGGATTAGATCAAGAACATTTCATTGATTTCTCATGTCTAATAATATAAATCTCATACGATGTTGTAATATGGGATGAATAGGTCGTTACATGGCTCCTGAGGTTTTCAGAATTCAAGAGTACGGCACTAAAACCGATGTATTCTCACTTGCATTGATTTTACAGGAGGTACTAGATTTCACACATTATGGCTATGGCTCACGGTAAAATTTAATTTTTTTGCCCGAGCTACACATGGTTTCTCGCTTTATCTGTACTTGGTTTGCTGAGGATATGACAATTGAAAATTCACTTAATGGACCCGTGGAATATCACATGGCTGTAGATGCAAATTTATTTACTTAATTTCATTTTATGGCTGTAGTTCATGCATGTGAAGTATCTGTTAGTACTTCATATGATGATGACACCCCACCCTCCTGTAGTCCTGTATTATGTTTGGTTTTCTCACGTTGTGGTTTTTCCACTCAAAGTATCTGTTTATGTGATACAAAAAGTATTGTGATTGAATATTTTGGATGAAATGGATTATTCCTTGAGAAATTGATCTAGCTGGTGCACTTCAACCTCACGTGATTGAAGGATGCACGCACCCACACACCACCCCCCCCCCCCCCCCCCCCCCCCCCCCCCAGCAAGATCATGGAGTACCTGAATCTTATGTTGCAAAACAGCAAAGCAAGAGTATGCAACGTTTATGTTTTTCATATACATTATGATTATTCTACATCTCATAAGCTCAGGAATTATCTTACAGTGATTGCTTTGATATTAGGCCACTGGTCCCATAGCCAGCACAATGATTTCCTGCTCATTTATGCATTGTGTGCAGATTGATCATACAGTGTTGGAGTGAGAATCCGGCCGATAGACCCCAGCATTTAAGGAAATTATTCCTCGGCTGGAAGCCATACACAATAAATTTGGTCGTAGAAGACAGTGGAAGGTATTTTCCTCATTCTCGTCTTTCTCCTGTCCAATTGCACTGTTTAGATGAAGTGGCGGCACTATGGTTGGTTTTTGAACGTGAATCATTTGTAGGTGTAGGTCCCTTAATGCTTCAAGATTCTGTTATGGATGTTTTTATGATGTTCTCCTTGGGGGTGATTTTTGTTCAAGAAATCCTCCACTCACAAATTTAGTCTCTGATGGTGTGGTTGAAAACTGATATCCAATTCCAGATTGATCTTTGTAAGACTTTCCCATTGACAAGACTTCATCGAGCTTCTCTTTTCCTTTCACCATTCCTTCCAACTTATGAACCTTCTCTTGAAGAACTTGGGAGTCTCTCTTCAATACTTCTTTCTCTTCAATCAACACATCTTTCTCCTTGATCAAATGCTCTTTATCCTTGATCAATTCAACTCTTTCCTTTCGCAAATCTTCAATAATGTCCTTGTTTGACATATTTTCCTTTTGAAGTGCATCTCTCTTTTAATACTTGATCATAGGAAATCCTGATGTCAGCAAGTTGTTTCAACAACATCTTCTTCTCCTTTACAACTGCTTTGTATTTTTCAGTGAGCTCATCAAATAGCTTTTCAAGAGCTATTCCATTCCTTGATAATGCATCCGAAAAATAACTACATTTGCTTCGTTGTTCTTCAGTTGTCCCAACAACACCACCACTGCTGAGAGTAACTTTCTGAGAATTACAACTTTGAAGCCTTCCTTTCTTGCCCATCTTTTGGATCTCACTCAGCTATGTTAGAGTGTAGGCTCTGATACCAATTGACAGGCCCAATCTTAATATGTATAACCCTGTAAGAGTTGTTTGAGCGATGTCTCAATAACCTGCAAACCACAACCAGAGGCAAACACAAACAGAGTGCGGAAAATTAAACAAGAACACAAGAGTTTGATCACCCAGTTCGATCCACTGATCTACATCTGGGGGCTCCAAGCCCGGGATTCACTAAATCTCCACCAAACGGATTGAATAAGAGTCAACCACACCTTACACACCCTTACATTCCAATGAACTCTCCTATCTACCCAAATAGACTAGAAGAACACATGGGAGCATCAACTATCTACCCAAATGCACTCAATTCATCGGCATGTATTAAGGTGGTGTTTGTGGAATCTAGCTAATTGATAATGGCCAAAATTGTCCATTATTTCCAATCCATTTCCGTGTCTGAGACGGACATTTTGATCGTGTTTCCATCTTATTTTAATAAGAAAGCAGTTGAATTTGGCAGATTAATGCGTGTTTGTAAAAACATTGAGCCGGTAATAAAAAGACACACAACATGCAATTTTTAATTGTATTTGTGTTAGAAAAATCCAAAAACATGAAAAAAGGAAAAAGAAAAGAAAAAGGAATGAAAAGATGGGCAAAAGAATAAAAGAGCCCACAAAAATCCAAAAAGATGGGAAAAAGATTGAAAATCCCACAACTGAAATTTGGTTAAGTGTTGAAGCACAATTCGAATTGTGCAATTCGAATTAATTCGAATTGCGCACAATTCGAATTGCTGAAGAAGAACAAAGAAATGGTTTAAGTGTTGGAAGGGATGCAGAAGCCTAATTCGAATTGTTCAAGTTCGAATTAATTCGAATTAGGGAATGAAGAAAGAAGAAACCCAAAGGCAAGAGGAAGATGCAATTCGAATTGTCTAGTTCGAATTAATTCGAATTAGCACAAACAATTCGAATTGCCATAGGTGCAAGGAGGCCAAGCAGAAACCCTCATCCAGTTCGAGAAAAGACCAATTCGAATTCTTCACAACAATTCGAATTGACTACTGAAGGCTACAATTCCAGCTCAAGGAAGAGATCTCACAATTCGAATTAATTCGAATTGGTTGAGATAATTCGAACTTCACTCAACAATTCATCCAAAGAAAGCTGTGCACAACATTGGTGGGCCTAAGGTTTCGAAATTTATCTATAAAAGCAGACCTTCCACAACAGAATCAAGAGATCAAGAATTTTGCCAAAAAGCAGCTTGGGACAAAAAGAACAGCAGAAGGTTCCACACCCCTTAAGGGTTAGGTAGGTAGTTAGTTTAGTTTAGTTTATCTTCCTTGCAAGTAGTGTAATCTTTACATGCTTTGATCTTAGTTTAGTGTAGAAGCAGTTTGTGTAACCCTAGAGTAGCCATTTCCAGAATTTTTACAAGCTTTCTAGTTAGAATAAACCCTACCTTCAAGTTAATGATGGTTTTGGGCTCTTTATTTTGCTTTCAAAGTGTCAATGCAAGGAAAATTTCCAGAAATGGTATTATTCATGTGTTTTGGCACTTTTTAATGCTTTCTCTAGGAATAAATGCTTAGTATGTTTGTTTGTTTCAACTAGGTTACATTTATTATGTCCTAGTTGACATCCAAACTTAATAAATGCATGTTTGGTGGGTTTTTGGCTTGATCTTGTGCCTTAGAGCTTCACATAAGTGCTCTTAGGTTTTAGATGTTTTAGGGTTAGTTAGAATTTATTTTTATGCTTTATTTTTCCTGTCTTGATCTTATTTATGCTTCCTTAGATAACTTGAGTGTTCTTAGTTTATTCATGCAGTTCTTAGATAACTAGATGTTTTAGGTTCTTTGATCTTTGATCCTTTGTTTGTAGCAATAGGGTTTGAATCTTGCCAATACCCACTGGACATGTGTTTGTTTATTTCTTGAAAATTTCACTAGGGTGGCTGTGAAATGACATTGATGTGAGATGAGGGATTTAGTAAATCTAAAACCATCATTACAGCACAGTGTTCACCTAACCCATACTTGTGAAAACAAAAATTGTTGTTATTTGAAAATGTGTAATTCGAATTGAGGCAATTCGAATTATCTCGAATTGCCTAAGAAATTCGAATTGCATAACCAAAAATTTCCTTCATGTGGTTTTCAACCAATTCGAATTAACTCGAATTGGTTCAACAATTCGAATTGGGAAGGGAAACCACATTGTATTGCATACCACACATTCATGCCTTAGTTTATTTTCTATCTCTTACCAATTCGAATTGTGCAATTCGAATTAATTCGAATTGCTGAATAATTCGAATTCACCCTCCTCTTGAGGTATATGCCTTAGTCAATTTTGAGCAATGAAAGGACTTCACCAATTCGAATTGTCCAATTCGAATTAATTCGAATTGCTTAACAATTCGAATTAGATGATATCTCATTTCTTTGCAAGGATTAATTGGTTATCATCATACTTCATTCTTCATGCATTCTCAATTCGAATTATCACAATAATTCGAATTGAACTATCATTTTATTTTGAAAACTCCAAAAATATTTTCTTTCATGATTTGTGTAAGTTGCATGGATGTATTGGGCCTAGGCCCAGTTCATCTGAATTTTATCCATTACACATTTCAACCCATTAGTGTCCTTTTATTGTGTGCTTAACACCCACACAATACCAAAAATATTTTTTCTTACTTTCTCATTTTCTCTTTTATTGTGTGAATGAACGGATAATGAGAAACACCATAGATTAATGTTGGTGAAAGGTCTCTTCACAGGGATATCGACTAACCCGTCTTCTGTGTGTAAATCATTATCTGTTATTTTGCATGATCTGGTTAGTGGTTGGTGGAAGCTTCGGCGAGCGTTCTCTTCACTAAGAGTTTCGATTAGTCACTCAGCCAATTCCTAATCAGATACAGTTTTAATTTTTCTTATCTTAATTTCTCAACCTGAATTCAAGTTGCAATAGTATCAACTGATGTCGACCAACATCAGTTGAGAAATATTACAGCAAGAAATATGTGGGTTTTTCCTTCCACTCACAGACAAAAGAAAACTAAGTGACGGCGGTCACCGTTGTTTGGAATTCTTTCTGTCTAAAATCAGTCATCTGGTAAAATTGGGAACCGGACAGCAGATGTTTGCAGTCCGGAAAACCCCAACTATCTCTGGCACTCTTTTTAGCCGATTTCTCCTCATCTCAGGCTAATTCATCTTTGTGTATCGCATTCTGTCTAACCCCACCATATATTTTGGGGTGTTTTATTTTCCTTTTCATATACTTGTATGCATGATACTATTATGTAGATGTTCTGGTCTTATTGCTATTTTGGGATCATTCCCTTTGGACACAGAAGTCTTGATATAAATCAGATGCTGCATAATAAACTTCCAACAAAAATTCCTTTATAAAATCCGGATCTGAGTAAGGGATAAATTCAACAGTTATGACTAATTCATCTTCCACTGGGGGTTGATTTTGAGAGCTTAGAAGCAGAGTCAGCGATTAGGTCTCATCTAGACTGAAAGGATCTGTGTTTTAATTGAGAGTTTAGTACCTGTCTAGGGAATGATTTTCAAATATCAATTGGTTTCTCAAAATTGCTGTGTGTTGGAAATCTGATATTAGATATCGCATTAAGTCAATATCCACTTGGGTGTAGATGAGATGTGATAAATAATACTAGAGGAACAACATATAGGCCTTGGTAAATTTCTAAGGTAGGGTCGAGTATTCCTTCGACTACTATCTTCTTCTGCCAAAGTCTAGAATTGAGTCTTGAGTGAGTGCATCCGGAACAGGTTCATTTATGGATCTGTTTCATTTAGTTTGTATCTCATAACTACCCAGATGTTGTAAGCCTTGTGGCCTATTGATATCTCAGGGGTTCTTGATCTGCATCTGGTCACCAAGACCAGGGGCTCTTTTATACTAACGGAAAGAGACGTTTTTAACGCTTCCGAGTGATAGATTTAAATGCTTTCTTTACAGCTTTCTTGCTGCTTTCCTTTTAAATGCTTTCATAGAGGTCACTCGGAAGAATTAGGGGTTGTCCATCTGTTAAAAGGTTTGAGAGTTATGGAATGGTTTGGGGCTTGATTTGAAACTTTGGGTGTGACATGGGGGAATGATAGGAGTACTTGGCATGTCAACTAATGATATGTTAGGTGTTGCTTATCCACCACAGATATGTAATGTAACTTCACAAGGCCTGTGGAGGGAGTTATAAGTCTGTGGTATCTTAGAAATTGAGGTCGTAAGAGCATGTAAATTCTCACCATAAGTACCTGTCTGTTAAAGGGAACATGGTGTAGAAAGCATGAGAGTTAGCTAACTAGAGGATTATCCCAAGCTAAGATCTGTGTATAAAAATGGAAGTTTAATTGTGTTTCATCTGAATCTTGTCCAATCTTTATTATTTCCTCCCTGTCCCTTCTGTCATATTTAAATCTGCTTTCTAAATAGTGTAGCATAATTTTACATTGCTTTCGTAGCATAGATTTAATTGCTTTCTATTACCATGCTTTGTAGAATAATTTTACTGCTTTCATAATCTGGATTTAATTTATGTCAAGTAGTTGTTAGAAACCCTTGCAAAACTTGAAACGAGTAACCGAGTGGAAAATCTTAGTAAACGACGTGGGCCCTGCTTCCATCGCACATCCTCCAGTGAACGATCCGGTACTTACTATAAATTACTGCAATTTTTTACTCCGTGCGCTTTCGGGAGCACAGTTTCTTGACACGAATAAATAAAAACATAATATTTTGGGAAAATACTCATACAGTGGGAAGATGTCCAAAAGCTTCATGGCAGGTATCTTCTTGACATGAAATTAAGAGAAACATCATGGTGCAGATACCAGAGACTTTCAGGGTTACAGGCTGAAGGTCAATCCCGGTTGCACCGTGATATTTGTCAAAAGTTTCATGGCAGGGAGGACCACAGCGCCGTTTGAGATTAAAACACCCCACATGAGTAATAAAAAGGGAAATCTTAATATATCATTAAACCCCTTCCCTACATCATAACTCTTTTCATTTAATAAATCCACACTTGATATTTCAGAAAATTACTCGTGTCACGCAAACTAGAGCAAAAGTTTCATGGCGCCGTTGCCGGGGAGGATGCAGCGCCGTTTACTAGGAGAACTACACTCCTGATTTACTCATAGATAGTTCTTGTATATACTATCAAACCATCCCTAACTTGGGGATTGTACAGGTACTGTCAAAATCTTGATACCAACTGCTTATGCAACAGAGGAGGAGCACATTGCCGGAGTTACCGTTCGATCTAGAAATAGAAAGGACCGCTCGCCAACTGAGGGCAGAAGCCAGAAGACGGAAAGAGCAGGAGCGTCGGACCCGTACCTCACCCGAAACATCGAGCAGCGACCTATCAGATATGGCAGATAACCAGAACATTCCCCCGATCTTAACCATAGACCAACCACCAAATAATCCGGGTAATAGAGCTGACGGAGGAATGGTAGAACATCCTAATCGTGCCAATGAAGAGGAGAATCTACCAAATCCCAATCAGCAACAATACCAGCAATTCCACCAACAACCACCACCACCCGTAAACCAATTTCACCAAAACTAAAATATACCAAACCAACAATACCAAAACCAAGCTTTCAATCCAGATCAGTTTCAGAACAACCCACAAGATCCACATAACTTCCAGCAATTTCCTAATTACCACCAACAGTACCAGAACCAAGCTGAACAAGGAAATCAACAACAACAGCAAGCAGCAGCAGACTTCATGCAACCGATAGTGGAGCCCTATCTGGATGGACCTGGGAGAGCACATTTTCCTGCACGCAATTTCGAGCTCAAACCGGCACTCTTTAATTTGGTGCAAAACAATCAGTTCTGCGGTGCAAATCATGAGGACCCTCATGATCATCTCCAGACCTTCCTGGAGCTCTGCGACACGATCAAAAATCAGGGAGTCTCTCCTGATGCTATAAGGCTAATGTTGTTTCCATTTTCTTTGTATAGTGGTGCCAGGGACTGGTATAAGTCATTGCCTATCAATCTAAGGAGCACTTGGGCAGACTTGGTGAGGAGCTTTTTGCTGAAATATTTTCCAGAATCAAAGATTGAGGAAGGACGAGCGAATATTGGAGATTTTAAAATGAAGCCAGACGAATCATTATATGATGCGAAAGAAAGATTCTTGGGCCTCATCAGGCGATGCCCCCAACACGGGTACGCACCATGGGAGCAATTGAGGAAATTATACGGAGGACTCACCCATCCATGGAGAACAATGTTAGACGCTGCTGGCGGACGACATTTACTCCACTTGCCTATGGACCAAGCTTGGGAGAAGATTGAGACAATGTCTGTCAACAGATCCATCCTAAACACAGATGATAGGAAGGAGGATCCTCCTAGAAAAGTCTTTGCTGTAAGTGAAGGGAAAACAGATTTTGAAAAATTGCAAGAACAGGTAGCTGCGATACAGCTGAGTCAGGATAAAGGGAAGGGGATAGACGCTCCTCAGGCAGGAACATCATCAGACCAAGTTCAAACACAGCAATCGGGAGTTGTCTGTGGACTGTGTCAGGGGCCTCACCCAACTGATACATGCCAACAGATAGCTACCGAGAGCTGTAATTATGCCGGGAACTACCAAAATCGCCATCTCAACCTCTCTTATTCCAACAACAATGCACTTAACGCGCATTTGTTGCAGCCAAACCAGCCCAACCAGTTTGCAAATCAAAACCCGCAGCAAAACTTCAGACCTCAGAATCAAGGATTCGTCCAGCAAAGAGTGCAGAATTTTAAAAATCAGAATCAGAATTTCCAACCTCAAATCCAACAAAGGCCTAATCAGAACCAAGGCCAGAATTTCCAGAATTTCCAGTCCCAACCTGATCAGACTCAACAATATAACCAAAGGCCACCATCTCGTTTGGAGAATCTGATGACTGAGTTTATAGCCAATCAGAAGGATATAAACCAACAACTGCAGTCATCAATCAAGAATGTGGAGACGCAAGTCACCCAATTGGCCAAGGAACTGCAGAACAGGGGGAAAGGAACACTTCCAAGCAGTACTGAAGCTAACCCGCAGTGTAAAGCAATCACATTGCGGGGAGGCAAGACTCTAAAAGGAATTGTTGGACATGGAAAAGAGACGACCAAGGAAGAAAAGGATCCATTGGAGGTTGAAAAAGAAAATGAAAGGATTGAAGGAGGAGATGGTATTGGACTGGTCGAGGACAAATCAGAAACAGATATTCCGTAGGCTGAAGCTGCAAAAGGAGCCGAAAAGGGTAAGGTTGAAGGTACAACTTCCTTCTCTTTACCACAAAAAACAAACAATAATAAGTACATACCAAGAGTGCCATACCCGGCACGTCTTAAAAATAAGGAACAAGATGAAAAATTTAAAAAGTTTTTAGAAAGAATGAAAGCTGTCGAGATCACTATTCCATTGGTCGAAATGATTTCAGAAATGCCCGTCTATGCTAAATTTCTTAAAGAAATGATTTCAGGGAAGAGAAAAATTGAGCAGGAGGAAGTAGTGATTTTGAACAGCAGTTGCAGTGCCATTATCCAAAGAGTGCTACCGGAGAAGAAGGAAGATCCAGGATGTATCACACTGCCGATCCACATTGGAAAAACTAATGTTGGAAAAGGATTGTGCGATCTGGGTTCGAGCATCAACGTTATGCCACTTGCCATGGTGAAACGTCTTCACTTGGGAACAATTGAGCCGGTTGCAATGAAACTACAGCTGGCAGACCGGTCGATTGCACATCCAGTCGGAATCCTGAAGGATGTAATTGTCAAAACGGGAGGGACCCTCTTCCCCGTCGACTTCATTATTTTGGATATAGAGGAGGACTACGAGATGCCACTGATCTTAGGCCGCCCCTTTCTCTCAACCGGTGGTGCACTTATAGACACGCGATCAAATCAAATCAAGCTCTGAGTCGGAGAAGAAGAATTGGATTTCAACATGGGAAAGCTGCAGAAGTTCCCGACTGAGGGATCTTGTTCCATATTTGATGTAATAGATAGTAGGAGTGAGGATGAGAGCATAGACTCTGTGACTGATGAGCCAAACAAAGTTTCAAAACAGGTACTGAAGCCTGAAGGTGCGGAGCAACCAAGGAGCTGTAACGCTGTCCACTTCGAGGACCCTATCTCTGGGGACCTTGAAGAATTCGATGGAGTTGAGTTCATTCCGGAGGAAGAGGAAAGCACCGCTGAGGAGGAAGTGGATCCTGTACTGACACAGGATCCCGAAGGTAAATCTGATCTCTCTCTCCGATCCATTTCTCGCAAATTACTGCCTTCCGTTGAATGCCCACCAGAGCTTGAACTTAAAATACTTCCGGATCATCTTAAGTACGCCTTTCTCGCTGAACATAAAAGATTACCGGTGATTGTGTCAGCCAAGCTGACACAAGAACAAGAAAAAGCTTTGGTAGACATTCTAAAGAAATATGTACATGCAATCGGATGGACCATTTCTGATATAAAAGGAATAAGCCCCTCTGTTTGCATGCACAGAATTTTAATGGAAGAGGAGTACAAGCCCTCAAGGCAACCACAAAGGCGTCTGAACCCCCATATGCAGGAAGTGGTAAGGAAAGAAGTTATCAAGCTCTTAGACGCTGGTATCATCTATCCTATCTCTGATAGCAAATGGGTTAGCCCAGTGCAGGTCGTACCGAAACGTGGGGGGATCTGTGTAACGACTAATGAGCAAGGAGAAGAAGTGGCGATGCGTCCAGTGACCGGTTGGAGAGTTTGCATCGACTACCGGAAGCTCAATACCGCTACCAGGAAGGACCATTTCCCCTTGCCATTCATTGATCAGATGCTGGAGAGGTTGGCCGGGAGGGAGTACTACTGCTTTTTGGATGGGTACTCTGGCTATAATCAGATTGTAATAGCTAGCGAGGATCACGACAAGACCACATTCACATGCCTATATGGAACTTTTGCATACAGGCGCATGCCTTTTGGACTTTGTAATGCGCCTGCTACATTTCAACGATGCATGATGTCAATTTTCTCAGAATTTATCGAAAAATGCATTGAAGTTTTCATGGATGACTTCTCTGTGTATGGAGATACTTTTGATGAATGCTTGACTAATCTTGCACAAATTTTGAAAAGATGTGAGGACACCAACCTAGTTTTGAACTGGGAAAAGTGCCATTTCATGGTCACCGAAGGAATAGTGTTGGGTCACCGCATCTCGCGCGCAGGTATCGAAGTCGACAGGGCTAAGGTCTCAGTCATCTCAAACCTACCATTGCCTAATTCAATAAAAGCAGTTAGGAGTTTCTTAGGGCATGCCGGTTTCTACCGGAGATTCATTAAAGACTTTTCTAAAATTGCCAAGCCGCTCACTAACCTGCTGTGTAAAGAAAATCCTTTTGTAATAAATGAAGCGTGTGTTCAAGCCTTTGACACGCTCAAAGGAATGTTGATTTCTGCTCCAATAGTGCAACCACCCGATTGGTCAATACCTTTCGAGGTAATGTGTGATGCAAGTGATCTCGCCGTGGGTGCAGTTCTTGGGCAACATAAGGAAGGGAAGCATTGTGTAATTCATTACGCAAGTCATGCCCTGAATGAGGCCCAAATTAACTACACCACCACGGAGAAGGAGATGTATGCTGTGGTTTTTGCGTTTGATAAATTCAGACAATATCTTATTGGTACGAAAACCACAGTGTACACAGATCACTCTGCACTGAGATACTTGTTTAGCAAACAAGACACCAAACCTCGATTAATCAGGTGGGTACTTTTGTTGCAAGAATTCAACATTATAATAAAAGATAGAAAAGGCAGAGACAATGGTGCTGCTGACCATTTGTCTCGACTAGAAAATGATAAAAATGAGCTAGCCGTAAATGAGAATTTTCCGGACGAGCAACTGTTTGCCTTGCATCTTCATGATCAAGCTTGTCCGTGGTTTTCCGATATTGTTAACTTCTTAGCATGCGGAATAACCCCACCATTTCAAAGCAGGGGCCACAAAGCAAGGTTCAACCGAGATGTAGTTAACTACTTCTGGGAAGATCCTTATCTCTTCAAGCATTGTGCAGATTCGATTATTAGACGATGTGTAACTGAGCACGAAGCTTATCAAATCGCTAAGAAATGCCATGAATCGGAATATGGAGGTCACCATGGCCCCACTCGAACAGCCATAAGGTGTTCGAGTGCGGTTTTTATTGGCCTACCATTTACGAGGATTGCAAAGCGTTTGTTAAAGCTTGCGACAGATGCCAAAGACTAGGAAATATCTCCAAGAGGGATGAGATGCCTCAACAAGGAATTCTCACTCTCGAGATTTTCGATGCATGGGGTATTGACTTCATGGGACCATTCCCGACATCTGATGGGAACCATTACATCTTGGTAGCTGTCGATTACGTTTCCAAGTGGGTTGAGGCCGTTGCACTGCCAACCAATGATGGCAACCAGGTCGTCAAATTTTTGAAAAATAACATTTTCAATAGATTTGGTGTACCCAGGGTGATCATATCAGATGGAGGAACCCATTTTGTTAATAAAGCATTTGCAAATCTTATGAGCAAAAATGGGATTCTCCACAAGATCGACACGCCTTACCATCCCCAAACCAGTGGTCAAGTCGAGGTCTCAAACCGCGAAATCAAACACATACTCGAGGCCACTGTGGGGACAACTCGCAAAGATTGGTCACGTAAGCTCAATGATGCTTTATGGGTATACCGCACTGCATTCAAGACTCCCATCGGGATGTCTCCATACAGACTCATTCTTCGGAAAAGCCTGTCATTTGCCCGTAGAACTAGAGCATAAGGCTTACTGGGCCGTACGAATGCTAAATTTTGACTCACGAGTTGCTCAGAGTAAGCGTAAGTTGGACCTCAATGAAATTGAGGAAATACGTGCGCAAGCTTATGAAAGCTCGAGGATTTATAAAGAGCGGACCCAGAAGTTACACGATCGTCGTATTAAGTCTAAACACTTCTATGTTGGCCAGAATGTCTTGCTATTCAATTCTAGGTTGAAGCTGTTCCCCGGAAAGCTTAAATCCAGATGGGAAGGGCCATACGAAGTGGTGCACGTGTTTGAAAGTGGAGCTGTCAGGATCCGAACTGACAAAGGGGAGCTGGTGGTGAATGGACACAGATTGAAGGAGTATCTTGGGCAGTTCGACCCCGAAAAAGAAGCTCAAATGACAACAGAACCGGCTTATGCTCAATAAATATTATACATATAATTATATTTACTCACTTATTTATTACCTGCTCCACTTAGTTTTATTGGGACAAAGTATCCAAAAATCAATTAAACATTTAGAGTACTAAGACTCTAAATGTGAGGATGTTGATATTTGGAGAAAACCTAATACCCTTTTACAATTGTTTTGCAGGAGTTCGAGGAACCAACAAAAAGAATGATAAAGCTTCCAAAACCAGGTTCCCGGTTGGGTTAACATTATATTTAATGAAGGTTAATTTTGGAATTTAGAGAAATCTAAAATCCAGAATAAATTCATAAAATAAAATTGTTAACCCAACCTAATTTATGCAAGCAATATGTTTTAGATTCTAATTCTGTGTAGATATGTTTGCTATTGAGTTCATCTTGATGAACATAAATTTTTGAAAATCTAAATTTTCCTAAGTCTTAAATGTGGTTTACTTCTCATTTCAAGAAAATTCGAATTAATTCGAATTGCTTGGAACATACCACATAAGACATTTTGCCTTGGAAATTTTCACATTCGGATTAGTTAATTCGAATTATGCAGGCAATTCGAATTAATTCGAATTGCCATGAAAATTCGAATTGGCACCCAAGGCAGAATTTTCGGATATTTTAATTTTGGCCAAGTGTTGCAATTCGAATTAATTCGAATTGCCTGTCTAATTCGAATTGGCACACAAAAGGCACTCTCTTATGCAAGTGAGCAATTCGAATTGTGGGGAAGTTCGAATTAATTCGAACCACACCAATAATTCGAATTAGCTCACAAAAGCATTTCCATGTGAAGTCACTCCCCTTCACCAAGTTCGAATTATGAGTCAATTCGAATTAATTCGAATTGATTCACAATTCGAACTTGTGCGTATATTTTTGTCTTTCAAGCCAATTCGAATTAATTCGAATTGGCCTGAATAACTCGCATCCCTCACAGAATGCATCAATTCGAATTAATTCGAATTGATGCAATAATTCGAACTCCCCTTCCGAACCCTTTTTATACCCTTTTTCCCTCTCAGTTCCCTCACTTTCACTTTTCGCATTTCCAAAATCCTCCGTTCTCTCTCTCGCGAAACCCTTCTTCCTCGCGAAACCAGTCACTCATTTCAAGCTTTCCTCCGGCCAAATCACTCGGAAATGGCTTCGTCGTCGTCAAACCCTAGTGGGAGTCGGGGGTAAGTGTCTCTGTTTTGTTTTCGCGCTTGGTTTCAAGTTTACAGTTTTGTCTTTTCGTATTCCCTGCGAAATCGGGACAAGGGGGGGAATGCGCGTTGATTTTACATCGGAGAGAGCCGGAAAGTGGTCGGAAATGATTGGGAGTAGCATATTAAGGGGTAGAACCGAGTAGGCAGAGCTTTGATTTTTAGAGTTTTTTTGTTGAAACTGCCATGTTTGTGGATTCGAACGTTTCTGTGATAAGGGGGTGTTCTCATTTTGAAAATAAGGGTTTCACAACCCTTAAAAATATGGTTTCTGTTTTAGTTTTATGGTTCGGTTTGTCCATTTTGTTGTTTGTGTGCATTTCGTTTTTCTGTGTTGATGTTTTAGTAACCTGTGAGTAGGGTTAACACTGTGGTCATGCTTTCTTTAGCCACTGTGTTGTTTTCAGTAGATAATTGTTGATGATGACTGAAAATGCATGTTGATAATATCTGCAAAAATTTATGTTTTTAAAGCATGAGTTTTGTCGGCAACATTAGTACATTACAGTAGTATAGATGGACCAATTTTGTCTGTTTGTTTTGGTGTTTGCATGTATACTATTATCTGAGTAAATTGGTAATAAATGCTTTTGTCGGGCACATGTTCCTAGGGATGGCAATGGATCGGGTCTGGGTCGGGTCCAGCCAGACCCAAGACCCGAACCGAGGAAATTTCCAAGACCCAGGAACCGACCCAACCCGAGCTATTAAGTCTTTGGACCCGAACAGAACCGACCCGCGAAGAACCGGACCCAGACCCGTGGACCCATGGACCCGAAAGAATTAAATCTATGTGATTGGAGAACTCAACCCAATCAGATCCAAGACCCGGACCCGGACCCGACAACAATTAAAAAAGGGAAAAAAGAAAAAAAAAATAAAGAAAGAAAAACATAAGAAAATGCAGATTGAAGATGGATTGCAAAGCAAATCAAACATTAACAAATCGTATTACACAAACTTATATAAATGGACACAACAAACATAGCGAATTTGTTAATAGTTTAATAATTTTTGACAAACAATAGACACAAATTAATATAAATTGATACCACACCAGTGTAGCAAAAGGGGTGAGGCCGAGAGTTGAGGGCGACGAGCAGGTGGGGAGATGACGGTAGATGCCCGGCAAGCAGCGACAAGCGAAGGCAGACGTCACCGAACACACGACAGATTGGAGACGGCGAAATGACGAAGGCAAACGGTAGGTGAGCATCGACGCGTGCGACGACGTATATAAGGCGAGCGACGGAGGCAGGGCAAGCGAACAGCAGCAAAGATGATTGGAGAAGACGACTGGAGAAGAAATTAAGTAATGGGGGAGCGGGAGAGCAGGATGTGGAAGGGCGGCTGCTCAAAATGAAAGAAATAATTTGAAACATATGGATATTAGGGTTTTGGCAGTATTAAATTAGTCTCGGGTCGGTTCGGGTCGGGTCTGGTTCGGGTCTACTCCCAAACCCAAGAACCGACCCAACCCAAAGGAATCAATGTTGGACCCGACCCAGAACCGACCCGAGACCCAAAAATAAAGACCCGAACCGAGCTAGACGGGTTGGGTCCGGGTCGGTTCTCGGGTTGGTCGGGTCCAATTGCCATCCCTACATGTTCCCCACACTTTGCAAACTCAACTCTAGAAGTTGATGTTTGCACATCCGGGACACATGGTACAGACGAAACCATGCCAAAATTTTTCCAACATTTTTGGCATGGCATTTATAAAAAGACAAAATAGTAGATTGTTCTTTGCTTTAAAAGTGTTTGATCTTTGTCAACTTGGGACAAGTGGGGAATGTTCACAAGGGATGTTTGTTTTTATTCCTTAAAAACCCACTTCCCAAAACAAAATCCAAATGGGGGACCACCTACACCCCTAATTTCATTAAATAAACAAGTCAACACTTTTCTATAAAAATCCAAAAATTACCTCTTGTATGTATGCATGTCTACTTTTATTTTTATTTCTATTTCTTATTTTTAGTCATGGTCCATTGTCACATACTAGTAATTGCATAATTTGTCACTTGCATTTGCTTTTCATCATTAATCTCTCATCTCCCCTATCTCACATGATTTCAATCACTTGTTAAGTGATGAGAAAAATCAAAAATCCTTTCGTAAGCTCAATAGCCCACGAAATTTTCTCTTTTTGGTCCTTTGACCACCCAAAAACATCTTAAACTGTTTACAGTCCAAGAAAAATTTCTAAGGATCCAAGATCCTTATCTCTCTCTTGCTTTCCTTATTTTTGCTGTAATAAGAGTAGATTTGATAATCTGACCCCTTGGACCTTCATAGTGTACCTCAAGTGAGACAGGTATTAGAAAGCGAACTGTACTTTGAAGTGGCTGAAGGTATGAGGCTGAGGGTCTCAGACCTGATCATTTCTCCATGTCTTTTCAGAGACATCATTCCCCTAGCCCAAAATGAAGATCAAGAGGAAACAACCCAACTACTGGATCTGCCAGTAGAACTCTTAGGAGAGATTCTCTCCCGCATCGGAGAGGATTGCATCAAGAAAGTGTGGAGGGTCAGAGAGGTGTGCACCAAACTCAGGGATGCAGCTGATCTTCCCATTGTCTACAGAAGATGTGAACTAGAGACTACCATTGTCAAGATGTGGGAACAAAGGGTTGAATTGCAAAAGGAGGCACTCCTGGTCAAGTGCGAAGAAGCTGGCAACTATAACCTGAAACTCATCCCAGCCCTGCAGGCATTCGGAGCAGGAAACGAGACTCTGGCTTGTGAGCTGCTAAAGGAAGAGATTGAGGACAACCACAAGGCCTCAATCTTTGTCAGAGGATACATGCTGCTTAGCAAGCTGGACAATGAACAGATCCAGCAGGGGGTGTCAATGATCAACAGGATCATAACCAACAGATTCGTCATGCAATACGTTGGGACCAACGTCTTCGCATGGTTAGCGGATAGCCTGGAGACACCCGACCTGTTCGGAAATCAAGGACCAAGAGTCTACTGCACCAGGGTAATGGAGGAAGATGACGATGACATGGTAGATTTCTGCGTACCCTGCAGCCTGACGAATTATGTCCACTGGACCAGAATTTTCTTCCAAGGATAGAGGGGAAGGATGCTGAAGATGGACTGAATCTGTATAGATTCACTTTTGACTGGGCTAACTGGAACTTCATTTAGGAGATCTTTTGACTACTCTTCAATGCTAACCTTATTCAAGTATATAGCATCTCCTATAATTAGTGTATTAATGTATTGGTGATTAAGGTCGTGTATTGTATAACGAACCTTGAAATTATCTGTATGATGGTGGTACGACGTATTTTGGTAGTCGTACATTTACTGCTTTCCACAAGAGAATTTCGTCTTGAGTTCTCTATTATTTGAAAAAAAAAAAGGGATGTGTGGCAGTCCAAGATGAATAAGTGACTGTCACACCAAAAACAAGCTGTGACATGCTTGCATGTTCACAGTGTCTTTTACTGCTTTCAATCAAACAAACCGGCATAAAACAAGCATAAATCTGTCACCTAAGTTCACATGTTGAATTTAGGCTAAGGATAAAATTTTCAGACTATTACATTGGGATAAAACAACTAAAAATATGCATGACATAAATTCTCGAAGTTTTGAGCTATAAAAATCCAATGATATGATCACTTGAAAGACTAACAAATATTCATGTTGAGAATTTGATTGAATAAGTTGTAAGAATTTTCAAAGGCTAAATTCGAGAATGAATGTATGACATGATCAAACCGTCCCTTGTGAGATCTGAGCCGAGTCATTTTTACTCAATACTTCTTTGATTGTGTGAATCAATTCGATTAAAGGACACTAGAACTTGGAATTGGGACCGATTCAAGACCATGCCATATTCCCGAAATCGAGCAAATGATCGAGGCACTTAGAAAACCCAAAATTTTGGCTTTCGTTTGAATTCCAAACCCAAAAATAATTTCCCTTTAGGATTAACCAACTTGAGCCTTTAAGCCTAATTTTTCTTTGAAACCACTATATTATTCCCAGCCTTACAAAAAGACCAAGAAAATCAAACCCAAATGTACATGAGCCATCCCATCAAGGCATTGTAATTTTTTATCATCAAAAATGTTAATCGGTATGCTATAAACCGATTCAAAAAATAAAATAAAATAAAAATTTTGAGATCCATTCAACAAGAATAAATTGCAAATGACAAAGCAAATTAGACAAAGTCTAATGTCATGCAATAGAAAAAGAAAGAAAAACAAAAGAAAGATAGAAATAATGATGATCATAGATTCTACAACATGCCAAGTTATGGTGGAATGGTGTCATGTCACTCTTTAGCCCAATAATCCCCTTTCCTACCAAATGTTACAACCGTATTCCCCATTATAACCCTGAATAAGACCTCGGGATCTCGATTTGAGGAAATGAGCCGGTGGCGAGTTGGTCCAGTTGCAAGCTTATGGGAGAATTTAATTGAATTGGATTTTGAGCGTTGATGATAAAAGCCAATCTTGAGAATGAGTGAACTTTCCGATTCTACTATATGTGAGGCTCTGTTTCTATTAATCAATGATCAAGTCATGCTTAATTCAAGAAGTAAGCCAATGAGACTTTCTAAACACATATTCAAGAAGAATTAACAATAATGATTGGTTTGTATGGTCACTCAAGTGAGAAGTATCATTCCATTAAACACTGCAACCAAGAGAGTTTAATACTTGTAATTTTTATTGTCTTATCCCAATATAAAAAGAATGAAATTTTTGAGGCCACGCAAATGGATTGAATATGCAGAGTCCAAGCTCTTAGGAGCACTGACTCTGACTGCTCGGGGACGATCAGTATTAAATGTGAGGATGTTGATAATGGCCAAAATTGTCCATTATTTCCAATCCATTTCCGTGTCTGAGACGGACATTTTGATCGTGTTTCCATCTTATTTTAATAAGAAAGCAGTTGAATTTGGCAGATTAATGCGTGTTTGTAAAAACATTGAGCCGGTAATAAAAAGACACAAAACATGCAATTTTTAATTGTATTTGTGTTAGAAAAATCCAAAAACATGAAAAAAGGAAAAAGAAAAGAAAAAGGAATGAAAAGATGGGCAAAAGAATAAAAGAGCCCACAAAAATCCAAAAAGATGGGAAAAAGATTGAAAATCCCACAACTGAAATTTGGTTAAGTGTTGAAGCACAATTCGAATTGTGCAATTCGAATTAATTCGAATTGCGCACAATTCGAATTGTGCAATTCGAATTAATTCGAATTGCGCACAATTCGAATTGCTGAAGAAGAACAAAGAAATGGTTTAAGTGTTGGAAGGGATGCAGAAGCCTAATTCGAATTGTTCAAGTTCGAATTAATTCGAATTAGGGAATGAAGAAAGAAGAAACCCAAAGGCAAGAGGAAGATGCAATTCGAATTGTCTAGTTCGAATTAATTCGAATTAGCACAAACAATTCGAATTGCCATAGGTGCAAGGAGGCCAAGCAGAAACCCTCATCCAGTTCGAGAAAAGACCAATTCGAATTCTTCACAACAATTCGAATTGACTACTGAAGGCTACAATTCCAGCTCAAGGAAGAGATCTCACAATTCGAATTAATTCGAATTGGTTGAGATAATTCGAACTTCACTCAACAATTCATCCAAAGAAAGCTGTGCACAACATTGGTGGGCCTAAGGTTTCGAAATTTATCTATAAAAGCAGACATTCCACAACAGAATCAAGAGATCAAGAATTTTGCCAAAAAGCAGCTTGGGACAAAAAGAACAGCAGGAGGTTCCAAACCCCTTAAGGGTTAGGTAGGTAGTTAGTTTAGTTTAATTTATCTTCCTTGCAAGTAGTGTAATCTTTACATGCTTTGATCTTAGTTTAGTGTAGAAGCAGTTTGTGTAACCCTAAAGTAGCCATTTCCAGAATTTTTACAAGCTTTCTAGTTAGAATAAACCCTACCTTCAAGTTAATGATGGTTTTGGGCTCTTTATTTTGCTTTCAAAGTGTCAATGCAAGGAAAATTTCCAGAAATGGTATTATTCATGTGTTTTGGCACTTTTTAATGCTTTCTCTAGGAATAAATGCTTAGTATGTTTGTTTGTTTCAACTAGGTTACATTTATTATGTCCTAGTTGACATCCAAACTTAATAAATGCATGTTTGGTGGGTTTTTGGCTTGATCTTGTGCCTTAGAGTTTCACATAAGTGCTCTTAGGTTTTAGATGTTTTAGGGTTAGTTAGAATTTATTTTTATGCTTTATTTTTCCTGTCTTGATCTTATTTATGCTTCCTTAGATAACTTGAGTGTTCTTAGTTTATTCATGCAGTTCTTAGATAACTAGATGTTTTAGGTTCTTTGATCTTTGATCCTTTGTTTGTAGCAATAGGGTTTGAATCTTGCCAATACCCACTGGACATGTGTTTGTTTATTTCTTGAAAATTTCACTAGGGTGGCTGTGAAATGACATTGATGTGAGATGAGGGATTTAGTAAATCTAAAACCATCATTACAGCACAGTGTTCACCTAACCCATACTTGTGAAAACAAAAATTGTTGTTATTTGAAAATGTGTAATTCGAATTGAGGCAATTCGAATTATCTCGAATTGCCTAAGAAATTCGAATTGCATAACCAAAAATTTCCTTCATGTGGTTTTCAACCAATTCGAATTCTCCAATTCGAATTAACTCGAATTGGTTCAACAATTCGAATTGGGAAGGGAAACCACATTGTATTGCATACCACCCATTCATGCCTTAGTTTATTTTCTATCTCTTACCAATTCGAATTGTGCAATTCGAATTAATTCGAATTGCTGAATAATTCGAATTCACCCTCCTCTTGAGGTATATGCCTTAGTCAATTTTGAGCAATGAAAGGACTTCACCAATTCGAATTGTCCAATTCGAATTAATTCGAATTGCTTAACAATTCGAATTAGATGATATCTCATTTCTTTGCAAGGATTAATTGGTTATCATCATACTTCATTCTTCATGTATTCTCAATTCGAATTATCCCAATAATTCGAATTGAACTATCCTTTTATTTTGAAAACTCCAAAAATATTTTCTTTCATGATTTGTGTAAGTTGCATGGATGTATTGGGCCTAGGCCCAGTTCATCTGAATTTTATCCATTACACATTTCAACCCATTAGTGTCCTTTTATTGTGTGCTTAACACCCACACAATACCAAAAATATTTTTTCTTACTTTCTCATTTTCTCTTTTATTGTGTGAATGAACGGATAATGAGAAACACCACAGATTAATGTTGGTGAAAGGTCTCTTCACAGGGATATCGACTAACCCGTCTTCTGTGTGTAAATCATTATCTGTTATTTTGCATGATCTGGTTAGTGGTTGGTGGAAGCTTCGGCGAGCGTTCTCTTAACTAAGAGTTTCGATTAGTCACTCAGCCAATTCCTAATCAGATACAGTTTTAATTTTCCTTATCTTAATTTCTCAACCTGAATTCAAGTTGCAATAGTATCAACTGATGTCGACTAACATCAGTTGAGAAATATTACAGCAAGAAATATGTGGGTTTTTCCTTCCACTCACAGACAAAAGAAAACTAAGTGACGGCGGTCACCGTTGTTTGGAATTCTTTCTGTCTAAAATCAGTCATCTGGGAAAATTGGGAACCGGACAGCAGATGTTTGCAGTCCGGAAAACCCCAACTATCTCTGGCACTCTTTTTAGCCGATTTCTCCTCATCTCAGGCTAATTCATCTTTGTGTATCGCATTCTGTCTAACCCCACCATATATTTTGGGGTGTTTTATTTTCCTTTTCATATACTTGTATGCATGATACTATTATGTAGATGTTCTGGTCTTATTGCTATTTGGGATCCTTCCCTTTGGACACAGAAGTCTTGATATAAATCAGATGCTGCATAATAAACTTCCAACAAAAATTCCTTTATAAAATCCGGATCTGAGTAAGGGATAAATTCAACAGTTATGACTAATTCATCTTCCACTGGGGGTTGATTTTGAGAGCTTAGAAGCAGAGTCAGCGATTAGGTCTCATCTAGACTGAAAGGATCTGTGTTTTAATTGAGAGTTTAGTACCTGTCTAGGGAATGATTTTCAAATATCAATTGGTTTCTCAAAATTGCTGTGTGTTGGAAATCTGATATTAGATATCGCATTAAGTCAATATCCACTTGGGTGTAGATGAGATGTGATAAATAATACTAGAGGAACAACATATAGGCCTTGGTAAATTTCTAAGGTAGGGTCGAGTATTCCTTCGACTACTATCTTCTTCTGCCAAAGTCTAGAATTGAGTCTTGAGTGAGTGCATCCGGAACAGGTTCATTTATGGATCTGTTTCATTTAGTTTGTATCTCATAACTACCCAGATGTTGTAAGCCTTGTGGCCTATTGATATCTCGGGGGTTCTTGATCTGCATCTGGTCACCAAGACCAGGGGCTCTTTTATACTAACGGAAAGAGACGTTTTTAACGCTTCCGAGTGATAGATTTAAATGCTTTCTTTACAGCTTTCTTGCTGCTTTCCTTTTAAATGCTTTCATAGAGGTCACTCGGAAGAATTATGGGCTGTCCATCTGTTAAAAGGTTTGAGAGTTATGGAATGGTTTGGGGCTTGATTTGAAACTTTGGGTGTGACATGGGGGAATGATAGGAGTACTTGGCATGTCAACTAATGATATGTTAGGTGTTGCTTATCCACCACAGATATGTAATGTAACTTCACAAGGCCTGTGGAGGGAGTTATAAGTCTGTGGTATCTTAGAAATTGAGGTCGTAAGAGCATGTAAATTCTCACCATAAGTACCTGTCTGTTAAAGGGAACATGGTGTAGAAAGCATGAGAGTTAGCTAACTAGAGGATTATCCCAAGCTAAGATCTGTGTATAAAAATGGAAGTTTAATTGTGTTTCATCTGAATCTTGTCCAATCTTTATTATTTCCTCCCTGTCCCTTCTGTCATATTTAAATCTGCTTTCTAGATAGTGTAGCATAATTTTACATTGCTTTCGTAGCATAGATTTAATTGCTTTCTATTACCATGCTTTGTAGAATAATTTTACTGCTTTCATAATCTGGATTTAATTTATGTCAAGTAGTTGTTAGAAACCCTTGCAAAACTTGAAACGAGTAACCGAGTGGAAAATCTTAGTAAACGACGTGGGCCCTGCTTCCATCGCACATCCTCCAGTGAACGATCCGGTACTTACTATAAATTACTGCAATTTTTGACTCCGTGCGCTTTCGGGAGCACAGTTTCTTGACACGAGTAAATAAAAACATAATATTTTGGGAAAATACTCATACAGTGGGAAGATGTCCAAAAGCTTCATGGCAGGTATCTTCTTGACATGAAATTAAGAGAAACATCATGGTGCAGATACCAGGGACTTTCAGGGTGACAGACTGAAGGTCAATCCCGGTTGCACCGTGATATTTGTCAAAAGTTTCATGGCAGGGAGGACCACAGTGCCGTTTGAGATTAAAACACCCCACATGAGTAATAAAAAGGGAAATCTTAATATATCCTTAAACCCCTTCCCTACATCATAACTCTTTTCATTTAATAAATCCACACTTGATATTTCAGAAAATTACTCGTGTCACGCAAACTAGAGCAAAAGTTTCACTAATCAAACAAGTTAAGCTCAATGGTGCTAAAACACCTACAATACACACGGATTGTGTTTACAAATGATAAACTTAGAAATGCCTAAACACAATCCCAATTACCCTATGAAAATGTAGAAGACTCAACAGCTAAAGGTATACCAGTAGCAGGATGGTTGTTGGTGCCTTCTGCAAACAACGAATAACAGGGGGCTTTGCTTCAACTCTCAATACACCATAATCCCAGCTTTTGATTCTGCTAATGCTCTGTAAAATATGCTGTGATTGCGGCTACAAACTCTCTCGATCCCTCAAGGACGAAGACAAGTATTTATACGGGTTTTAAGGCTCATCTAAAACCCTCTAAGGCCTGCTAGGGTAAATGGCACGTCACTGTACTATTCTGTGCTTTTCCAGTGAAGATAAGAGAGCGTTGTTGGCAAGATGTTGCAACAACGGCAAATATGACGAACATATTCACAATACTAAAAATATACCTAACAAGTTTCATTCTTTTAAAGTTGATTAATGAATGTATAGATTAAAATTTTTAACAAATTACTAGTTTTTAAGTTTAATATCTTTTAAATTGTATTATTTTTATTTGAATTGTTTTATTATTTAAATGGTGCAACTTTTTATAGTCCACCATTTCTTAGTTCAGTTATTTATACCCATTACTTTTTTTTGTTAGGCACGTCGATACGATATCATGACAACGAATATTGTGGAGAGCATGAACAGTGCATTACTGTGGGCTAGACGGTTACCTGTATGTTCATGTCTAGAAGCTGTGAGGTGTATTGTTGAGAAATGGTTTGCCTATCAGTACGAGCAGGCCATGCGGAGCGAAACCTATCTTACAGAATATGCGATGGTGAAACTGCGCGCGTCTATGAATGATGGCTCAAAACTAGAGGTTAATCGACTCTCAAGTGTAGAATATCGGGTAAAGCATCTGGACAACACGTACAAGATTAATTTGGATGAAAAAATGTGTTCTTGCAATGTTTACCAACACGAGTTGATCCCATGTGTCCACGCTGCTGCAGTCATTAGGTATGATTTACAGTTTATTGTAAAGTGTTGCCCATTTATAAACTATGACATTGTCATTCAAATATTGCAGGAAGCTGAAACATACACCACACACGTATGTGGATGAACATTATAAATTGGAGAACCTACGTGAAATGTGGAGGGGTATTATCACTCCAGTTCCGTGCAAGGATGATTGGGCAGTGCCAAGTGCGATAAGTGACATGAAATGCTTACCCCCTGACAATCCAAGGCAAGCCGGGAGGCCAAAGATGTCGAGATACCCCAGCGGACCAGAAAATCAAACCGTGGACGTAAAACACAAAAATGTCGCAGGTGTGGAGCGATAGGTCATAACACAAAAAGATGCACTGTCGAGATGCCACCGCGTGAAGAAATGCTTAGGGAGAACATGGGTGAAAGAAGACGTAGACCCAAGAAGTATAGAATTTGCAAAATAGAAAGCCACACCGCACCAAAATGTCCTATGCGGTAGTGAAGATGGGAAACAAGGGCGCGGCGGTGACGACGGGAAACGACGACAGTGAGATGCGGCGCCTCGGCGGTGACGTCGGCTGCAGCGGCCGGACTTCCAACAGCCTGAGCGAGATTTCAAACGGAGGAGAGGAAGGAGAAGGCTTTTCGACGGCGGCGTCTCTCGTTGTCTGAGTCGATGGGGAATAAAGGAGGTGGGGAAGGAGAAGGCTTTTCAAACGGTGGTGGTGGGCGATTTGACGGTGATAGCTGGAAGATTGGCGCTGCGGCGGGCGGCGGGCGGCGGACGTCGAAGTTGAAGTCGGGGGTGACGATCTACTCGCTCAATCTCCACACTCGCTCAATCTGCAACTACTTCAAGAGCCCCCTCGCCCACTCTTCCACTCCCTGCAACCCTAAACCCATCAAGGCCCACTCTGCATCAAGGCCCACTCGCCCACTCGGTGTCCTAGTGAGTGCCACTCTCCCTCTTGTGAGTGTCACTCCTCCATCAAGGCCCACACTATGGTTAATGAGGCCCAATCTCTAAATTTCTTTTGTTCCACACTTCCACACGTTCACTCGCTAAATTTTCTTTTGTTCAACACTTCCACACGTTCACTCCGACACGTTCACTCGCATAATTTTGTTTTGTTCAATACTTCCACACGTTCACTCGGACACGTTCACTCGCATAATTTTCTTTGTTCAATACTTCCACACGTTCACTCGGATCACTCGCAAACATTACTATTGGTACTCGGGTCCTTTTGATTGGCATGTGACTTAGACTCGTGCCATTAGGGCAAAAAAAGAATTATAACTAAATTGAGTGTAGAAAAGAATTTTACAAACTCTGATCCGTTTCTGTCATGTATTTCTTCATCCATAAGGACATTTCTCACATACTGTGTGTTTGCAGTTTGGGTAACAAAAAGGGTACAGATGAACCACCAGGGATAATAGCAAGTAATTATCCCATCCTCCGCGAACACCACCACCACCACCACCACCACCACCACAGTGCCGTTCAATAAGATCTTTCAACGGAAGAATACTCTCATCTCTTCTTCAACTGTACAACAAGGCTTGTTGACATGACCAGATATATATATATATATATATATATATATATGCAGAACAACAACATTGTTCCAGAATTGGTTTTTTCCTTCCAAAACTAGAAAACCATTCCTGGCTCCAGTATGCTTAATTGGTCCGTCCGTGACACACTGAGAATAATTGGTAGTATTATTGTATCGAGGCTGTTCTTAAGTATTAAGGGTTAACCACTTCCCATTGAAAATAAGCAATCAATCCTCACATTCCAAAATAGTTAAAACTTCTTCAATTCTTTGTGAATAATGAAGGGAAACAGAAAGAAGACCAACGGTAGAAGGTCTAAACTAAATTAAAACCACAACCAATTACAAGAAAACCCACTAGCAGCAAATATTGGTCTAAAGAATTGGAAAATTGAAATGGAGTTGTTTGGTATTATCCCATTTGGTGATGGGTCAATTTCATTTCCTTAACTGTGCCGTAGTAAATAATAGAGGGACTTCTGGATGCAGAAATCCTTAAGGTCAAATAATTGTGTCAGTAAAAATAGGAAATAGTCAGGTTTGAAATCTGATGCTTGGTAAGTCGGACAAATATCTTGAAGGCCTGTCTGAAAAGTCAAGGGTTTGACATTTTAGAGGCTTTGGTTGAGATTAATGAAACGGTAATAATTACTACTATTAAAAATAAATGACTAGTAGTACTACATTAGTACAGTATTGTACAGCTATGGTTTTATCCAATAAAGCATACCAGAGCTGAGAAAGTCCCTGTTTTTTGTTTTTGTTTTTTTTTTTTAAGAGCCATTGAAGGCTTGAAAAGAAGTGGTGAGATTCCATAACACACAATTACAAGTGTATGATGACTTGCCATGCACAAGAAAAATTAAATAAATAAAATTAAAAACCAAAACCCTTGCTATTTAAAACCATTATCATGCTTTTTCGGACAAGAGAAGAATTACAAGTGTATGATGATGGCTTGGAAGGAGAAGGAAGACAATTCTCTTGTAAGGGGATAATGTCCACTTTATTATTATTATTGTTATTATTTTTTTCATTTTTCCTTTTGTGTGTTGTGTGGGACAAAAAGATCAAACAGGTGGTGGGCATATACATGAGAGCAAAAAAGGCCAAGGCTTTCTTGTCAAAGTATAAATAAATCCCAAATGGTATAGGGCTATGACAGTTTAACTAAAGGTCTCAAGTTCGAGTATTTGTGTATGTAAATTCTACTTTTGTAGAGACAATCCTTCAATGCTCATCAGATCCTATATAAGTTGTTTAGAAAAGTAAAACAAAAAAAAACAAAAAAACAGTAGTATTAAATTTAGGAAAAATGTTAAATAAGTTCGTTTTCTTTTCAAAAAATCCAAATCAGTCTTTTTTTTTAATTTTATTGCCAACACTATCCGCTACAAATGCTAATTATGTCCAACTTAGTCTATTTTTCACTAATTATGCCATAATTGCTGACGTGACAAATGTTTAAATTTAAACCTGACACGTGGACATACTATTAGTCATTTTTCTTTTATCTTATACTAATTCAGTCCTAAACTTTTATTTTTTTATATTTAGTCCTCTACCCAAATCAAATATTTTTATATTAATTGGCCTCCAACCTTTTTTTCATTTCAGGCCCACAACCTTAAATTTTTATTATTATTAGTCCATTTATCAAATAAATTCCCAACATACTTCCGTAAATAAGATTAAAAACCAAACCTCATACATTGAGTTTGACTGCCTTATTACCGGTTCTTTCAAGCTCCATGATTTTACGGACTCCCTCCAACCACCCGACCGCAACTGATGGTTCATTGGTTCTGGTTTCTTTCAACAACAATCAGCACAATCCTACTTTGTTTCCTACCTTAAGACGTATCAAGGTTTGAATAAATGCTTTAATTTTAATTTATCAAAAAATACATGTTTTTTTTAAATAATAGAAAACTTATTCTATTAAATAAAAAATTGAATATTAAAAATATATTAAATTTTTTAACATGAATTAAAATTAAATAATAAATATATATTTATAGTATTAAATAAAATAAAATTGAATCTAATGAAAAAATAAGTAAAAATAATAATTACGTTATTTACCATTGTATTGGTACGTGCTTTACCAAGTTATTAATATAAGGTTTACCATTGTATTGTTATGCGATTTACCAAGTTTAGGTTATGTGCATTTGAGGGTATTTAAGTATTTTCTCAATCTGAGGGTAATTGGGTATTTTTTTAATTTTTGTCTTAATTAAGTTTGTTGTTTTGTTTTTACTTAACTTTGCTAATTAGTGTGGTTTGAGCTCTCACACATTTTTACCGATACATGAGTGTCACTATTTATAAAAAAAAAAAACTTTGCTAATTATGAGGGCCTAAAATGTAATGGTTAAAATTGTGAGGCTTTGGGATGTTTGGGAGTCAGCAGATCCGCTAGCAGATAGCAGATTCGGAGAGAGAACTGTGAGAGAATATGCTCTTTCAATATACTATATGCTACCAAATATGCTTGCTCACAAACATACTGATTATGAGAATGCTTGGTGAATGTATACTGGGCTGCTGGGGTTTTCCCAAACGGTCTAAGAGGAGTTCATATGAAAGCCCGGCCCAATTGATCCGGTAGTGGGAAATATATGAACCCTCTTAGGGCTAACGTCCCACAAATCGGTGCTTCTGCTCCGCCATGGTTGCTGCCACTGAGAGGGAGAGAGCGGCGAATTCCGCCACCGCATTTGGCGACGTTTATGAAGTTAACCTCCACCGCTCGTCGCCACTGAAGCTTGTCTGTGGTTTCCGTCACCGCCGCTCCGGTTACCCACGCCCTTGCTCTTCCAGGGCCAAAGGAGGAGGTACGTCGCCGTGTACCGTCGAATGGACGGATTCTCCGCCGCCGGACTTGCGGGCTAGGGCGCTGGTGAAGGTACACTATCCACCATTTTCTTGTTATTTTGAGGCGTTGTACTAATTTTGAGAATTAGAGCTTTAATTTTTTATTTTTTTTTAAGTTGATTTGGTAATTTAAATTGTCCTCAAATTTGTTAAAATTATCACATTAATGTTTCACTGTTGGAAATTTGTTAAAAGTGCTTTCGATGTATGTCTATTTTTGGGTATATGATTTTGCTGTTTTGTTATATATTTTGAGGATTAAATTTGTATATTTTAAATACTACTGATATATTTTTATAATTGTTAATTGGTTGTAGAATAATACTGGTTTGATATTTGAAGAATATAGGAGTGAAAGTGCAATGAATTTACAATTTTGAAATGTGAATACAAATAATGGAAGGATTTGGGTAGTTCTGGTTTTCAGCTTTTTCTTAATATTTCCTGGGCGAATAATGAAAAAAGGACGACTTGGTTTTGCAATAGAAATCTAGTTTATACTACTTTTTATACTGTTTATTGTTGTAGGAGATGTATGATATGATTAGAAAATTATTATCAATTTATATTGTTAAATATAATGCAAACTCATTTTAGTCATCCTAGTAAGGTTTTTTTTTTTATTTTGTTTTCTTGAGTAATAAAATTGTTGGATGATGAATATGTTATTTCAGGTGCTACTTCTAAACTATTCATTGTTTTCAAGAAAAAAGAGAGGATATGATTTACATGAACTTTCTTTAGGGGATTGTGAGGACTCGGCAAATAAGGTAATTCAAATTCCATTTAATTTTTTTTCTTTATTATGATATTTTTTTTGTTCTTAATTTGTTTTTGTAATAATCTTTTATCTTTAATGATTCAGTTTGCTTGAGTAGTTCACGTATTAAGCTTCTCTTCAAGTAAACAAGTTTTATATTTTGTATCCTAATAGATGCAAAGCAACTTTTATGCAAAATTCGCTTTACGTCTGTTTTTTGAACTGTGGTCTCAACAGCAGTGCTCCTTTTGTGTGTTCTCGTTAGAGTTGGAAGCAAGAACACAGGGAAGGAGAATTTCTATTGAGGCTACATTTCAAAAAAAGGACGTAAAACGGATTCTGTATAAACTGTACTGTGTGCCAATATGTCTCACTGATTTTCAGTTCCCACAAACAGCTGAATGTTTATTCGGCCCAACTAACCAATTGTGCACTCCTGCTTTCTTGCAGATACATCCCTTGCTTCTCTTGAATAATATTGCTTTTCTGAAAAAAAAAAAACTCTCTTGTTCGCCTAATTCCTATAAACCTTGTTTCGAATAAATATGTTTTGTTAGATGCTAATTCTAATGCTCATTGCTACTCCTCTACTGACGATCAATACAACCAGCTACTTCCATTGGTGGTGCAACCAATATACCAGCCATACCATTGACACTCTGCAATTTCATAATAACAATTACTCCCTCCGTCCCACGAAGTTTGAACCATATTCCTTTTTGGGGTGTCCCACGAAGTTTGAACCCTTTCCGTTTTTAGAAAAATTAAATTAATATAAGTTTGATTAGAATCTTAATTATTGTCAAATCCCATTAAAAATACTTACTTTTACTATTCTGCACAAATTCCAATGCATTATTACTTTCCTACACAAAGTCCCTTATATTTCTTTAACTCTTAATATTACAAAATTGATACAAATAAAAATTGTATAAAATATATATTCTAAAACTACACGATTAGACGATTCTAACAAGACCACACTTGAATATTTTTCTCAAATTACATCACTACGATAATATTAAATCAAAGTTAAACAATAAACAGTATCAAAATTCATTATATTCTTAAACACAAATACACACACCACTTTAACTACTAAACTCCACAATCTAAATTACCGTGCCCAAAAGAAAGGCTTCAATCTTCGCGGGACAGAGGGAGTATATTAGTACTCGTTTGCAACTTTGCAAACAAAATAAACAAAAAATATGATACCTCATACCAAAAAAAAAAATCCCCACAAAAAATAATGATTTTGTTCCCGCTTCTTTAAAACTAATATTACATTACATTCACTTATATACTATCTCATGCCTTTTGTCTTAGGTACATCCACTACCATTCTTATGGCCTCAGACAGTGACTCGGATACCATAATCCTCATTAGCTCTGATGAATTTGATGACGACGACCCTGCTTCCTTTGATGTTGAAATCAAACAAGCTCACAAGCGAACTTTGATAATCCCGCTCTCAAATAAATGTTAGATTTATACAGTTTGTTTTATTACACATGTATAAATAACATGCTCCCTTATTCTCACAGGTTATTCCTCTTAGGTTTTGGCATCGCCACCGTCTGGATTCAAGGCCCAAAGTGTACATGAGGTTCGGTAATGCTTCCAGGATATTCGAAATAAACCTCACGTATACACACGAATACCGCCAGGGCTGCAGCGACTCCTTAAAGCTAACCACCGGCTGGCCCGAATTCTTTACCTACTGCCATATGCTAATGAAAGAAATTTGGACATTCACTATTGTCTCCAACATGTACGGGCCTCAATGCCGTGATTTCCTTATCCAGGCTGATTTATGCCGCTCAAACTATCCGGCCTAGCTGCATTCGCTTATGAAGCCTTGCTGCTTCTTATCCTCTCTCCTTTTCCCCTTTCCCGCTGTTACATCTCTGTTCCTCATGTCTCTTGTTACAAATCCGCCCGTACATTCACTTGTATTTGTATTATATTATGTGATTGCACACTTTATGTTGATCTTTGTATTATATTCTGTTATTGCACCTTTATGGTCACATCTTACCGTTTCTTTTTATATATTTTTTCCCCCTATTCATAACTGCTTCTATATGCATGTTGCTTAGCCGGTTCCTTTCTGAATGTCTACCTTTATAAGAAATGAAGAAACGATCGTGCTCTCAAATATACCAGCATACGTAGAATTGAGGAATTTTTGTCCAATGTATACGTAGAATAAGAAAGAAATTTTAAGTAACAAGATGCAGAGCTCACGCTCCTAAAAAATAAAAAAAAAATGGCCACCAGCAAATACAACAGAAATCCAACCACATTGACACCCAAACTTAAAAATCCTTATGCCAAGTCTGTGAAGGATCTATGCAAAGAACAAATTTAAAATATCTATGAACCTCGGACACCCTCTTTTGGGTCGAGAATCGTTGCCGGATACGATTCTGTCCCGGACACGACACGGGACACGTGTCCGGCAACGACTCCGGCAATCGGACATGGAGTCGACACTGACACGTTACGGAGGAAGGAGTCAACTTGGATGAGGGAGGAAAGTTGTTGAGGTGCGAAAGCTGAGAAGCTGCACAACGGAGGCGATGGCGAGCAGCACAACGGGGAAGACGTTGAGGGGGGCGGCGGAGCGTCGTCGGTGGCGCTGAGAATGGAATTGGAAAGCAGGAGGACATCGGAATGGAAACAGGGCAATGGAAGGGAACGGCTGAAAGATGAAAGATGGTGAAGAAATAGGGTAGGGAAATGTTGGGCTAATGGGCTCATAATTGGGCTGGGCTGTTATTAAAAAATAAAATACTAATAAGGAATATGAAGCAAGAAGAATAAGTGAGCCCATGATCACTTAGACTCAATTTCTAACATCTAAAAAGTAACATACCATAAAATGATTAAAAATAAATAATTATAGTATTAATATAATATAATTATAAATAAATTGAGTGTCAAATATTATTTTTCGGATATGCCGAATCGTGTTCGTGTCTTGAAAATGGTCAAGACACTTGTTTGACCGTGTCCCCGTATCCCCAAATTTTAAAAATTGAGTGTCGACTCCTCCGATTCCCGAATCGTGTCCGACACTCAAAAGAGAGTCCGAGTAACATAGTAAAATATCACCGGTATACAAATTTAAAATCCCACTCGCTCGTTCTTCTGCTCCCTATCTTGCTTTTGTTATGAGTCTTTGTTAGTTTACAACTTTTCAATCTTATTTTCCCTGTTAACAAATCAATTTGCTATGTGATGTTATAATTGTAATATTCATACTCTATGTAACGCCATAAACACTGTTCAGTGCATAGAAGAATATGTAAAGACCTTACCCTTCCTATAAACCCATTGCCTATGATTGCCTTTACTTTTTTTAGAGGACCTTTTGTAGATCAATGCGATTGTACATTTGATTCATGCTTCTATCTTTCGTAGCAAATAAAAGTAAATGGAGGAAGTAGATATTAAATTATTTTATTATATTAAGGCAAAAAATCTCAAAAGAAACTTAGCCAAGACGATTCAGTAACTATATAGCCATAACGATTCCATAACTATTTAAATTGTAGATTCAGTCCAATATTGTTTTTGATGAAACTGATTTTTTTATATGACACTAATTAAGCTTGAAGGACACTTCTAATGGCCGAGTTACTACTAATTATTACCAATATAGTCCAGTTAGTTACCCATGGAAGTTATTTGTTACTATTTACACACAGACGTTCTCTTAAAGTTTTATTATAGTTATACAAAGTAAAATATAGTCAATTGAGATCTTGTTACATTCGTGTCGTCGTGTACTTTTTAAATATCGTACTATTTCTCATGCTAAAGAATAGGATTTCAATCCCCAGCCCTTATTACTCTTTCTCCTTACTTACATGAAAAATAATATGGGGAAATGTTGAGATTTCTTGAAAAGATGCATATATATAGTTGAAGGTGGTTATCTCACTGATTCAATTCAAAAACCAAAATAGAGTGACCAAAAACATGTACATACAATAAGCATTTTAATAAATAACCCATGTAACTATTAATTTTTTTAAAAAAATCCACCATTTCATTTTAGTAAAGATACCAATATGTAATTTTAATATTCAATGAACCCAATATAAACGCACAAAAAAAAAAAATAACAGCCTTTAAAATCACCCATTTACATGGACTCTATCAAATCTTATTTAATTATATTATTTATTTCATAAACATGAAAAAAATTCTATATCATTAATAAATAAATACATTGAACTTTCAAATTCATTACTATTAATGTTCCAAACTCTATATCTACAAAATATAATAAAAATGTTGAGAAAAAGGAAAAACAGGCATAATTTTTTGTGCTCTATATATGGGCTTATATTCTTTTCATGTCTTGTGTATATAAATGTATTTACTCTTTATTACTTTATTTTGAACCTTTATTAAATTGTAAATTACTTTCTTGGCAGTAAGTTTAAAGACATCCAGCGATAATTTAAATATAATAATATAAGTTATCATCAATTACTTTAACTAATATTCTAATAAATAAATATACAAGTACTATTTGTATATAACAAAAAAGAAAACTCTCAGCAAAGAAATTCACTCTTTTTTTTTCGGACAAAGTATTAAAATAAAAAGTCGAAAAAATAAATGGCCTTTGTTTTCTGTTTCAACCTACAACTTCTTACAAGTCATAGTTGTAAGAATACAGTACAAAAAATAGATACAACCTTAATCAGAAACGACACAACAGACCTTACTTTTCCAAGCAATTATGGGTTCTATTTCTGCTTGTAAAAACCCTTTACCATAACTAAGTTTATGTAAAGATGTCCAAATTTGATTATTGTAATTTTCAACTCAGGCATAATAATCCGTTCGCAATTTTTTTAATGCCATTACTGGAAAAATTTTAACCAGAATGGTAATAAAAATACTAACCATTGTCTTATACAGAATCTCACAAATTCATACTACGCACATTACATATGACCTATAGTATCAACTTCAATAACCACCTCATTCTGTATGCGTCCGGCTGTAACTGATTTAACAATAAATTTGCACACATCTCCAACCACTATATGGTTCTCTGAGAAGAAGTGTCGAAGCCCGATATTCATACGTACCGTTTCCTCCCTTCTTCGGCGCGTGACATCACCATGCAACAAATGCACTCGTCGTTCTTTATACCGCAACCAAACACTCGGCCGTAAATGCAAATTAAACCCTTGCCAAATGACCTTGGGAATTACCTGCAAATACAACCATTCCATATACATACCCAGTCTTTGGTGTTTAATTTTATTTATGAAAATATGTTGGTGTTTATTTAATAAATGGATTAGTAGTAATAAAAAATTTAAGGTTCTGGGCCCCAAATGAAATAATTTGAAAGGTTGGAGACCAATTAATATAAAAATAATTGATTTAGGTAGAGACTAAATGGAACAAAATAAAAGTTTATGACAGAATTGTCAAAAGATAAAAGAAAAAGAACTAATATTAAGCCCACGTGTTAGGTTTAAATCAAAACTCTTGCTACGTCAGCAATTAAAGCATAATTAGTGAACAAGGGACTGATTTGGATATAATTAGTATTTGTAGCGGACTATTTTGGTAATAAAATAAAAAAAGAATTAATTTGGATTTTTGAAAAAGAAAAAAGATGCATTTGTCATTTTTTCCGTGGATGCGTGTTTGTGTTTCTTTTCTGGGATCGAGTCTGGTCTGTCTCATTTTTTCCCCCTCCTATGCCCCGACTTACCCCCTTTTTTTTTTTTTGGAAAGCTACGCCACACTTTGCACAGACAGGAGAAAATTAGGGCACACAAGAAAATCGCGATGAACAGAGGGAGAGAGCAACGACTTGGACGAGGGAGAGGAAGAGGAAGGAGAAGCTGCGAAATGGAAGTTGGGAAGTGAAATCGTAACCCCATTCGATCTCTTGCCAAGGTTTGGGTTTCTTTTCCCGTTCTCTCATCTTTTTGCACTATTTGGGATTTTGGGGAAGAATCCGGTGGGTCGCGGCGGACGCGAGGCTCCGGGGCTAGGAGGATCGGCACACAGCAGCAGCTCGGCACCAGAGGGAACCAGCGGACGCTGGTCGATAGGTTTCGCGCAGCAGTGGTCGCGGCGGCGAGCTGCTGACGACGGCAGCAGCAGCGGGCAGCACGACGGAGGAGGGAGAAGCAACACACGCAGCAGTGGGCAGCTCCTTGTCTTCCCCGCTTTCTTTCTCCCTATTCCACCCAACTCCTTCCTAATCTCCATCGCTCACGTGACCATGGAATCGATTGAGGGATTTGATTGTGTAGTACACCGGCACCATTTTCGTAAGTTAAATTCGTGCTTAGGATTTTGATTCAATTGTTATTTGGCGTTATCAACTGATTCTTTTAGTGGTTAATGTCACTGGCCAGGGACTTGGCGCCGCATGCTGGTGGAGGAGCGACCCAGGCAGCGCGTCGTAGGTACTTTCTCCCTTTCAGGATTTTTGATTCTAAACTGTCTATGTGTTCTGGTACCAGAATTTTGTGTTTATGTTGGGCACCATAATTTGAGGTTCTGGAGGATGGGAACAAATTCCATAGGCTTATTCTTTTTCCCCATCTGCTATATTGCTATTGCAATCTTTCTTCAAAGATTTTAATTTTTTTTTATTTTTTTTTATTTTTTATGATACTTTGTTCAATTCCTTGAAGTTGACGTTTCATTGTATTCATCATGCTGATTAGATAAAATTGGGGTGCATTCTGTAGTATGTTGAATTGGGAATTTGGTTTTAGGTATCTATTGTAGAATATGAAATTTGATATTGTTGTGGGCAAATGTGAAGAAGAATTTATGATGAGTGATGATAAGTATGGCAAGAATTTCGCTGGGATAGAACGATTAAATGCAAAATGTTCTTCAAATTGTTCAGGCAAGTGTCAGTCCAACATTATCTGTTTGGTTAATTGATCGAACCATTAAAGTCATCGACAGACAAGGCACCAAACTGTGGCAGTTCAGTTTGTATAATTTCCCCCATTTCTGTTTGAGCCACTCATTCTTCTAATATTTTACATGCTCACCTTACATATTTATGCTGGACAGGCTCTTCATGTTATGTTAATTTATTTTTTCAGATTTTTTGTATTTTTAAGCAGCCTTTGTAAAAGCTTGATTCCAATAATCTGTTCCCTGCTTCTTTTTTCCTTCTTGCTGTGGAGATAACGAATAAATCCCTTGATTGTTTTTGTTAGCATTTGTGAATTCTTTTTATGCTCCTATTTCTTATAACTCTAATCGTTTTCTTAGTTTTGTTTATAGTTTGTTTCAAAGGTTTGCCGGTTAGAGCGTAGATGTAGCCTTTAGTCTTTAATTCTTGTCCTTGTAATATTTGTTCTTTTTTTGATTTTAGATTTTTATCCATTTTAGTAACCTGTCAGAGCTTCGTAAGTCCCCATTGCTGCTGTTGTTCTGCCTCAAGATGAGCTATTCAAATTCATCTATGCGCTTTGAAAATGTTACTTTCTTGTCAGTGGTCTTCTCATGCATCAGTTATGTTTGATTAAATGTCTATTTCAAGGACTCATGCATTTACAACCATTTTTGTTAAAGTTGGATTTCCTCTCTGTTTTTCGTAGATGCATTTTTGGAAGTCCTTTTTGATGGCATTCACTTGGTTCCAGCTATCTTTGGGTTGTGGGGTCTCTCTCAGAATGTTCCCAGGTATAATATTTTTAGCGCATGCATTTTTCTGATAGTGGATTCCTCATTCTGTTAAAACGTGATAGTACATTAGCATTCATCATTTTGAGAACTTGCTCTTCTGCAGAAGACAATAGCTTCATTGATTATAGAGGAAAGAAAAATTTCAGAAGCTATGTATATATTTTGCATTTATATTACAAGCATATTGCTTTGTTACTCTATCTATCCAGATACAATTGGCAGAACATCTTTCTGGAGTTCAGGCCCTTGGCCCATCCAATCCCTCCGCCAATCACTCTAACTTTTACATCTATACAGAGAGCCAGACAGGTTTTCCTGATAGAAAAGGAGCATCAAATTTAGTAGAAATTTTAAGAGAGAAATGGAGGAAGATGGTAGCAAGAATATCGAGGATGAAAGTTGTTGCTGCTATTGATAGAGAATCACTTATTCAGAACAAAAAGGAAGGTACGTGTGCGTCTGGATGCAAATATATAAAATGCATACCCTAGGTGTTTCACACTATTTCCTTCTTTTTTGGCCTATTTCTATCTGTATTAGAAATGCAGTGTTGAATTGCTGAACTGGTGTTCTCCATTTTCTGTTTTATTCCTGATTTCTTCGAGCTTAGTTACATGTGTGGTGAATTGGTGTTCTCCAACCTACAACCTACGTGCTCAAAATGATTGGAGAATATACAACTGCCCATGGAAAAGAATAAATATTTTTAGGTGAGTGCTTATGTTTTTTCTTATACTATAGTTACTCGTATAAATATTAATATCCATTCAAAGAGGCTTAGTTGTTAGCTAATGTCGTAAGAGTAGGACCATTACAGACCATACTATTTAATGCTTATTTGGGACACCTGGAAAATACATAACAACCTAATCCTGTGTTACATGTACCACAACCATGAGCTAATAGCATGCATACACAAAAGCAACGTCAAGCTGAGACAAAAAAAACCCCACATCGTAGGGAGATTATGAGTATTACTTATAGCATGAAAAAGAAAATTTATGCCTTCACATAAACAAATAATTGAGAACAAGGGATCTCATGGTAGATCACATAAATAAGATACTTGTACATCAAATAAATAAGAAAGAGAAGAGTTCAAATAACAATGAAGGAATTAGAGTCTACGGTCACGCACATCCTTATCCATTTGAATATTTGCATCATCAAGGTTCTTTTCCATATCATTCATCAATGCATGCTTTTGATGACCTAAGTAATTCCAAATGGATACCTGAGATAAAACTCTCACTTGTAAAATTAATCACCAATAGAAATATTAAATGCAAAATACATCATCAATGGATAAAGATTTACCTGCTTTGCCGAGAGATCAAAAATTGTACAAACTATTTGATAAAGTTCACCAATAATTTCCTGACACGTGAAATTTAATGTGTTTAGTACCACAATATGTTATCTGAAAGGGAAAACTGAGGTTCGTAGTTTCCTACAGAGACAAGGGGAGCAAATATACCTTTTTGCTGATTCTTATGGTAGAATGAGTAAACTGATTCTTATGAAACCGAGTTGTTAAAAACATTTGAATCGTCGTACAAGGTGAAATAGAACAATTAAAAATGCACATACCTCAAATACATTCAAGACATCACAACCAGCCAAAAAATTCTCCTGTAATTGAAATTCAGGCAAAAATTAACTCAAAAATAAAATACAAACAAACAAAACTGGTTGTTTCATTAATGATATGTACCAAGAACTTTATGGTTAACTTACAATTAAAGCAGCTGGAACTGGTATGACCTTTTGTCATGAACAAATGTGAAAAATAGATAAAGTAAGCTTGTGTGAAGTGGAGCGAGGTGACAGTAATTTTCCCAGCATCACACCATAAAAAAAGAAGTGCTTACCTTCCCAAGAAAGTTCCCATGCTATCAGTGAATCCTTCTGCACGGGTTAAGTTGGTATGCCATTTACTTCTTCATATGATGGAGGTGACACACATGTTGTGCAGTCTGGGCTCGATTCTTGTAGTGTGTTGCCTTTTCAAGAACCATGTACCTCCGTTTCCCTGCATTGCTTGTCAACATAAAAAATAACAGATGGGCAAATAATTTTATAGTTGCACAAAACTATTAACTCGAGTGACTATTTTATCCACCATGGAGGCAGGTCTGCTGTCATTGCTAAACTATAGATATTAAATCGCGAGGAATTAATTCATTAAACCCTCCATAAATGCATTTATCTGTGGGCGTATGGCAATTGTCAGCCGATGTTCAGCAACTAAATCAACATAGTGGTTCTTATTTTCCTCGGTAACTTTGATATTCCGACGATCATGAATCAGTTCATAGTCAGTTACCTGCATAGCAAAAGTTCATCAGTAATGACAAAACAAAAGACAGATAAGTCAGACTGGACAAATACGTACCTGACCACGTTCATAGAGAATTAACTACTCTTCATCAGCATAAATGCTAAACGTGAAGGCTAATAACTCACTAATATCTTTCTGCAACAAGAAATAAAAAGGAAACTATAATCAACTGCCACTGAAAATTTAGAATATCATGATGTTCCAACATTTATGCAAATTAGTGAACACAGTACAACACAAACCTCAAACATCCATTTTAAATTCTTAAAATAATCTGGATCAATGGCTTCAATGTCATGATAAGTTACTTTACTCCCAAGAATATGCTTGTAAAATGACCGAGTGAAGCGAACATCAAGGAGTTGTCCACCAAATAGTATCTTTCCCACCTGTTAAGCATTCGAAAATGTCAGTATTAGCTATAATGACTTGATGAAGGTCAGACTCCATAAGCTAAAAAACAACATATATTTATCTAAAGTCACGTCTAGAAGGTGGCATGATGAACCGCTTAATTTTAACAACATTATTGTATCATAAGTTCTAAAAGAGCGAATAAGATATCCATTCTAAAGCAAATTTAAAAAACTGCACCTTGGTAATAACACCAATTGTTCTATTACCTGCCAGCACAAGACTAAAAGCCAGTAGCTGAATAAAACTACACCACACAAAAAAGGCAGGGGCTGGTGATAAGAACTGCACTACACTAATGAGTGCAAGTCTTTAGAAATTCTTGAGTATGGCTAAAAATAAAAAGAGAACAAAATTTACCATCTGGATTACCAATTCCAGCCATCTAAAGTGCAACAGAATTTGCAAGATCTGAATTTGTTGGTGTTATAGCCAATATTGGGCAGTTTGGAAGCTTGAACACTAGACCTAGAAGCCAAAAAATAAATAGCATCAGTAGCTATATGACACCTAAAATAGTATAACTTCGAATCCAACAATCGACATATAGTAATATTCAAGGGTACAGGAGAAGAAGACGAAGTTGCATTATTAATTTATCAATTAAATGTGAAAAGAGAAAAAGTGGACTACCTCCATAATAGACAGGCAGAAATAATCGATGCACATCTGTGGTGATCATGTCTTTACATTCTGTAAAGAAAGAGTTACATGCCATTTTGTCAATTCAAATGAAAACTGAAGTTTTTTAAAAACAAAAGCTGAAGCAAAAAGGAAAGAGTAAGGAGAAAAGTACTTGGGTTTGAATTATTCATATTATAGGGCTGCTTAAGCTGAAATAGGTAATAATTCAAACACCAAATGCGTTGTGCAATGCACAACATACCTACTGTGAACAATTGCCCATGGAAAAGAAGAAATAAGTGTAAGTGAATAAAAGCGAGTTAAAGCTAAGCAATCGATTTGATAAAGCAGGAGCACGGGGTTGGACGGACAAACAGAGAAGCTAGGTAGTTAATTCCATATTTATTGGCCTAGTTTGGTAAATTAAACAATTGTGTCTCTAAAAATGTGACGTTTTTCATCTCTCTAATTAAACAATTGGTAAATTAAACAATTTGGGATTGCATAGTCTTATCTCTCTAATTTGCATAACCTATATTATAAAAAGAAGAAATAATTGTAGGTGAGAGTATGTGGTTTCTTTACATGATGTTTATTATGTTTAAAGAAGTGTTGTTATATTTAATTTACAAGGGAAATATGTAGAGCGGAGGAAGCAAAAACTAAATAATACTCCCTCCGCCCCATTTAACTTGTCTTGTTTAATTTTTGCACACCATCCAAACGTAATGATGTCAAAACACAAAATGTAGAAACTAACTTTGTATTATAGCTCCTCCTCTTCCTTGGCTAGTATGCTGTGTTTTCACCACCTGGACAAAGTTTCAGTGAATACAATGTAAGCTGAAAACATAATTCTAGAATAGTAAAGCTCAGAGTGATTTATGTCTAAGCATATATCCATTTCATGTGAGAAGGAAATGTTTCTATAAGTAGTAAAGCAAGCATAGTAATATGTTGTGTTGACTCTAATAAGGGTCATGAACACAAGACATTTAAAAAAAGTGCTTACAACAGTATAATCTATTAGCATGCATACCGTTGGCATCATTTAATAGGTTTTATCAAATGGACCCTCAGTTGGCTTTGTGGTAATAAACATTATTTCATAGTTTGAGTACCTCTAATCAGTCAAAGGGTCAAGCAGATCCCATGACCACAAAATATTCTTTCAAAATCACAAATGGAGGCACCCTTAATACTCCTAAGATTCCCTTTCCACGTACCAAGTTTGTAAACACTGATAAGAAAGAAGCATTTCAAACCATGCAAATAACAGTGTTTGCATTTCTTAACCACCAAACCCCTGAGCTTGATCCCAATAAAATAATAAGTATTATATAACAATATAAAACAGTAATGAAAACCTCCGAGATCACAGCAAAATAACAAGTGTGAGAAAATGCTAGATAATTTAAAGGCTTTAATTTGCTGGATCTGTAATACTTAATCTAAATAAGTCCAATAAGGTTAACAGAACAAAGCACAGTGATTATAGAAGTATGCATGTTAGCTCAACTCACAGAAATAATTAGATTACTACAACCTCAAAAGTAGTTATAGGACTATGAAGAATGAGACTAACCACCGCTTGCAAATTAAATAACTGAAACTATGCACACAATCAATCATGAAAATCTGTCCAAATCCAGGAAAAAAATTATCGCACCTTCATCAGTATCGGTGTATAAATGGTAGAAACGTAAAATAACACTTGGAAGTTTGCCTAAAATGGATCAATGTGATCATTGAATATAAATTAACAATATCCTCTAGCCTATAAAGAAGAATACGAAAAATACAATAATTAGCCGAAAACCTCCACCGCCGTGGCCTTAATCCTTACTATTATTGGATACGTAAATAATGCATCACTAACATGGTGAAAAAGAAACGCAGAAACGCGCACCTAAAAACCAGGATTCCTGCACCTCAATGCTTGGTCGACCTTAGTAACTGAAATAAAACAAAATAAAAAAGGAAGAGATAGAGATTGTCTGACAGTTCCATCTGAAACAATTTATAAACAACACCCAACACCTGAACAAAGTTCCTAGACACTTGCAAAATCAACATATATATTTCAAGTACTACACACTTCTAAATTGTCAGATACCCTGCCATCACAAACAATTGATGGATATCCGATCAACATCACAATTTCTAATTGCTTAAAAAGACAAATATAAAACTTAATGCCAACAAGAATCCTGGTTATTGCTAATTCTGATCTTAAGTCAACTACTCTGTTTTAACCAAAAGAAAGCAAACAAATCTAGGAAATGCAGATAAATAAAAGATACTACCTGTGTTTTGCTTTAAACCGTACATCCGGATTCAGTGCATTTGGTTACCTGGAATACGTCTAAACATAATATATATGTCAGGAAAATAAGAAATTCGATTACAATGTAACAAATGAATTCAATCCAACCTTTTGCTTGGATATAACTATAGAACATAGACTTGCAGACTGTTTTTCAAGCATGGCTTCCGAAAGTCCAATTCATACTCAAAGAAAAGAGTTCTGACATTGCTCAAAAATCAAAATAGAAAATGGATAAAATTTTGTTAAATCTAGTAAATATTATTAATATTTTTTTTCCAGTATGCAGACGCTTATTAGGGAATCATGTTACCTGTCCACCTTGTCTCTAGTTAAAGCCCAACTTCCTGATGGAATGACTGCTCCCTTCTTTGAAAGGAAATACATAAGGCGCACATCTGAAGAAATTGACCATAGAGCAAAAACTCATAAATTTTTTTTTTATTTTCAACATAATTAAAGAAAAGCACAACTGATGCAACAACAATAACACTAACATACTAAAGATATATGAGTGTGTATTAGCCTATTAGGTTTCTTTTATCATACTTCTAAAGCCTTCTCGGTAGTGTTTTTTTTTTTGGTTTTTTTTATCTTTTTTTTTTGGGGGGGGGGGGTTGGGGGGGGGGGGTTCTCAAAATAGCACAATTATATTAATTTAACCAATTTTCCCTTTCTAGTCGGATGGCACACAACAAATCCAAAAGTTGAGATATGACAAATCATAGCTCCTCAACGTCTAAGTCAAGCCAGATGCCAAACATCCCTCAGACTATGGAATTACCATCCCGACTACACGAGCAATATCCCAATGAATGAGTGATGATAGTCTTTTATGACTGTCATTTGCGTCCAATTTAGTGTCTTAATGATGATCTTTTGTTCTTAATTCCATAAGTTTTTAATGAATAATCATGAAAGATGTGAAAAGATGGAAGAAGAACCAAGATTGTGAAGAAGCTGGAATTACATAAAAATGGTTTGAAATTCTAAGTTTTCATTGCAAGTCTCGCACGCTATGTTTTTATTTGAACTGACTCACGCTTTGTCATTCAGCAGGAAGTTAAGTTGAAAGGCTGCGGGAGATGGGAATGAACGTAGCGAGGAAAGAAATGAATGATGCGAGGCCTTACATACGAAATCAGTAAAGATCTAAGGAAAAACGTTTAGAAGTTGAAGTTCACGTGATGATTGTTTGACATCGCGATGAAAGAAAATTTGTGCAAAATAGGAAGCCTTAAGTGTTATGGCGAGAAGCAAACTAATGGAAGAGACTGTGAGATCTCGCCTTGTTGAGAAAGATAATTCCATTTTTGACTCTCGCTTTGAAGCCAAGGCGGAAGCAGTTACAACGCCCATCTATAAATAAGACCCTTGGGGATCAGCTCAAGTAGCGGGAGATCTAAGAGAATAGCTCATTTTTACTCTCCAGTTCACTTTTAAAATTCAGTAGGTAGGTTAGCTAGGGTTTATTTTTCGCTGCAATTTAATTCATGTTCTTCAGATTTGTAATTCGATTTCGCAGTAGATTTTCTTCGGAATATTTTAGTAGATTAGTTTGAGGATACCCTGGAAGAAGAATTGCTATCGGAATGCTTTGTTAATCCATTACGACGATCACCATCTAGTTTCCGACTTCTTCGTTCAAATTCGCATTATTCTGATTGCAATCAGATTTCCAGGTGTATTCATTTTTAATTTCTTTGCTATTCATGATATATGAAAGACGATCAGTTATCAAATCGTGCATTTCTTATCTTTCTGGTTACAATTCTAAAAGGTTTTATCAGAATTTGACGTTCTTTAATTCTGTTTCAGAGAAGTATAGACCTCGAACACAATATTCACTTCTTGGAATTTGCATCACGTCGATAATTTGATTCTCGAGATCATGTTGATATCATATCTTTAATTCGTAATTTGTTTTTCCTAATTACTCAAGAAGTTTGGATATTGTAACCGAGTTAGGTATGAAAATGATAGAATTATGAATTCATTCGATTTTCTGTTGATATTATACCTTGATCACAAATTTGGAAGAAATACATAGAAATTAATGTTCAGAACTCTAAAAAGTTCCTAAAGATCCATGCAGTGTTAATCATCGCATGATAATCTTTAAGAATTAACAACTCTAAATTCTCGAATCTGGACGAAAAAGGTTCTGTTTTCATTGTTTTCTGAATAAAAGTTCCAGAAGGTAGTTATGATAATTACAGGACTTGATCATCTACTTCATATAAGGATAAAATCACGCTTCATCTTAAAAGATGACGCGAGGAATTATCCAGACAACTTTGTTTCAAGAGAAGCTATTTCAATACTCTCGCGATGTCATTTTGACAAAGCGAGAGAGCCAACTTAAAATAGCAACAGAATTGATTCCCATTCTTTGGGATATCAACTACTTATTTCTTATACATATATAACCCCTATTCTATAAGTAGGAATTGAATACCTCGCCGCAATCTTATAGATATTACTGCGAGGCATTCAGTTCTTAGTATAATCAAAATCTGAGGAACATTCTTTGAACAATAATTCCCTCCATGCTGTACAGACATAGCGTGCGGAAAATTGGAATGTTCATAGTTTGAAACGCAAAATAGTTACTGCAAGCTATCTTGGACATTTATTTTGCAGAATTATTTCTCAAATCTTTTTCATAGGAAAGTAATTTCCTAATTCTGTCTAGTTTCCAGTTTATATTTTGGAAACACCCTAGCATTTTGATTAAGAGGACTCAGAACCCTCATTGTTTCTTTATACATATAATACTACTTATACGTATGATATTTTGGGATATTTTCCTGTTTATGATGAGTAATCTTACTTCATAAATATAGACTCATAATTCATATTTGGAATTCATGTTAATATTTTCATTAGTACATTGAGAAAGATGATGATATAAGTTTTCTCAATCATTATTTACTCAGGGTAATGAAGAACAAACTTGTTCTCTAGTTGGACATTTATTACCTGTCGTTTAAAAGGGAAAGATGTTTCAAAAACCATCTTTTGTCCTAATAATTAGTGGGAGTTTTAAGAAGATTAATTTCCAGGGTTCATAGCTTTATAGTTTCCACTATATACTATGGGTAGGAGATTAAATATTCTTTCTAAGTCTTACTAATCCTGAGTCAAGTCATGGGTATTTGAAGTTGTTTACAGAGATTTCTCAAGCTAAAGCATCTGTATGAATCTGAGTGGTCTGGATAAGTCAAGGATTTTGAATAGCAATCTCATCTTGATATACTTACAGGACTATTACTTCTTACAACTACTTGAAGGAATTACTCTTAGGAGTTAAGTTTTATGAAACCATTGGATGATAGATTTAAATACTCGCTTTTTCATTTCTTGTAGAGGACATCCAATATAGGGTCATGAGATTAACTTGTTTCAGAGTAATAAAAAGAATAACTTCAAGTTCAGATGAATATAAGATGATTTAGATGTGACCCTGAGTTATCAAAGGCTTAATCTGAGTCCGAAAGAGATAGATTAAGTGATAGTTCTAAAAGCTTTTGTCACAGAATGAGTCTGACCGATCATCCTGTGATGACAGTATCCCATGATTTCAGTGCTTTAGAGTGTCGTGACACTGAATCACAAGTACCTGTCTTGGGAAGTGATTTAAGACATGAAGATTTGGTTAAATTGCATAGATGATTTGTTTATCTCGATGAGCTTTCATTCTGTTTCTAACCAGTGAAGTACAATATTCTCATCATATTCCTATTTCGTTTGTTTGTTTTGGTCCACACTATCTTTAACTCATGAACATTTTCATATCATTCAGCATCATTTTAATTGTTTTCTTTATTTTTACTTACAACTTTATGCATTTACAGTTCAGCATTTAATTCTTAGTCAACATCATTACACCATCCTTAAATCAAGAGTAGAAACAAGTTCTAGAACTAATAATCCTATTAAAACGCTTCTATCGTGTAACTCTCTAATGAACGATCCCGACAATAAAAATAAATACTGCAGCTTGATACCGTGCGCTTTCGGTAGGTAAATTAGGCAAGCTCTTTAACAGTCGAGAGTGTTGTAGCAGGTTTCACCTCAAAGCTTCATGGCGCCGTTGCCGGGGAGGGTGTAGCGTTATGAATTTTAGAACTATAGATACTCTTTGGTTTAATTGTAATTATTTACTTTTTACCATAATGAATAAATTCAATAATTCTTTCATTTTGTTCACAGAGAAATTTCAACAGTTTATGAGCGTAAGAACAACTCGATCTTCAAGGCAACCTTTGCTTCCTTTTAATTGTGAACTTGAAAGAACAGCAAGGCTGATCAGAGCGAACGCCAGAAGGAGACAAAGAGATCTTGTAGAAGGAAATCTTTCAACAATAACTAGAATGGCTAACAATGGACAAAATGACGGACCTGGAAACTTACCAAATGGACAGCCAGAAAATCAGCAAAACATACCACTTCGAGGACATTTTCAAGCACCACAGAGGGCTGCTGCACCACAATTTGTTCATCTGCATTATTTTCCACCTAATTTTGCTAATCCTGCTCCAAATCCTCAAGAAGAACAATATCAACCATGGCAACCAAACATTGATCAGTATTTGGTTGGAACAGATGAAAAGGTTGATATACCACCTGGTATATTAAACTTGGCATCTTCCAGAGCTTTTTATGGGTTGAGTGCTGAAGATCCACACTTACATCTCAAAAAGTTTGTTGAACTGAGTAAGACAGTTAAGAAGGGTAGAGCTTCAAGAGAAACCATTCAACTAGCAATGTTTCCATTCTCTTTGGATGGTTCTGCGAAAGAATGGTATGATTCATTGAATGCTCAACAGAAGGCTACTTGGCCAGAACTAGTCAGAAACTTCTTGCTCAAATATTTTCCAGAAAGTAAAGTAGATGAATGGGTAGATAAGATCTCTAGCTTTAAGATGAGAAAAGGAGAATCTTTGAAGAATGCTCGAGACAGATTCTTTGATATGCTTAAAAGATGCCCGCAGCATGGTATCACAGAAAGAAGACTTTTGAAGATCTTCTTCACAGAACTTACTCACACTTGGCAGATGATGATCAATGCCACTGGAGGGGAACAACTACTTCAGATGCCACTTGATAGAGCTTGGTCAACAATAGACACCATGACAGCTAGCAGAGCAGTCCTCCAAGATGATGACCCACCATCTCCTGCAAGAAAGAGTCTTGTTATCCACACAGACAAAAATGAAGAAAAATTTGCAGCACTCACTAAACAGATTGCTGAGTTACAGCTAGCTCAGCAAACAAGTCAACAAGTTCAGCATCAACAACAACCTATGATGATCCTTCAACCTACTCCCATGGAACCAGTTTATCAATGTGGAATATGTTCTGGGCCACATCATAATGATCAATGTCCGCAGCTTCAGGAAGCACCCAAATAAGATGAAAGCTGTAATTACACTGGTTTCCAGAACAAGCATCCAAATTTGAGCTATGGTAACACTCAAAATGCACAGAATGCACATCTCCTGAATCCTCCTCAACAGAACCAGCAGCAGTTTCGTCCTCAGCAACAATTCTATCCTCAGCAGCAAATGTATCCTCAGAGACCTCCTCAACAAATGAATCAACAGAATAGACCATATGGACTGTTTGCACCAATGCCTGCAAATTTTCCACAGCAACCAGTGCCACCAGGCCCTTATCCTGTTATTCAAGATAATACTTATTCTTTAAAGGTGGAGAATGCTCTGAAGGAGTTTATTGTTAAGCAGACAGAGACGAATAACCAACTGCAGGCTTCAATCAAGAATGTTGAAAATTCAGTAACAGAGATGGCCAAGTTATTACAACAAAGAGAAAAAGGAAAACTACCAAGTTCCTCTGAAACAAATCCACAATGTAAGGCAGTTACGTTGAGGGGATGGAAAGAAGTTGATCTCGAATTTGAAAAGAAACGAGATAGGTTGCTACAGCAGAAAAAGTTCAAAGATGTTCAGACAATGGAAGAAGATGATCACCTTGAAGAAAGGCAGATACTTGAGGATAAGGGTTTGGAAAAGAATGTCTCAGGACACTCCTTTCCAAAGGAAACATAGGGAGGTAATGATATCCCTTATAACACACCGTAAAATTTCGAATAAATTTTTTTTTCAAAAAGTTTAATTAATGATATTAAAATTTTACTAAAATAAAAACGTCTAATAAATTTAATCGACCACTAAATAATTTTGAGAATGAATAAGAAAAAAAGGGATATTTTTGGAACAATAATTATTCAATTAATCCTAGACAAATCTTGAGTGAAAATTTAGATAATTAAAATTCTTAAGCGCGAGTGCAATAAAATTTATCTTAAAGCATGAGTCCAATTCACTAACACTTGGATTAATCTGTTAAAAGAATTGAATGAGTATTGAATCATTCTAACCCTAATTGGGAAAGCAACTCCCAAACATGACGAAATCTGAATAAAGCGACAATATTCCGGATGGATTATTTGTGTCTCAAAATCCATTAAAAATTATTCATAAGTGTTGGAGTGAATAACATTAAAGCTGAATTGGATTATAAGATTAAGTCCCTACAATTAAATTAAAATAGTTGATCTGTATCATTGTTGGGAATTGATGAATTGTCCAACTTTGACTAGCAATTGTCCCGAATTGGGAAATTTGGAAATTTGAATTATTTGGCTAACGGTGCCAATTAATAGATATTTTAAATCAACTAAATCTATTATGTTAAAAGTTTAAGTGTTATAAAATTATTAAGTCCATAATTGAAATTAATTAGTTGAGTAAGTCCATAATTTGGGATAACATTAGGCCAATTAAATTAGGTGATCCATTAAGCAAATTGACCTAATTTAAAGGAGAAGATGAGCTATTTTTACTACTAGTGAAAATCAATATGTAATTTAAGTCCACTAAATTAAATTAAACTAGGAACATAAGATCATTAGGAGATTAATTAAACCCATTAAGATTTATTGGTAAGTATAAGATCATTAGAGATCTATTAAGTCCATAGTGTATTTAAACCTATTAAGTTCATGAATTAACAAATTAAAATTGGGCTACTTAATTAACTTTGAAGAGCCCAATTAGCAAGGTTTTAGTCCAATAAGCAAATAGACCAAATTAATTAAGTCCAATAATCCACTTAGGCCCATCTGGAGCAAGCCCAACCCTAACCCTAGTTGAATCAGCCGCCGCCGCCGCCGCCGCGGTGGCCTTCGTCCGGCATCACCTTCCACAGTCCGCTGCCGCCACTGCCGCACCACCACCCTCCTCCCTCCGGATATCTTTACCTTTTTTAAAACAAACCACCAACCCGCCGCCGCCCCATCCACATCCAACAGCCGGCCAATCCGCCGCCACCGGACCGCGAACCACCACAGCCACCTCGCCCCGTCTCTGCCGCCGGCATTCCAACCCTTCGGCCAAAACCCCTCCGTCTGGTTTCGCCACCTTCCACCCCTTCACAGATCCAACACCACCATTTAATTTCTCCTCCAACCCTCCAAAAACCAACAACCAAAAAAAATAAATCAGAAAACAGAACAACAAAAAGAAGAAGAAGAAAATAGAAGAAGGAAGAAGGGAGGGGGGGCGCGATGCCCTCACAGCCACCACCACCGGACGTTGTTGCCGCCGCCCGAGCCCCATAGTCGCTGCCGCGGACTTCGATCGGCGTCTCCACCGCCCCTGGCACCACTGCCGCCCCACCCCAACTCCCTTTCCAAAGCCAATGCCAAAGCCAAAGCCAAATAGAATACAATACATGAGAAAGGAAAGGAAGAAAGAGACAAAAATAAAGGAGTTGTGTTCCTTTACCTGTGTCTCCGTTAAATCAGTCCAAATTTGAATTATGGGGAAGGTTGCAAAGAGAAGGAGACAAGGGAATGGCAGAAATGGGGAAGTGGGGGAGTACGATTGAGAGGGAGTACAAATCATTAATGAGAGACAGAGGCAAAATAGGGAAATGGGGATAGCTGGAATCTTGGGAAAAACTAAAAAAAAAAAAAAAAGTATGTACACTTGTTTTATTCTAACCACATTGGCCTATATAAAACCCCCCACCTCTAGCCATTTATACACGCCCCAGCTCTCAATTTTGTTTCTTGTTTTATAATTCATTTTAGTTTCTGTTAGGGAAAATTTATTTTTCAGTAGAGGTGCTCCAAAGTAGTTTAAGGTGTTGTGGGAATAACAAGTCCACTAGTTGTTTCACTTAAGAGGATCATCTGTTCGCTAGCCTGCATCGTGTTGTTAGCTTCAAGCATACGGTAACTTTAAGTGAGAAATTTTAGTATTATTTATGTTAGAATATCTTTACAGTATACTAAGTGGAATTAAAATTTTTGCTAGTCAAATAGCTGTAAAGGGATTTCTGCTCGTAGGCCTGTGCGTGTGTTGAGTTCCATTCTCCCCACGGTGACTGTAAGTAGATTTTTACTCTTTGGAGTAAGCCAAATTGATTTTAGCTTAAGCATAATTTTTAAATACTGTTTTCTTATTTTTAAAATTATTCTTATTGCTCCCTACTGCTTTTGGATTATTGGTATGCTATTTTTACTGTGCTTTACAATTTACTGCAATAAATCCTTTATTATGGTTAACCAATGTTACGGGGTTGGAATCGGTGCTTGGATCTTGTCGCCACCCTCGCTGTTGTGTGCATCCAATGCCACTCGGGAACGGTGCCGAAATGATACCACACCTTTTGCCAGGTGGATGTAGGAAATTTCATACATTTTCCACAACCCTTGAATGTGCATGTGAGAATGGGTATCCTACTCTTGGGCCCCCTTCCAATTGACATGAAGGCTGAAATATTATTTTTCGGCAACACATATTGTTGTATTGTCTGATCCCGGGTTTTCATGATTAATATTGCATTATGTACACAATATTCTCGTTTAAGCATACCTTTACCATAACTGTTGTTTTTAAATTATTTATGCAACCCAACCTCCTCCAAGAGTAAGGGTCTACTTACTCAGCGATCGTTTTCGCTGACTCTACACTTTTATTATCCCTTTTCAGGTTTTGATATCTAAGAGGACCATTAGTCATTTCACGTCACCGGGGCACGTATCGGGTTATTTTTAAATGTTTTTTTTTCAGATTTAAGAAAAAAGTGTATAACTTTTTAAGTCTCCTTAGCGGAGTTACCTTGGCATATATTTTGTTCTGATTTGAGGACGTATATTTGGGCGTCTACCCACTTTTGTAATTTTCTACGCCTCACTATTTTCACCCGACGATGGATATTATTATTTTGAAAATGCATGATTAAATTGCCCCCTTTTAAATGGAGGATTCCCCTTATCATATCATTATTATTGGTGAGCTCTTTTAATGCGTCACCGCCTACTTTGGATGGTATACCAAAATCTAATTTAAGGCTTATTTTATACGTTTTAGTATTATAAGCTTTTCTTTTCAGAGATTACGATATATGTCTAATGGTTAGCATATATGTTCAACTCTGACTTCTCCGCGAATATTTTTGCTAGCCTTAGCGTATTCCGGACGGCCCGGGGTACGTGGCGGTAACATCGGCCCCTTGTTCCCGCTCTTTGCTTCCGCTGAGCCTTTAGGGAAAACGGGGGTGTTACAGTTTGGTATCAGAGCAGTTTGCTCTTGGATTTGTGCATTTGAAATTATTAAAAATTTTTGCACAAGAAAATTATTTTTTTTGCAAGTATTTGAATTGGTGCATTTAAAATTAGTTCAATTTATGCACAAAAACATTTTTGGAAGAAGCATTTTTGCTCTAAGTAGTGCATTTAAATTATTCAAATTTTTGCACAAAATTATTTTAAGAAAAGAACATGCCAAGTATTTTTAAAGCTATTTTGGGGATGGGAACACACACATATGCATATAGGCACGAGCAGAATTTTAGTTTATTATGAGTTTATTTTGACAAGTATTTCCCAAGGATTGGGACATGAGTAGAATTTCTCTAGCACTACCTTAGTTCTTTTTGCAAGGAGCTAGTTGTTTAACTTAGGCTCTGTTAGGTAGTCAATGCCTACATTAGGAGCTGACGATTGCGCTTGCTTTATTGTATCACTGGTAAGACTGGGGGTTGTTTACTCTACAGTTATGTCTACCAAATTATAGCGTTGAACCTTATATTTGAATATGTGCGAATGAACATATTGCTATGAGATTTGGCCTTAGATGCGCCTATGTTTTACCTTAGTCTAATTAAAGTTATGACTTAAATTCGTAGGAGCATGATATACATAACTATACGAACCACTACAAATAAGAATTTTCTAAATATCCATATTGTCTTAAAGATAAAACATGAGTATAGGTAATGACACTGAAGGATTTTAAACTCACAACGAGTTTTATCATACATGTGATTCACCCTTGAAGCCATATGTATTTGGAAACTAGCATTTGATCATCATGTTGGACCCATCGCTAATAAGTAGCAACCGAGGCGGGTTGCATGAGGTCCACATGGGAAGGATAATAAAATTTAAATAAATAATAAATTAAGAGTAAAATAAGCTCTCTGAAGGTTGGGATTATTTGTTGTTTGTCAGATGCCTCCGCGAGGACGCCCGAGGAAACAGCCTGTAAACCCACCTAATGGGCGCCGCCCTATGGAGGGAAGGCAAGACCCTATGGAGAATACGCAGGACCCTATGGAGGGTCGACAGGACCGTTTAGAACAGATGGTGCTCACTATTGGTGCCGCGGTAGAACGACAACTGGCAAGGGAAGAGAAGCAAGGTGGGCAACCCACTGACTACATAGAGGCTATACATAAATATCAGCCTCCCAAGTATGTCGGACATGAAGACCCGGCTAAATTGGAAGGATGGATTGAGGCTTTTGATAAGCTACTAGAGGCTGTACAGTGCCCGGAAGAAAGAAGGGTGGAAGTAACTACGTTTTTCCTAGAAGACAAGGCAAATACCTGGTGGAGAAACCAAGCAAATCGGGACATCAGTTGGCCAGAATTTCAGGAAGCCCTACGTGCAAGGTTCTACTCTACTAGCGTGAAGAATGCCAAATATGAGGAGTTCGTTACGCTGAGGCAGGGCAGCCGCTCTGTCCATGAATACTATGAAAAATTCAATGAGCTCCTCCGCTTTGCCCCAGGACTGGTGAACACCGATCATGCACAAGCACAGAAGTTCGAGCTTGGATTGAACCGAGAAATCCGAGAAGGGCTAGGAGGGAAACAATTCTCTAGCCTCCAGAAGCTTTATGATCGGGCAATGACAGTCGAGCGAGTTCGGCAGCCCAAGCGAAAGGAAGAGCTGGTCGGACAATCCTCAACGACCTATAAGAAGGGGCACCCTGAGCAGAGACAAGACAAAGGGAACCTTAACCAACGTCGTGACTTTAATGGACCCAACCCGGGAAACGATAATGGTATTCCCATACCAGACCCCTGCTTAAGATGTAAAATGAGGCATTGGATCCAGGTATGCCCGCCATACGGGACCTGCTACCGATGTGGCCTCGACGGACATCTGGTCAAGGATTGCAGCAATCGTCTGGACGCAAATAGACTACGGGAGGATCTCAAGGGGGACCGTCGCTTCCAGTCGAAGGCATATCTAAATAAAAGGCCGAGGGACCCACAACAAGACCAGGGTCGAAATCGACGGAACCCGCCACCAGCAGCTCGAAACAATCAAGGACAACTGAATGAGGTTAACCGGGCTGATCCCCGTGATGCTGACGATGTCATAGATGGTACGCTCATGGTTAAAGATTCCGCTACAAAAGTTTTATATGATTTTGGAGCATCGTATCCCTTCACGACATTAAGAAAGCGGAACAATTAGAATTTAGAGCCCCTAGTGCAGCGAACTTAGGCGATTTCTCATCTAATAAACAGTGGTGGACTGCTCTCGAAGGAAGATGAACACTTCAATTCGTAAAATATGGGGTTGAGCTTGCAGCGAACTTGATTGAGTACGACTTGCAAGATTCTGACATTATTTTGGAATGGATTGGTTGGCACGATACGGGGCCACCTCCATTATTTTAAAATTACTCCTATTCCTCTGACCTTGATAGCCTCGGAGTTCGATCTCTGTCAAAGACGTACTCCGTAAGGATTGATGGAGGTATAGACCCGGTAGTAAGAAAACTTCTCATGATCGTTCATCGTATAATTTTATCTACCCCGATAGAAACCTTAAGTATGTTTAGTTAAACGAAATTTTCTCTAAAATTCATACAAGAGCCTATATTAAGACAATCTAATTTTTCTTCTAATTCCCGAGAAGAACCCATGGTTGCCAAGGATGAAGTTATATCTGAGTATAGTAGCTAATCCCAGCCGATGGAGTCTTTGGAAATATACCCCTAGTTTCGTCGTGAGGCTTCAAGGACGAAGCCTTATTTTAGGGAGGGTAGACTATAACACACCATAAAATTTCGAATAAATTTTTTTTTTTCAAAAAGTTTAATTAATGATATTAAAATTTTACTAAAATAAAAACGTCTAATAAATTTAATCGACCACTAAATAATTTTGAGAATGAATAAGAAAAAAAAGGGATATTTTTGGAACAATAATTATTCAATTAATCCTAGACAAATCTTGAGCGAAAATTTAGATAATTAAAATTCTTAAGCGCGAGTGCAATAAAATTTATCTTAAAGCATGAGTCCAATTCACTAACACTTGGATTAATCTGTTAAAAGAAGTGAATGAGTATTGAATCATTCTAACCCTAATTGGGAAAGCAACTCCCAAACATGACGAAATCTGAATAAAGCGACAATATTCCGGATGGATTATTTGTGTCTCAAAATCCATTAAAAATTATTCATAAGTGTTGGAGTGAATAACATTAAAGCTGAATTGGATTATAAGATTAAGTCCCTACAATTAAATTAAAATAGTTGATCTTATCATTGTTGGGAATTGATGAATTGTCCAACTTTGACTAGCAATTGTCCCGAATTGGGAAATTTGGAAATTTGAATTATTTGGCTAACGGTGCCAATTAATAGATATTTTAAATCAACTAAATCTATTATGTTAAAAGTTTAAGTGTTATAAAATTATTAAGTCCATAATTGAAATTAATTAGTTGAGTAAGTCCATAATTTGGGATAACATTAGGCCAATTAAATTAGGTGATCCATTAAGCAAATTGACCTAATTTAAAGGAGAAGATGAGCTATTTTTACTACTAGTGAAAATCAATATGTAATTTAAGTCCACTAAATTAAATTAAATTAGGAACATAAGATCATTAGGAGATTAATTAAACTCATTAAGATTTATTTGTAAGTATAAGATCATTAGAGATCTATTAAGTCCATAGTGTATTTAAACCTATTAAGTTCATGAATTAACAAATTAAAATTGGGCTACTTAATTAACTTTGAAGAGCCCGATTAGCAAGGTTTTAGTCCAATAAGCAAATAGAACCAAATTAATTAAGTACAATAATCCGCTTAGGCCCATCTGGAGCAAGCCCAACCCTAACCCTAACCCTAGTTGAATCAGTCGCCGCCGCCGCGGTGGCCTTCCTCCGGCATCACCTTCCACAGTCCGCTGCCGCCACTGCCGCACCACCACCCTCCTCCCTCCGGCTATCTTTACCTTTTTGAAAACAAACCACCAACCCACCGCCGCCCCATCCACATCCAGCAGCCGGCCAATCCGCCGCCACCGGACCGCGAACCACCACAGCCACCTCGCCCCGTCTCTGCCGCCGGCATTCCAACCCTTCGGCCAAAACACCTTCATCTGGTTTCGCCACCTTCCACCCCTTCACAGATCCAACACCACCATTTAATTTCTCCTCCAACCCTCCAAAAACCAACAACAAAAAAAAATAAATCAGAAAACAGAACAACAAAAAGAAGAAGAAGAATAAGAAGAAAATAGAAGAAGGAAGAAGGGAGGGGGCGCGATGCCCTCACAGCCACCACCACCGGACGTTGTTGCCGCCGTCCGAGCCCCATAGTCGCCGCCGTGGACTTCGATCGGCGCCTCCACCGCCCCTGGCACCACTGTCGCCCCACCCCAACTCCCTTTCCAAGGCCAAAGCCAAAGCCAAATAGAATACAATACATGAGAAAGGAAAGGAAGAAAGAGACAAAAATAAAGGAGTTGTGTTCCTTACTTTACCTGTGTTTTCGTTAAATCAGTCCAAATTTGAATTATGGGGAAGGTTGCAAAGAGAATGAGACAAGGGAATGGCAGAAATGGGGAAGTGGGGAGTACGATTGAGAGGGAGTACAAATCATTAAGGAGAGACAGAGGCAAAATAGGGAAATGGGGATAGTTGGAATCTTGGGAAAAACTAAAAAAAAAAAAAAAAGTATGTACACCTGTTTTATTCTAACCACATTGGCCTATATAAAACCCCCCACCTCTAGCCATTTATACACGCCCCAGCTCTCAATTTTCTTTCTTGTTTTATACTTCATTTTAGTTTCTGTTAGGGAACATTTATTTTTCAGTAGAGGTGCTCCAAAGTAGTTTAAGGTGTTGTGGGAATAACAAGTCCACTAGTTGTTTCACTTAAGAGGATCATCTGTTCGCTAGCCTGCATCGTGTTGTTAACTTCAAGTATACGGTAACTTTAAGTGAGAAATTTTAGTATTATTTATGTTAGAATATCTTTACAGTATACTAAGTGGAATTAAAATGTTTGCTAGTCAAATAGCCGTAAAGGGATTTCTGCTCGTAGGCCTGTGCGTGTGTTGAGTTCCATTCTCCCCACGGTGACTGTAAGTAGATTTTTACTCTTTGGAGTAAGCCAAATTGATTTTAGCTTAAGCATAATTTTTAAATACTGTTTTCTTATTTTTAAAATTATGCTTATTGCTCCCTACTGCTTTTGGATTATTGGTATGCTATTTTTACTGTGCTTTACAATTTACTGCGATAAATCCTGAATTATGGTTAACCAATGTTACGGGGTTGGAATCGGTGCTTGGATCTTGTCGCCACCCTCGCTGTTGTGTGCATCCAATGCCACTCGGGAACGGTGCCGAAACGATACCACACCTTTTGCCAGGTGGATGTAGGAAATTTCATACCTCTTCCACAACACTTGAATGTGCATGTGAGAATGGGTACCCTACTCTTGGGCCCCCTTCCAATTGACATGAAGGCTGAAATATTATTTTTCGGCAACACATATTGTTGTATTGTTTGATCCCGGGTTTTCATGATTAATATTGCATTATGTACACAATATTCTCGTTTAAGCATACCTTTACCATAACTGTTGTTTTTAAATTATTTCTGCAACCCAACCTCCTCCGGGAGTAAGGGTCTACTTACTCAGCGATCGTTTTCGCTGACTCTACACTTTTATTATCCCTTTTCAGGTTTTGATATCTAAGAGGACCATTAGTCAGTTCACGTCACTGGGGCAAGGATCGGGTTATTTTTAAATGTTTTTTTTTCAGATTTAAGAAAAAGGTGTATAACTTTTTAAGTCTCCTTAGCGGAGTTACCTTGGCATATACTTTGTTCTGATTTGAGGATGTATATTTGGGCGTCTACCCACTTTTGTAATTTTCTACGCCTCACTATTTTCACCCGACGATGGATATTATTATTTTGAAAATGCATGATTAAATTGCCCCCTTTTTAAATGGAGGATTCCCCTTATCATATCATTATTATTGGTGAGCTCTTTTAATGCGTCACCGCCTACTTTGGATGGTATACCAAAAATAATTTAAGGCTTATTTTATACGTTTTAGTATTATAAGCTTTTCTTTTGAGAGATTACGATATATGTCTAATGGTTAGCATATATGTTCAACTCTGACTTCTCCGCGAATATTTTTGCTAGCCTTAGCGTATTCCGGACGTCCCGGGGTACGTGGCGGTAACATCGGCCCCTTGTTCCCGCTCTTTGCTTCCGCTGAGCCTTTAGGGAAAACGGGGGTGTTACATCCCTAACTCTACAGGTAACAAAAAGGATTCACTGGATGAACACATGCCCAGGATACCATATCCTGGGAGACTCAAAAATGATCTTCAAGAAATTAAATTTAAGAAATTTCTTGAAAAGATTAAGGCCATTGAAATATCAATCCCTTTGGTTGAATTAATTGCTGAAATGCCCACTTACGCTAAGTTTCTGAAAGAATTGGTTTCAGGGAAACGAAGTGCGGGAGAGCAACAAATGGTGGTCTTAAATCAAAATTGTAGCTTGGTTCTTCAACAACGGATTCCTCCAAAGCTTGAAGATCCAGGGAGTTTTACTTTACCCATGATTATCAACTGTAAAAAAGCTGGACGAGGGCTCTGTGACTTAGGAAGCAGCATCAATGTAATGCCACTTGCTATGGCCAGACGATTGGACTTGGGGAAGATGAGGCCAGTGAATATGACTCTCTTCTTTGCTGACCAATCGAGCACTAGACCAGAAGGGATCATTGAAGATGTTCTAGTAAAGACAGAAGGCCTTTGTTTTCCAGCTGACTTTGTCATTCTTGATATCGATGAAAATGTCAGAATTCCTATCATACTAGGAAGGCCTTTCCTGGTGACTGTAGGAGCTATGATTGATGCAAAGAATGGCATAGTCAAACTTCACGTTGATGATCAGGAAGTTACCTTCGACATGATGAAGATGGCAACATATCCTTTTAATGCTTTTGAAACCAATGTAGCAGGGAAGGGATTAGATTCTAGTACTATGGAGGGGGGAAATCTTTTTTATTACTATAATCTCTTTACCACTGATGTAATTGAGAACAATCTCACCCCACTCACAAATGCTGAAGATGCTACTTTGCTTATTTATGCGCGGTTAGATTCGCTGATCCTGAGACTGGGGAAATCAAGGATGGATCAGAAAGTGAGGATATGACATCTTCAGAACCATCTGAGGACGACATTGATAAAACAGATCATTCTAAAGAAGGATCTGATTTAAAGATGGAAGTGCAAACTCGAAGCAAATTAATTCCATCAATAGAAAATCCACCAGAGCTTGAACTTAAAGTATTACCAGAACATCTTAAGTATGCCTTTTTGGCAGACAAAAAGAAGCTTCCGGTAATAATTTCATCTAAATTAAGTGAAGAACAAGAACATGCTCTAGTGGGTACTCTTAAAAATCATATTCAGGCAATTGCTTGGACTATAGCAGATATTAAAGGCATCAGTCCACACATCTGTATGCATAGGATCCTGATGGAAGATGAATACAAACCGTCCAGACAATCACAAAGACGGCTAAATCCACCAATGCAGGAAGTTGTCAAGAAGGAGGTAATCAAACTACTTGATGCAGGTATAATCTATCCTATTTCTGATAGCAAATGGGTAAGTCCAACACAAGTTGTACCCAAAAAGGGTGGGATTTGTATTGTGACTAATGAACATGGTGATGAAGTAGCAACAAGACCAGTAACTGGTTGGAGAGTTTGCATTGATTACAGAAAACTAAATACTGCCACAAGAAAAGATCATTTTCCTTTACCTTTTATTGATCAAATGTTAGAAAGACTGTCAGGTAAACCATTTTACAGTTTCTTAGATGGTTATTCTGGTTATAATCAAATAGTAATTGCTAGTGAAGATCATGAGAAAACAACTTTTACTTGCCCATATGGAACATTTGCTTATAGAAGAATGCATTTTGGATTATGTAATGCTCCTGCTACTTTTCAAAGATGCATGATGAGTAGTTTCTCTGATTTTATTGAAAAATGCATTGAAGTGTTTATGGATGATTTTACCGTTTATGGAACTGACTTTGAATATTGTTTACAAAATCTGTCAAAAATTTTGCAGAGATGTGAGGACACTAACTTGGTTCTTAACTGGGAAAAGTATCATTTCATGGTTCAGGAAGGAATTGTCCTAGGACACAAAGTATCTAGAGCAGGAATAGAAGTAGACAAAGCTAAGGTTTCTGTGATAGCAAATCTACCACCACCTAAAACAATCAAGGCGGTAAGGAGTTTCCTTGGTCATGCTGGTTTTTATAGAAGGTTTATTAAGGACTTTTCTAAAATAGCAAGACCTTTATGTAATCTTCTTCATAAGGATGTGGTATTTAGCTTTGATGAAGATTGTTTGACTGCTTTTAAGACCTTGAAGGAGAAACTTATCACTGCACCTATAGTTCAGTCTCCTGACTGGAGTCTACCTTTTGAACTCATGTGTGATGGAAGTGAGAATGCAGTAGGAGCAGTATTAGGGCAACATAAAGAAGGCAAACATCATGTTATCTATTATGCTAGCCATACTCTTAATAATGCCCAGATAAACTACACCACTACAGAAAAGGAAATGTATGCTGTAGTTTTTGCATTTGACAAGTTTAGACAGTATCTTATTGGAGCTCAAACTATAGTTTACACAGATCATTCGGCATTAAGATATCTTTTCTCAAAGCAAGAAGCCAAACCTAGGCTGCTAAGATGGGTCTTACTTTTACAAGAGTTTGACATTATTATTAAAGACAGAAAAGGAAAAGACAATGGAGTAGCAGATCATCTTTCTAGATTGGAAGAGAAAACAGAAAAGGAGGAAGTTGTAAATGATAAATTTCCAGATGAACAGTTGCATGCTTTGCAGTTGCATCAATTTGATTGTCCTTGGTTTTCAGATTTTGCTAATTATCTAGCCTGCAAGATTGTTCCAAAGTTTAAAGACTCTCATCAGAAGTCAAGATTTTTCAGAGAAATTCAGAAATACTACTGGGATGACCCCTTTTTATTCAAATTTTGTTCCGATCAGGTTATTAGGCGTTGTGTTCATGAGAGGGAAGGTTTTCAAATTGTTAGAAAGTGTCATGAGAATCCTCTAGGAGGCCATCATGGTCCTGCTAGAACTGTTAGAAAAGTTCTAGATTGTGGTTTCTTCTGGCCGACTATCTTTTTGGATTTCCAGAAACTTATAAAGATGTGTGACAGATGCCAAAGATTGGGAAACATTTCAATGAGAGAAGAAATGCCTCAAAAAGGAATTTTAGAAGTAGAGATATTTGATGTTTGGGGAATTTATTTTATGGGACCTTTTCCCCCTTCATTTGGTAATCACTACATTCTAGTAACTGTTGACTATGTCTCAAAATGGGTAGAAGCAGTGGCTTTACCCAATAATGAAGCTAAACAAGTTACTAAATTTCTGCAAAAGAATATTTTTACCAGGTTTGGAGCTGTAATACCCGAGAATTTTCCAACATAAAATAAATACAATAAATAAAATAAATTCAGCAAATAAAGAAATAAATGTAGAGGAAATGAGAGATGGAATTTAAATTAAAAAGAAATCAAAATTCCGAGAACCCCGGAATCCGAAGGCAAATTTATTGAATAAATGGTTACACGGGGACCCGACACCGATAGACTCAATAACTCGAGTCCAAATATAAATTTAGGTCCGAATAAAATTAAGATAGGAAATCGGAGCCCGAAGATAGCTCGGAAATCGAAGTCCAAGAACATAGAGGGATAGAAGTCCGAAAGAGAGGAGGAAAGACCCGACGGATCGCACGACCCGCCCGGACCGGAGTCCAGGCGTGAGTGGCGCGCTGGCCGTGCGGTTGTTGGCCTTGGACCGCACCACGACCGCGCCAACTGGCAGAAACGCCCCGTGCGAGATTTACTCGCCCGAATCCGGATTTTCCGACTTCGGTTGAACACCTTGCGACTCAAGACATCCTAGGGCTGCCTTTGGACGACCTTTAGGTCCTTTCCATCTATAAATAACCATCCTAATCAGCCCCAACTTTTTACGAAACCCTACGAAATCTCTCTACGCACAAAACCCTAATTCCGGAGTCGTCGGAGGCACAAAACCGAATCAAGGGACTGACTTGGACGAAAATTAGGAGTCTTCGATCGTCGGGGTAAGATCCGATCTACTCTTGTCCATTCTTTTCCCGTTCTTGATTCAAAACGAATCCTAATTCGATCCTTTTTCTATTCTAAACACCCGATCCGGATCGAGAACGAAGAACCCGACGAACGGAGAGGATAAACGGTGGACTGGAAGCCACGCCTCCGAAATCGACGTTCCCGAACGACTACGAATATGTAAGTTAACTCTTACATGATTTTGGGCGAAATTAAAATACGTTAGATTTAAAGATTCGAATCAAGGACATGAAATCTGCCAACGTAAATCTTTTAACGGCGCAACAGTGTTGTCTAATTTTTCCGAACCTTAAAACGACCTCAAACGGAAAAACTTAAAACACGAAAAACGTTCCTAAGACATAGATCTATCTACTCTAAAATTTTCATAATTTTTCATCGTGTTTTGATATCCGAAAATGACCACGAACAGACCTGCCTTGGGTTTAGATCTTGACACGGTGGTAGATTTTTAGTCCGAACTTGAGGTTGATTTTTGACTTAGATCTGGACCGATTCAGGATTGGTACTAAACATAGGAGTTGTAGATCTATACGTTAAGAACACCTCCGTAAACTTTCAGAATTTTTCGTGGCGATTTGATATGTGAAAACCAACCGAAACCGGACTGCTTGAAATTAGATCTTGAATTTCTTGACAGAACTTAGGTCCGATTTTGATCATGTTTTTGACATAGGTTCCAGACCGATTTAGATCTTTGGCTGAACATGAAAGTTGTAGATAAACGTCTTAAGATGGTCTCTGTAAAATTTCATTAAATTTGGAGTTGATTTGCTATGGTAGAATTCGAAATCTTTAAACTGTGACATATAAAATTCGGACAGATTTGTGTTTCTGCGAAAATTGACGTTTTTGACATGTTTGGGTATCTCGGATTGAAAAAGTTAAAACACGAAAGTTGTTCACCTCGACGTTTCTGAGTCAGTGGTGAAATTTCGGAATTTTTGGAATTAAATCTGAATTTAGACGAATTTTAGAGTAAACAGTGGTTTACCGGAAGTCAAATCTTGAGATCTTGTCGAAACATGAAACTAGCCTTTAAGGTTTAAATGATTGGAAATTCCTTGAAATAAAATACACATGAAACATAATGCTTGCCGAAAGGCAATTGAGATATAATGCTTGCCGAAAGGTTATTGAGATATAATGCTTGCCGAAAGGCAATTGATAAATAAAGTTTGCCGAATGGCAATTGAAATATAAACTTGAAACATGAGACATGAGATATGAAACTAGAAGACTCGAAAATTGTTCCTTTTGGATTATGCTTTTAAATTATGTCCTACTATTATATTGCTTTGCAAGTTATATTTATGGTCTTATGAAATCCCTGTCTTCTAAATTATGCGGTTAAATTGTTATTAGATGAATACATTAAATCATGTCTTGTATGCCTATGTTTTTCTTTAAATTTAAATAACGGCTTTGAAACCCCATAGTTATGTATGTGTTAACTTACTCAGCACGTAGTGCTGACCAAAACCGTATTTTTTCCCCTGTTTCTTTCAGAGCTGAAGAATATGCATCATCATATGCATTCATGGGAATTTTGGGGAAATACTTTATTTTTAAATGTTACGTTAGACTAGAAATTGCATGAACGGGCCTGTTTAACCCGTATTCTGGCCGTGTTGGCTATATTTAAATTCTGCTGCATTATACTTATGTAAATATTATTTTCCGCTGCAACTCTAATGACATTATTTTTAAATTATATATAAATGGGCTGTTTGAATGTTTTAAATCTGAAAAACCATAGCCTTGCATCTCTTTAGCAAGCCCGGAGAAACCGTGTCTTGCTAGGGAGGTGTGGCGGTGACATCCCGACCTTGGTGACCAAAAACCGGGGTGTTACATGGTGGTATCAGAGCCCGGATATTTTTAAACTAATATTTTTAATCCCTTATTATTTTTAAACTATTATTTTTAAACCCTTATGATTTTTAAAGTACTATTAATATTTTGACTATTATTTAAATTTTAAAGTATTATTTCCATGGAGAAATTTTTATTTTAAAACCATGGGGAAAAAAAATATATATATAAAGTGCATTAAATTATTTTTGGGGGAATCATCATTTGCACTTGCATATTGCATCTCTTCTATGAACTTAGAATCTTGGCGAATTGAACTTCGAATCTTGGCGAATTTGAACTCAGAATCTTGGCGAAATTGAACTTAGAATCTTGTCGAATATTAACTTAGATCTCTTGCTACACCTAGATAACTTAGAGGCTTGACATCTAATTAGGAACGCTAACTAGAGACTGATATTGCCTTAGTTCTAGATCGCGTTCATCTAAGCGCACGCCTAAGCATAACAAATCTCGACCTTAGCCATTCCTATCCTTGTACGAATTAGAAAATTTCCTTATTTGAAACAATAAAAATCAAGTCTTTATTAAAACACTCTCTATTCCTAAAATTTTGTTGGATTCCCAAACAACAAATCCATTTCAAACGCACGGCTCATTTAAACCTTGACCCGAACCTTCTTGAGAATAATGAATAGGCAGTTATGGGGACATAACTGAAGTCCTAAGGGGGAGAGGGTGTGATACCCCGTAGAAATTTATTTTTCGGAGTTCGATTTGATAAGATGTATCCTAAATCGTAAACAAACAAATTCAAATTGTTTTGAACTACGTTATGGCTTGATCCCTTCACAGGGTACGTAGGCAGCTTAGAAGTTTCAATTCTAAGTTCAGTCACAAAATAATAAAACAAACAAAAAGACTTTGGCACGAGAAAAGCCGAAACACAACTTCGAGGACGAAGTTGATTCTTAAGGAGGGTAGACTGTAATACCCGAGAATTTTCCAACATAAAATAAATACAATAAATAAAATAAATTCAGCAAATAAAGAAATAAATGTAGAGGAAATGAAATGGAATTTAAATTAAAAAGGAATCAAAGTTCCGAGAACCCGGGAATCCGAAGGCAATTTAATTGAATAGATGGTTACACGGGGACCCGACACCGATAGACTCAATAACTCGAGTCCAAATATAAATTTAGGTCCGAATAAAATTAAGATAGGAAATCGGAGCCCGAAGATAGCCCGGAAATCGGAGTCCAAGAACATAGAGGGATAGAAGTCCGAAAGAGAGGAGGAAAGACCCGACGGATCGCACGACCCGCCCGGACCGGAGTCCAGGCGTGAGTGGCGCGCTGGCCGCGCGGTTGTTGGCCTTGGATCGCGCCAACTGGCAGAAACGCCCCGTGCGAGATTTACTCGCCCGAATCCGGATTTTCCGACTTCGGTTGAACACCTTGCGACTCAAGACATCCTAGGGCTGCCTTTGGACGACCTTTAGGTCCTTTCCATCTATAAATAACCATCCTAATCAGCCCCAACTTTTTACGAAACCCTACGAAATCTCTCTACGCACAAAATCCTAATTCCGGAGTCGTCGGAGGCACAAAACCGAATCAAGGGAATTCGATCTGTCTAAGTTGGAAGAGATGAGACTGGAAGCATATGAAAGCAGCAAGATTTATAAACATGCTGGTCAATTGGTTTTACTTTATAATTCTCGTTTGAAATTATTTCCAGGAAAGCTCAGATCAAGGTGGACAGACTCATTCCCCATTGTAGCTGTTCATGACAATGGAGCAGTTACAATCATGCTCAGTGAAGGAGAAAAGACTGTAAATGGACACAGGCTTAAAGAATATATTGGTCAACAAGATTTAAATATCCAAACTGAATACTTGGATAATCCTTAGTTTTTCTGAAAAAAAAATTATTGGGGGTGGATACTACCCAGGTTAACTGAGTAGTATTTCCCTTTTTCTTTTGATATTTGTTTTGTCTTTAATTCTTATTTTGTATATTTTCAGGAACTCGAGAAATGAAGCTGTGATGGATTGAAGAGGGATGAGAAGGAAATCTTCAACCAGGTTTTGAGTATTAAGTGTTTGAAAATAAAGTATGAACGAATTCTGAGGTCACGCTTTTGCTAATTTGACAAAGCGTGATTAAAGATGAACTATACTCGCTCACGCTTTGTAAAAGTTATAAAGCGAGGTGATAAGTTCAAGTTCTCATTATTATGAAAATTTTGATCTGTCTCTAAATGCCAAAGAATTTGATGTCTACGCTTTGTTGAACATAAAGCGTGACCATTTTTCTCTGAAGATTATACAAGAATTCTCTCTCGCTTTGTAATTTACGAAGCGAGAAACAGTTTATATGATCACGCGATAACAAGTAACAAAGCGAGAGTCTGGGAATACTAAACGGATAGATTTTTCAAACTTCTTAAGACTAAAATACCCTTTTTCGGACTCTTCTTCTTCCTCTGCACTAACCATCACACGTCGTTTCAACCGCTTGTAATTATGGCAGAATTCAGTTTTTCTGCTATAAAATCTAGTCGAATCTTTCTCTCTTTACTCTCAAACATTCCCACATTAGAACGATTATCCTACAACCTTCATCAGAAATCAAAATGGCTGCAGCAGCTCCCAATGCCAGAACCTCCATCTTAGATATCCCTGATGAAATTTTGGGAGACATCCTCTCAAGACTGGGAAAGGAATAGATGAAAGATGTAGCCAAAATAGCCCCAACTTGCAAGAAATTCTTGAGAGCAAGTAAGGCATCTGCAGTATGGAGAAGAGCAAATGTAGTGAAGCGAATCACCGCGGAGAGAACGCATGATAATCACTACAAACATATAATGGAAAGATGCAGAGAAGCAGGGAACTTCATGCTCAAACTTGAACCTGCACTCGTGGCTTTCCGCAACACAAGGCTTATAGAAGCCGCTTTTGAAATCCTCAGGCCTGGAATTGAGGATAATCATCACCCTTCAATCTTCATCAAGGCTTTCATTCTTCTGAGTTCAGAGAGCCTTGAAGAGATTGATGAAGGACTGTATCTGCTTGGATCAATCCTTAAAGAGAAAGAGCACATCCACAAGATTAAGGAGATCAGCAGGGTTTTCATCGACAGTGAAGAAGAGCCTAACCCTTTCCTGGGACAGGGGCATCGTTACTATTGTGACTACATGGCTCCACACAGTAGAGACTTAGTTAGGGAGCCTCCACACTATAATTATGGTGCCACAAACATTGATTGTTTGTGTTGTGAGGTTACCAACTTGATTAGAGAATTAAGAGAAGTCTTCAATGAATATGTAATTGAATCTGAATCAGAATTAGAAACTGATTCAGATTTTGATTAAATGATTATGTATTCTCTTAATTTTTGTTCAATTCTGAGTCCTCTGTTGATGATATGTCTTCTTTACTCCTCGCTTTATTTTCATGTGCTGAATAATGACTTGATCTTATCTTTTGCACCAGATTTTTATCTCAGTCATTTTAATAAATTTGTTTTTCAAATAGGCTTATTTTAGGCTTAATCATTACTCCCTGCAGAAACAAGATTTACTATTTTGACCCTTGCATCTCTTAGCTAGAGATAGGTCGGCTATATCCTTGCAATCATTCCTTTCAGTTGTCATTTCCAAACTTTTCATCAGTTTTTCTCTCTTTTTCTCTCCCGAGAAGAAATCGTCACACACCAAAACTTCCACTCTCAATCATTTTCGTAGCAAGTTCATTCAGAAACCTAATCGGGGAAGAAATGGCCGGGAACAATCTGTAAGCTCTTTAGTTTATCCTATCTTTCACATTGTTGTTCTATTCTGCAATGTTTGTTTCCGGATTACGCCATTAGACCTAGGGTTTATGATTCTGAATTCTCGATGAGTTCATTCTGGCGTTAGAAATCGAAAAATTAAACATTTAGATTTCTTATAACTAAAAGCCTTTTCTTTAAAACTCACTTAAACAATGTTAAAATTGGAGAGTATCTTTCTGAGGTCTTTACATTACAACTGACGAATTTTCCACATGAGGTTATTGGAGCTTGGCAATAGAAATGAAATCCTATTTTCGAATTGTCAGTTCCATCACTTTCAATAAAAAGTTCTCTTCTGTATTTCTCATTGTATCCTTTTCTGGAAATAGAAATGCTAGAAATCCACAACTCTTTGGAACTCAGATATCTGACTTACCTACTGAGTTGCTGGGAGATATCATGTCGAGACTCGAAAAAGTCTGTGTGAGGGAACTCTTTAGGGTAGTTTCTCCAATATTCTATCAAGCGAATAAAACCCATCTTGTGTACAAGAGAGTAACCCTGGAGTCACGTATGAGATGGAGGGAGAATGTCTATCCTGATAATCAGAGAAGGTTCATTCAAGAATGCCAGAATGCAGGGAATTATATGTTTAAATTTGAACCTGCACTCGCGGCATTTGTTGATGAACGGGATGAGAAGAAAGCTTTTGAACTCCTCAAGTCAGGATTAGATGATGAACATCAACCCACCATCCTTCTCAGAACAATGCTTCTCCTGACAAAACAAGATGATAAGCTAAATGAAGTGGGTCTAGAGTTGATTAAAACAGCAGCTTCGAATGTCCTAGATGTTGTTTTCATTAAGCTCTATCTTTTTCATTGGTTGATCCACTTTCCGAGAATCCCAAACCCTTTCCAAGGTCAAGAAGAAAGAAGTTATTGCAAGAATCATACATTGCAGGAACGAGTCTTTTTACCACCATATGTCGGGATGGACTGTATCCCTTGTCAATTTTTTGACATAGTGAGGCAATTCAGATTGTATTGTGGCGAGGTGTTTCCTGATGAATTGCTGTGGAGCGATTCTGATGAAGAAGAAATTGTTAATCCTTGAGTAGTCCAGTATTTTCTATTTTCTGGAATAGAAAATTACTATGGCTAACTTTTGTGTTTTCAGTAATTTTGGGATGTAATTTGGAACTACTTGTTAATATATTTTTATTTCACTTGTTACCCTATAATTCTTGCACTTTCATTCCTTTATGCTCCTTTTCTTAATTCAATTGCATTATCTTTTCCAAATATTACTCAGTGTTGAAACTGGAAGCTCCTCAAAGAAACCAAAAATTTTATCAAAGGAGTCTGGATCAGGGGAAACTCAGATCACAGAATTTCCCTATGAGATTCTTGGGAACATCTTGTCAAGATTGGTGTTTGATCATCATGAGACCGTGTTCAATTGCAAATTAATTTGTAAAGCGTTAAATGAGGCTTCCAAACATCTCTTAGGCTAAAGAGGAGCATATTCAGAGGATGAAGGAAAAGATTAGTAAAGTTTTTGCCAATAGCGAGAACCAAATCTATTTTTAGGGCAAAAACATAGGGATTATTGTGAATACTTAGCCCCTCATGATAGGAACTTAGTGTTGCAAACTACGCATTACAATTATGGTGCTATAAGCATTAATTGTTTATGCTGTGAGGTTACAACCTTAATTAAGGAATTGAGGGTAGCTTTTAATGAGTATGTAGATGAACTAGATTCAGACTTTGAGTCTGATTTTGAATCTAATTAGATTGAATGCAATTCCTTGTTATCATGTAATCCTTTTCAGTCTATGTTTTTATATAATGAAATCTTTATGTAGCTTTAATCCTCGCGTTGTTTTTCAAAATAATTTGTTCTCGTCCAAAAATTTTTGCCTGCATAAGTTTATTAGCTCAAATTTTGAGTTAATTTCAAATCCGCTGATGTGGCATGCCTAGACTTAATCATTAGAATTTAAGAGAGGAATAACACTTGAGTATCCTACTCTGCAGCCTTTAAACTAGACCAGCCCATTTTTATATCTTGTAACCTCCATATCTTTTCAAATCACTCTCAAATCTATCCATATCTTTTCTCTCGAAGGAGAAACCGCCATCGTCAAGTTTCTCTCATCCTATTTGCGAAATTTCCATCCAGAAACGTTCGCAATACTTTCACTTCCAGGAACTCACTCAAATGGCAGGCGACAATCCGTAAGCCCTTTAAGCTTACTTCATTTTCTTCTTTTTGGTGTTTATATTCTGCAGATTTTGCTTTTGTATTTCGCGTCTAAATGCTTGATTCGTAGCATTAGGGTTTGTATTCTGCATTTCGCATAATCTTCCTTCACTCGTTCACACTTCTCTTAAAACTCGTAGAATCTTTGTAGTAGAATTTCATTAATACAAACAACTAATTTTCCTTCCTTAAAACTCGCTTAAACAGCATTAACTTTGGAGAGCAGGCTTCTGAGTTCTCTGCACTACAAATGATTGATCTTCCACTGGACATCATTGGAGAGATTGTGTCACGAGTAGGGCGGAGCAGCTTTGAAGACTTGCTCCATTGCAAAAGAACATGTTCAACATTCAGAATTGTTTCAAACTACCCTATTGTCTTCCGGAGATTCAATGTAGAGGATCCAGCTTTTAAGAGTATTTCTAACAAATCCTCTGGTAAAGCTGAGTTTCTACACTCCTGCAGACGGGCTAATAATCACATATTGAACCTTCATAAAACTATGGAACTGTTCACGCAGGGTAAAGAGAACAAGGCGTTTCAAATCCTGGAAGAAGGAATTAATGACAATTCTAAGTTTTCTCAATATTCTAAAGCCTTATGTTGTTTAAGCAGAGTTTCTAAAAAGGAAATAGATACAGGGCTTCGTTTAATGAGTCCTATATTAAATGATAGGTTAAATAGCTATGATTTTAGATATGATCTTCTGACTTTACTCTCAGAATGGGGATATGTCCCGAATCCTTTCTTAGGGCAGAAAAAGAGGGAATTCTGCAATTTTGATAATCATGACTGGGAAATCTTCCATAGGCCACCATATTTCAATCATGGAGCAGGTCAGATTAACTATCTTTGTTGTTATACAACTAGAGCTATAGCTGACTTTAGGATGGCAGCAAAGGAAGACTCTTATAACCATAGTATTATCGGAGAATTCTTGGATGAAGAAGGAAGAGATTAATATTTGTGATAGGTCTTCTAGTATTAGATTTTGAAATTGTCACCAAACCAAGTTTCTTGTATTTTGTAATGCAGCTTGGTATTGTTAATAAAATCTAATCTCTATTCCATAATTACTGCACAAACAATAAGTTTTACTCTGAATTCTGTGTTTTTCTTCCTTTTCTTTTTAAACAGAAATGTCAGAATCCCTCAACTCTTGGGAACTCAAATATTTGATTTACCAACTGAGTTGCTGGGAGACATTCTGTCGAGACAGGGAAAGGAAAGCATAAAGAAACTTTTTAGAGCATCCGAGACATCCAAGCAATTTCTCTCAGCAAACAGATCATCATTAGCCCTAAAGAGAGTTAATCTGGAAACTTGTGCTATGTGGAGAGAAAGTGTTTATCCCATTAGTCAGGTTAAATTTATCAAAGAATGTCAGGATGCATGAAACTATATGTTTAATATCGAACCTGCACTGATAGCCTTTGTTGATAATAAAGATGAGGAAAAAGCCTATGAACTCTTAAAGACTGGTTTAGATGATAAACATCAACCATCTGCTTTCATAAGATGTCTCCTATTGCTTTCCAAGCAAGACCAACAACTGGATGAAGAAGGAATTCAACTGGTCAAATCTGTAACCCAGGATTACTTTGAGTTAGCCTTCCTTAAAATAAGTGTTCTACATTAGCTTCTTTACTGTGAAAAGTTTCCAAATCCATTCCTTGCTCAAGAGGAAAGGAGCTTCTGTAAGAATCACTCTCTTGTCGAGCGACAGCAATTACCCTTGATTGAAAGGATGGAATGCATACCATGTGAATTATTTGACTATGTCAAGCAGTTTAGAAGAGCAACTGGAGAGGAAGGCATATTATTCGATTGGGAGCAGTGGAACAATGAAGAAGAAGAGCAAAATGAAGATGAATTGCTAGAATTAGATTAGTGTAGTAACCAAGCAGTTTATGTTTCCTTTTGCTTGTAATCTTTTGTGCTTATTTTATTGAACAATGAATTCTCTTGATGACTTTATCTGTACATTCCTTTTACATTAATGACTTTCATTCCTTAGCTTTTAATTTGGCTACTGTTTTTAATCCTACTCAGCTGTGAAATTGGAAGCTCTTCAAAGCAACCAAGGACTTCAATAAAGAAATCTGGATTAGGGGAAACTCAGATCACAGATCTTCCTTATGAGATTCTTGGGAATATTTTGTCAAGATTGGCATTTGACCACCTTGAGACTGTTTTTAATTGTAAATTAGTCTGCAAGGAGTTCGAAGAAGCCACCCACCATTCTTTAGTCTTGAAGAGGGCTTCTCTTGAAGAATTTTTTGCATGGGGATGGGGGACTTTTGAAGAAACACAGAGAGATTTTCTTGAAAGCTGTAGAAATGCAGGAAATTGGATGTACCAATTACAAGAGGCACTGCGCTTGTTTGTTCAAGTTAAAAATGAACAAGCAGCATTTGATCTCTTAAAACCTGCAATTACTAATAATCACCCCCATCCATTTACATAAAAGCTCTTATGCTTTTGAGTAAGGATGGAGTTGAAGAACAAGAGAAAGGAATTTGGCTCTTTGCTACTCAATGTAAGAATAGACAAAGGCTCAAAGATCTTCGGCTCCAAGTTAGAGGGTGGCTATCAAATCAAGAGGAATTTATTTCACCTTTTCAAGGACAACCTAAGAAGAGATTTTGCAATTTTAGGAACTATTATGATAATAATCACAGCTTTTCAAGGAACTCTTATGGTGTTACCTCAATTTACTGCATGAGGTGTTTAGTCTCTGAGCACTGTAATCTGTTTCTCAGATTTGGAATTGATGGGGAGATGCCTCCTTATTTGTAATTAACAAGTTGGAGCCATAGGAACCATCATGCTTTGTAATTCCGTAATATTAGCAAGAATCTGATGAATTCTATATTTTGTTTTGGTTTGTTCATATTGTGTTTTTAAGTTCTCTGTTATTTTCGTTTTTCAATAAGCAGCCTTAATCAGCATTTAAAACTTCACATTTAGAGCAAATCTCTAAATGTGAGTATGGTGATATCATGTAAAGAATGATGAATATAAAAAAACTGATATTATGCTTTCTTTTATCATCTGCACATTTAGAGTCAAGCTCTAAATGTGAGTATGGTGACACCGATTTAATCAGTTTTATCTTATCTCTTTCTTAAGGATTCATAAGATGACCTATGAAGAACTTCAAGCTCGAGGTATAGAATCAGATAAGAAAGAGAAATCATTCTTGATGATGAGGAGAACAGCAAATATGGTGAAATGTATTCAAAAAAGCTGCGGATGGTTAGGGATGGAAATTTCACCCCCAATCCTTTATGTCAATCCAATGATGATTCAACACATACCAGAGAAAGAAAAGGAATCATTGATGATTGATTTAGAAGAAGCATTCTGGGATAAGATGAGCAGATTTTGGGACGACCAAATGATATTTCTCATTAATGATAAGCATCTTCCCAATGGAATCAGACTTGAAAGACTTTTGGAAAGGGAAAAGAAGTGCATGGCTTAGTGGAATCAGGAATGCTATAGAATCATCAATCCAAAAGATCAAATAGGGTTGGAGCTGGATTACTTTGATCCTCAACCACTACCTAAATATGTGAAACGACTCACCAAATACTGCTGCAAACTTCAAGAAATCCGAAATGCTAGAGTTTATGATGCTCAGCAGGCACTCCCTGGATACATGCCTCCAACATTCTTGAACAAGAAGGGGCCTATTGAACAAAATTTCTTGACAAATTTGGCCTTGGACAGGATTATTGATGCTCGGATCAATTTGAGACATGACCTCGAGCCTTATTTTAAGAAAGCTAAACAAGGCAAGATGGTATGGAGAGATGTTCTTAGAACCATTCAGGAAGCTAGGAATACTTGGATCAGGCATATGAATGAGTGGGCTAAGGGGGAAAATCTGAGGAGAAAGATTCTTAAACCAGGGTTGAAAAGGAAACCTAATGAGGAATTTCCATTAGAAGAGTTTGCTGATTTAATACCAGAACAGCAAGCATGGGTTAAGGATGCAGAGGAGAAAGAAGCTGAGAGATCGGGGAAAAACAGGAAACAGAGATCAGATGCAAAGCAGACACCACAGAATATAGTCAGGAACATTTTCAGAGAATCTGTTGTTAATGAAGGACTGGAACCTATAAAGAATTTCAGGAAAGTTTCAGCCCCATCAATAACACCAGCAGATGCAGATCTTCTCATTACAGATAGACCTAACAAGATCATGAAGAGATTACCTCCAACTCTCCAACAAGAAGTTCATGGATATGTTCAGGAGAGAAAGAAAGAATTCATTGAGAAATATATCAGATATGATAGTATGTGCAGAGAAAACGCATACAATGAGTATAGAGCTTATACTAATCAAACACAAGGAAGGATTCAGCAGGTAATCATTGATGATTGGGATGCATGGAATGAGAAGTATCTGAACAGAAAGGGAATGAATGTTATGTTGAAAGATATGGGTAAAAAATTTTATGTCAAGAAACATGTTCAGATGAAGATAATACAGATGATGAACAAAGAATTGAGAAAATGAGAGTAGTGGATGAAGTCACAACCATTGTAGGAGAAGAGAATAAAGGAAATGATGAACTCCATCCGATCCTGCAAGAGAGTATGGATTATTATTATGCAAGCAGACAAAAGGAAAAGCATGAATGGGAGGAATTCATGAAAGCCCAAGATAAGAAAGGTAAAAAGAAAGTATCCACTAGGAAGAGAAAGTCACACAATCTTAGTTCAAGCACTTCAGAAGAAGTACCTTCAGCTAAGAAAAGGACTGGGAGCAAGGTGGAGAAGAGCAAGTTTGAGAAAACTAGCCAATTTCCAAAGAAGATGAAGAATGAAGATGAGCTAGCAACCAAAGAAATTTTGGACTTGAAAGTAGGAATTTCAGAGGCAAGGGATTTGATGGATGAGGATAATGAAACACTACAACCAGCTCAAGAAAAGAAGGAAATTGTTACTTACAAAAGGAGAGGAAAGTTACTTTCTGAGCAGAAGGAGACTAATCCTGAGAAACCTAATCAGCAATAATCCTCTTTTGAGAATGTAGAACAACCAGGAATCACTCCTGAGAGAGAAAAACAACAAGAAAAAGAACCTGAAAAACTTGTTAAGAAGTTCAGAATAAAGATGAAGGCTAGGAAGCCTAAGTATGTGGTGCATGATACCAGCTCTGATGAAGAGAAGGTCGAACCAACTTTAGGGGTAATACCCTATACAGAGAGGTTGGAACTCACTCCTTATGCTAATTTGGAAGTGGGAGATATAGATCCAGAAGGCTGGAGAGCATGTATCGATGAACATCAACCTGATGAACAAGGGTCAACTCAACCGACCACTGAACATCAACAGACCCAAATTATTGAAAGAGATAATTTGGAAGGACATGATGATGATCAACAAGCTCAGGTTAACAAGGGTCTTATCCAAAGTCAGATCGATTTACAATGATCTTCAGAAAAAGAAATTGAACAAGATTCACCACCAGAACAAGCTTCAGATGAGCAAGAATTTCTAGACCAAGTGGAGAGATTAGTGGTGAACGCAGTTCAAGATCAGTCACTTAAAGATTTGCAAGATTTTGAAGATATGAACTTGCATGGAACTACTGTAGGGAACATGACCTATTCTTTGGAAGGTTTGATCAAAAACTTCATAAAATTGGCTAGGGAAGGAGGGAATGCACGCACCTTGGTAGAACAAGCAAGTGAATATGCAGCTAAGCTCGAGCTAGAATTAGAAAAAGTTAAACAACAAATAAATTCTGAGCAAACAGTAGAGCCATCTCCATTAGCACTCCAAGCTTATGAAGAAGAAATGCAGAGAAATGAAATTCAAGAAGATCAACAGAGAAAGTATTTTGTGGAAGACACTGTTAATCAACATCTCGGAGCACGGAAAAATGCTGAGTATCAAATGAATCAATGGGTTCTACCATCTCAAGTTAGGGATGAGGTAACTCAGAGAGCAATTGCAAGGATGAATGATCCTGAGTGGGTTGCAGAACAGAAGAAGAAAGCAGAAGAATATTTTGGAACCCAAGGATTTGAAGATTCAGAACCTAATGCTATCCCTCTTCTGTTAAAGGAACCTGTACAGGAAGATCCCACAGAGATCTTAAATCAGCATATCTTGGAAGTCACTGAAAAGATAGATACCAGCACATCATTGGTACATGATTCAGACGTAGGCAATCTACAACATAATGATGCTGGTGAAGTTCAAGAAGAAAATCCAGAACCTGCCCATGAAGAAAACCCAGAACAAGTTCAGGAAGAAAATGGAGAACCTACTCAAGAAGGAGGTCAATCAGAAGAAGAAGGAAATGAGAATGTTGGGAATGAGCAGGAAGAAGCACAAGAGTCTGAGGGGAGTGAATCAGATACTTCTGAAGGATCTTCACGAGGAAAAGAAATTCCAGAGCTGTTTCCTTTAAGTTATTGGGGAAAGAATAGTCCAAAGGTGAGGCTATCAATCCCTGATAGTATTGAAAAGATGACTGAATTCACGGAAGAAGAAATCAAGATTAAGTTTAATGGAAGAAAGGAAGCATTAGAGAATTACCTGGGAATGTCCAAAATGATTGTCCCGGGTAAAGGGTTTCATCTCAAGTGGTTGGATCACAAGTGTATCAATTACTGGAGGAGAATCAATGAATGGGATGTTTTCATGAGGCATAACAACAAATGTGGTTATGTGGAGTTGACCAGGGAGTTCTATGCTAACTTTGATGTTGAGGCTAAAACAACATGGATTAGAGGAAAAACAGTGCAAGTCACTGTGGAGACTCTAAATGATTTGATACAGGCACCTCTGTTAGAACAGCCAGAAGTCAAGTCTGAGGTTCTTTTGAGAAAGAAAACTCAAGGAAATAAGCTTACCAATGCTAGAAAAATGGCATTAGGATTCTGTTAAACACACAGAGGAACTGAGCAGAATAAGATTCCATTAAAGAATTTGAAGCCTGAGTATCTGCCAACACTTGATTTCTACTATTCAAAGCTCAGACCCACTACAAATTTTCAAAGACCTTCTGCTGGAACTTTTGAGGGATTTGCACTATTATGGTCAGGAAGGAAGTGCAGTGCTGCACACCATGTTCTCAATGTCATTAAATCAAGAGTTGGAGAAGATGCAGCATTAGCCTATCCAAATTTAATCAGAAGACTCTGTGAGAAACAAGGAGTGTCAATCACACCATTCTTAGCAGAGATCATAAAGATAGATCCTCCTATTCCATTACCAGTAGACATTTTGAGGGGAGAATTGGTTTACCAAATGCCAGATCTAGAGGAACAAACTTCTGAGGGATCAGGATCGAAACTACCATCTCCCAAGATAAAACGGGTCAAGCTTCCTTCAAAATCAAGATCATCTCAATCAAGAGCCGCAGTGAAAAGGACAAAGACTGCAGCAGCATCTCCTGCATTGAATCCTATTCCAGAAGATGAGGAGTTTGAGAATACTTCTGCACCATCTCAACCTTTGAGACAACCAATGAGGAACACAGTGTCTGTGGATGAATCTCAGAATATGAGTACCTCAATTCAAAGTTTTGCACAGTCCATGGAGATGTTGGTGAAAACAATGTCAGAAGACAAGCACATTCAAAGAGAAATGGAGCAGAAGAGGATTGAACTTGAGCATACCAGGATTCAAACTGAAGAGAAACTCATGAAAGAGGAGATGGACAGACAAGAAAAGATAAGGAATGAAGAGTGGGATAGGCAAGAGAGGATGAGAAGAGAAGAAATGGAAAGATTTGAAAGGTTGAGGAAAGAAGAACTTGAGGAGAGAAGACAGGAACGAGAAAGGGATATGGAGCTGAGGAGACAGGAGCAGCAAAACAGTACAAGATTGGTAGACATTCTTGCCAACCTAGTCTCAGACCTGAAGAAGTCTCCATCAATACCACCAAAAGATCCAGGCAATGATGCAGGTCCATCTTGAGATCACAGGGGAGTTTTCTGTAACCTTCTTTTTCTTTTATTGTTGTCTTTCTTTCATTATTTCTTTTCTGTTTCCATTTATTTCTCAAATTGTGAATATGACTTAGAATAGAGTTAATATGAAGTTGTATCATGAGATTGAATTTCAAGTTGAGATTATTCTAATCAAAAACTCAAGTAGGGCAATAAACTGACAAAGGAATAGAATATTAGTCTAAAGTGGCTACCATAGAAACATCTACTTTATAGATTTTGACTGCAAGCATGAGCCGCTCTTAAAAACTATTTTAAGCTGTAAACATTGAGATTAATTGATGTCATTACTAGATGAACAGTTTGAAGATTTCATGATTGTATTAACTCTAGTGATTTATATACCATAAACAACAACTGCACTAAGTTAGAAGGATTGATCTAATCTAGTCTCTCTTAGAAGATGAGTGTGCATATTGAGTGAAGTATGAGTCCAAGTTAAAAAGCAAGGGAAATTTCAGAAACAGACGTGGTAAAATAATGTGGATATAAGTAGCTGGCACAGCTGCCCCTCTGATTTATGAGTTGAAGAACTCTAAAAGAGCAAAGTCAAGGGCAGGGGAGTTGAAGTTTCATCTGCAATGTCAGGCCATGCGACTCCTCCTAATAATGTGAAACCGAGCTATTGAAAGCCACGGAAGGCCACCCCTTGATTTAAAAAAAAAAAAGAAAAAAGAAAAAAAAAAGTGTGCTTTAGCTTATTCTTTTTGGCTAAGGATTCAGAAGCACAAGATATGCACATAAGTTGGATAGGATTGAGCGTGAGAAGAGAAATTTGACTAACTAAAGGGTAGAACAATAATTCACATAAATGCAAATCACTTTTGTTAATGTTTTCATGAAGTCTGGTAAACTCATAGTTAGGTATGAAGCATCAATCAGTTGAAAGAGTTGAGCTTGAGATAGTTGGAAAAGAGAAGGTATTGATCCAGGAGAATCTTACATAAACATCTAAATCTTGGAAGTCACTAATTGGACTTATTCTTTGAAACTTTATAAGTTTCCTACCACTTGAGGACAAGTGTTTCTAAATGTGAGGATGCTGATGACAGTCTTTTATGACTGTCATTTGCGTCCAATTTAGTGTCTTAATGATGATCTTTTGTTCTTAATTCCATAAGTTTTTAATGAATAATCATGAAAGATGTGAAAAGATGGAAGAAGAACCAAGATTGTGAAGAAGCTGGAATTACATAAAAATGGCTTGAAATTCTAAGTTTTCATTGCAAGTCTCGCACGCTATGTTTTTATTTGAACTGACTCACGCTTTGTCATTCAGCAGGAAGTTAAGTTGAAAGGCTGCGGGAGATGGGAATGAACGTAGCGAGGAAAGAAATGAATGATGCGAGGCCTTACATACGAAATCAGGAAAGATCTAAGGAAAAACGTTTAGAAGTTGAAGTCCACGCGATGATTGTATGACATCGCGAGGAAAGAAAATTTGTGCAAAACAGGAAGCCTTGAGTGTTATGGCGAGAAGCAAACTGTTGGAAGAGACTGTGAGATCTCGCCTTGTTGAGAAAGATAATTCCATTTTTGACTCTCGCTTTGAAGAAACTGGACAAAGCGAGAAGAGAGCTATTCTGATGCGAGCGGTTATCATCCAAGGCGAAAGCAGTTACAACGGCCATCTATAAATAAGACCCTTGGGGGATCAGCTCAAGTAGCGGGAGATTGAAGAGAATAGCTCATTTTTACTCTCCAGTTCACTTTTAAAATTCAGTAGGTAGGTTAGCTAGGGTTTATTTTTCGCTGCAATTTAATTCATGTTCTTCAGATTTGTAATTCGATTTCGCAGTAGATTTTCTTCGGAATATTTTAGTAGATTAGTTTGAGGATACCCTGGAAGAAGAATTGCTATCGGAATGCTTTGTTCATCCATTATGACGATCACCATCTAGTTTCCGACTTCTTCGTTCAAATTCGCATTATTCTGATTGCAATCAGATTTCCAGGTGTATTCGTTTTTAATTTCTTTGCTATTCATGATATATGAAAGACGATCAGTTATCAAATCGTGTATTTCTTATCTTTCTGGTTACAATTCTAAAAGGTTTTATCAAAATTTGACGTTCTTCAATTCTGTTTCAGAGAAGTATAGACCTCGAACACAATATTCACTTCTTGGAATTTGCATCACGTCGATAATTTGATTCTCGAGATTATGTTGCTATCATATCTTTAATTCGTAATTTGTTTTTCCTAATTACTCAAGAAGTTTGGATATTGTAACCGAGTTAGGTATGAAACTGATAGAATTATGAGTTCATTCGATTTTCTGTTGATATTATACCTTGATCACAAATTTGGAAAAAATCCATAGAAATTAATGTTCAGAACTCTACAAAGTTCCTAAAGACCCATGCAGTGTTAATCATCGCATGATAATCTTTAAGAATTAACAACTCTAAATTCTCGAATTTGGACGAAAAAGGTTCTGTTTTCATTGTTTTCTGAATAAAAGTTCCAGAAGATAGTTATGATAATTACAGGACTTGATCATCTACTTCATATAAGGATAAAATCACGCTTCATCTTAAAAGATGACGCGAAGAATTATCCAGACAACTTTGTTTCAAGAGAAGCTATTTCAATACTCTCGCGATGTCATTTTGACAAAGCGAGAGAGCCAACTTAAAATAGCAACAGAATTGATTCCCATTCTTTGGGATATCAACTACTTATTTCTTATACATATATAACCCCTATTCTATAAGTAGGAATTGAATACCTCGCCGCAATCTTATAGATATTACTGCGAGGCATTCAGTTCTTAGTATAAACAAAATCTGAGGAACATTCTTTGAACAATAATCCCCTCCATGCTGTACAGACATAGCGTGCGGAAAATTGGAATGTTCATAGTTTGAAACCCAAAATAGTTACTGCAAGCTATCTTGGACATTTATTTTGCAGAATTATTTCTCAAATCTTTTTCATAGGAAAGTAATTTCCTAATTCTGTCTAGTTTCCAGTTTATATTTTGGAAACACCCTAGCATTTTGATTAAGAGGACTCAGAACCCTCATCGTTTCTTTATACATATAATACTACTATACGTATGATATTTTGGGATATTTCCCTGTTTATGATGAGTAATCTTACTTCATAAATATAAACTCATAATTCATATTTGGAATTCATGTTAATATTTTCATTAGTACATTGAGAAAGATGATGATATAAGTTTTCTCAATCATTATTTACTCAGGGTAATGAAGAACAAACTTGTTCTCTAGTTGGGCATTTAGTACCTGTCGTTTAAAAGGGAAAGATGTTTCAAAAGCCATCTTTTGTCCCAATAATTAGTGGGAGTTTTAAGAAGATTAATTTCCAGGGTTCATAGCTTTATAGTTTCCACTATATGCTATGGGTAGGAGATTAAATATTCTTTCTAAGTCTTACTAATCCTAAGTCAAGTCATGGGTATTTGGAGTTGTTTACAGAGATTTCTCAAGCTAAAGGATCTGTATGAATCTGAGTGGTCTGGATAAGTCAAGGATTTTGAATAGCAATCTCATCTTGATATACTTACAGGACTATTACTTCTTACAACTACTTGAAGGAATTACTCTGAGGAGTTAAGTCTTATGAAACCATTGGATGATAGATTTAAATACTCGCTTTTTCATTTCTTGTAGAGGACATCCAATATAGGGTCATGAGATTAACTTGTTTCAGAGTAATAAAAAGAATAACTTCAAGTTCAGATGAATATAAGATGATTTAGATGTGACCCTGAGTTATCAAAGGCTTAATCTGAGTCCGAAAGAGATAGATTAAGTGATAGTTCTAAAAGCTTTTGTCACAGAATGAGTCTGACCGATCATCCTGTGATGACAGTATCCCATGATTTCAGTGCTTTAGAGTGTCGTGACACTGAATCACAAGTACCTGTCATGGGAAGTGATTTAAGACATGAAGATTTGGTTAAATTGCATAGAGGATTTGTTTATCTCAATGAGCTTTCATTCTGTTTCTAACCAGTGAAGTACGATATTCTCATCATATTCCTATTTCGTTTGTTTGTTTTGGTCCACCCTATCTTTAACTCATGAACATTTTCATATCATTCAGCATCATTTTTATTGTTTTCTTTATTTTTACTTACAGCTTTATGCATTTACAGTTCAGCATTTAATTCTTAGTCAACATCATTACACCATCCTTAAATCAAGAGTAGAAACAAGTTCTAGAACTAATAATCCTATTAAAATGCTTCTATCGTGTAACTCTCTAATGAACGATCCCGACAATAAAAATAAATACTGCAGCTTGATACCGTGCGCTTTCGGTAGGTAAATTAGGCAAGCTCTTTAACAGTCCTATAGGATTATAGTTTAAAGGCTGTCGAGAGTGTTGTAGCAGGTTTCACCTCAAAGCTTCAATGAGCTTCTCTTTTTAATCTTCGATTAATTTAATTTCATAAATCAATTACATACAACATGATTTTTTATTTATTCAACATGACCCGAAAATACTTTTCCTGTTTTTTCTCCCTCAACTCATCCTCAAAAGTGAAGAAACATTATTCATAACTCTAAAGTCCCAGATGTTGTTTCAGTTTATATTGATTTATGGAGGAAAGCGGCAATTTCTGGAGTGTGAACAACATTTGAATGGTTTAGCAAGTGCAGAAGGGCGGAAGTGGACATAGGGCCCAGCCGGGTATGTATTTAAACTCCATAACAGTCACCTAACGAGTTTTTTAATATAACATTTGTTGAATTACGCCAATTTTCAGCTGTTGCATCTCTGGTTCTACTTCTAGTAGTTGGGATTGTAGCCCCATTTCTAGTGTTGATGGCTAGTGTGCAAATTATGTGATCATATGCTTTAGAGTAAAGTTGATTGTAGCCATTACATTTCAAAATGCAAGGTAAAACTATAATCAACCCAAGCAAACAATCTATGAACCCTAAATCCTTTTCCACATAGATATTTCAACGAATACATAGTGTGCACTACAAAAACCAATGACAAGTAATTTGAAAAAAATGCCCATCGACTTTATTAAGGGAAGAAAACATATTTCTTGGGTGAGGGAGAAAATATGAGAGGGAAAATGCTGGGCAAAGTTGAACATTAGTTTACAGGAGATAAATTTAGCTAAAACATTCAAAAAATAAAATTACATTGCTTAATTTGGAACATCCTATGTGGTACCTTCAACAAGAAAAAAATTGTTGGATCACAAATTTTGTTCCAGTCAAAGAACAAAAATGATCTCGAATCCATGAATTCTACAATATCTTAAGTCAGGCAAGACAATTTCTTATAAGGACATATAACAAACAAAGCTTCAGACACAGAAACAATAACTGAGACAGAAACAAAGCAAATTCTAGAATAGTAACACACAGAAACAGAACAACCATCAATTTATAAGGGGAACCACAACACAATACACAGTAATTTCTGGAGAAATAGTAACACAGGAGCCCAGAATCTATAAGTGACGGGGGCCAAAGTCAGCTTGTTCTTGCCCATTACCTTAGCCAAAACAGACCAAATTCAACCTCAAATTAAAACAAATTTACTTTGAATAATACTAAAATCACACCCCTCAAATATAAATGGAAAAGCTTGGTAAACCCATTTTTCCAAATATGGCACTCGATTTTTCAACACAGTTTGCAAATTGAATTATTGAATCACTGAAACTAAGACAAGTTCTTTTTTCCCGTACCTTGAAGAATGTTAGACAACACCCACACCGCCGCCGCCCTCCTGCATCGAGAAACCACAATCACCGGCCCCTCTGTTTCGTTCCCGATGGCTGTGTTTCGCAACTCGTGATAGCCTGTGGAATCGTCCCCAAGCTTCTTGAACCGAGTGGTGGACTTGACGCAAACTCGATCGCTGATGCGTCGAGTGATTGTGACCAGAGACACTCTTCGATGGACTGGATCGGACCGGAGCACAGGTGGCAAAGGGCTGGAGTCGTTGGGGAGGGGTAACGAACAAAGCGAAATGAAGCGGAGGAATCGCGTAATCCCCTTAAGACAGTGCAAGACGATCCATCCTCTTGAGAGATGGAGGATTGGGGAAATGGATAGATGGGAGACGAAAACGTAATTGCTAAGAAAGAAGACAGAGACGATCGAACGATGAAGAATGAAATTGGATTGAAGATCGGACGGCCAGGACGCTGCTACAAATGGGACACTGTAGAATCCAACGGTCACAAACAAAATTGAATTCGAATCCGACGTGTAGGAACCAAATTGGGCTTGGAAGGATTTTTTACCTACCGTTCTTATATAGTAGTAGATTATATTATATTATATTCCTAAAACCCTATTGTCATTTTCCTGTCCAAGTGCACAAGAAAAATTAAATAAATAAAATTAAAAACCAAAACCCTTGCTATTTAAAACCATTATCATGCTTTTTCAGACAAGAGAAGAATTAGGAAGGAGAAGGAAGACAATTCTCTTGTAAGGGGAGAATGTCCACTTCTTTATAAATTTTTTTGCATTTTTCCTTTTGTGTGTATTGTATTTGTATGGGACAAAAGATCAAACAGGTGGTGGGCATATACATGAGAGTAAAAAAGGCCAAGGCTTTTGTTTGGCTCGGGTGTAGCCAAGGACCTTTTTCTCCTCAAGGGAGGCTACCGGAAAAGGATCAAACCGATTACGGGTTCGGATTAACAATAATGCGCCCACAATTGACTGAATCTTCTCTGAATTGATCAAAAATAACAAGATACAACGGAGAATCTGCCTGTTGTTAAGAAACAACGGCGGAATTCACCAAAAACAGGGAACCAAACTACCAGCTGCTAAGGAGCAACGGTGGATTTGGAAATGGTAACCGCTACAAACTAGGCTAGATTCTAAGGAAAGTTGTAAAGGAAAGCTGTAAAGAAAGCAGTAAAGATAACAAGAAATTAAATTTGATAAAAGGAATTTGGGGGTTGGATTGATCTCTCCGATTTTGTGTGTGTCGACCCCTATTTATAGCCGGAGCTGGAATAACCGCTCTCCGGCTAACTCCTCTGAGCCGAATTCTTTCTCTCTTCAATTCGGTTGTTTTGGTTTCGGCTGTTTCTTCCCATTTCGGCCGAAATCTTCACCAGCCTCGATTCCCTCCCTTCGGTTTACTATGTACTTTCGGCCTTACTAATCTTGAGCCCATCTTCTTTTGGGACTTCCTCTTTCTTCTGGCCCATGTCTTATGGCCCAATAACTCTTTCGCGGCCCATTATTCCATATGGCCCCAACAGATGCCCTCCTTACTTGGGCGAATTTCTTTCATGCGAAGGAGCCCAAGTAACTCCTCTCTCTCTCTTCCTCTTCGTGCGCTAACTCCTCCTTAATATCCGGCCACGTCCTTCTGTGCCCTTTCATTTGCCTTTACTTTTGTTTTTATAGCCATTTTCCCCTTTTCTGTTTCCTCGTTCTCCCTTCGTCTTCTTGCTTCTTTTCCCATCGATGGCGCAACCGACTCTTTCCCCTTCCTCTCAAAAGATCAAAGATGTTGAAGATTCCCTAGTTGAGACTTCTTCGCTTCGTCTCATTGGTGACGGGCTCGTTACCCTTGGACCTCTTGCGACTTCAACTGAGGCCACGACTTCTGCTTCTGTTCTTTTTGGGGAGTCGAAGACGATCCCCTTGTTTTCGGACTATTTCTCTGTTAAGCTTTTCGGCCCTCTCAATACCTGGCCGCTGGTGACTCAGGAACATGTTGCTTGGTTCGAAAGGGCCCTTCCTCATTGTGGATTAGGTTGGGTTAACTCTGGCATTGTTCACTTGATTAAACTGAGTACTCAACCCTTTCCTACTACTTACAATTACATTCAAGCCCTTCTTTGCTTCTGGAACTCATCCATTAACTGCTTCTGCTTCCCATGGGGTATGATGACTCCAACCATTGAGGATGTTAAGCTTCTTCTGGACTTGCCCTCTCTTGGAAAGCCCGTCTTAGGTGTTACTGATTCCGACAAGCCTAATACGAAGAACACCGGCTTTGCTTCCGGGCTCACCTTTGCTTCATGGATTAACAAGTATCGTGGGGATAAGCCCGAATTTTCTGAGGACGAATCTGTGGCTTTTATGATGCACTTCCTCAGCCGATTCTTTTGGTGCGCCCCTGCCAAGAATGTTGTTCTTGAGACCTACCCTCTGGCCAAGGCCCTTATGAAAAAGAATCATTTGCCTCTCGCCGACTATTTCTTGGCGCATCTATATTCTGGCATGTCTTCCTTGGTTCATGGATGGGCCGACGGCCACTCTAGCCGATCTCATGGCCCTCTTTGGTTCCTTCATCTCTGGCTGGTATGGCATTTCAGGGATATGTCCCGTTTTGAACCTCAACCTTTCGAAACTACCCATCCTTCTGCTAACGATCTTCTCGGGGTTCGGTTTCCTGAAATGCGCACTGAACAATGGATTTACTACTTCATGAACCGATCCCCACTTGGTCCTTCTTCCTGCCACCTCTATTCTGGCACTCCGGATAGTTGGGTTTCGGCTATCAACACTCCCCCTTTCGGTAGACCCCTTCCGAAGGCGTTTGCTCAAGTCTGGAATGCTTGTATCATTCCTCGTCACATTTTCAACTGCTCGTTGTTTGTTCCCCCTGACCATTCTATCCTTTCTGAGGTTTACAATCCTCACCTGGTCAGCCGTCAATTCGGCTTTGTTCAGGATGTGGTCACTCCTCTCTATGGAGACCCAAATCGATACAGCAAATCCTTCAAAGGATTCGGCTCTGAGAACAGCCGAAATCTCTGTCGTACTTGGGCCCTCCGGATTTGCAACTTTGAAGTTCGTTCTTTCGACGTCCGCCCTGGTCTTTCAACCGAGCGTTTCGATACCTGGTGGGAAAAAGCTCTTTCTTATGCTAATTTTGGCACTAACTTGCAGAGCCTCCTTGTTTCTCGCGGCTTTCCAGGTATTATGATGTTTTCGGTTGTTGGTTCAGCCCCTGATTACTCCTGCTCTTCTCAAGAGGATGACCCTCTACTTCCTTTGCTTAGTAAGTCTTTCGGCTTTCTTTTTATTGTGTATCGTATATTTTTCTCAGATTTTCTTTTTTTTTTTCTTTGCAGGGGCTGCTTTGGATGATGTCTCATCCCTTCCCTCTCATCCGCGTATTTCGTCTGCTCCCGCTACTTCCGGAAAACGAAAACGTGCTACTTCTGGTTCAGGGAAGTCGAAAAAAGAACCTGCACCTAAGACGCTGCGACGTTCGGCTCGTTCGCCTCTTCCGGGTTCGGCCTCGTCTGCTGATCAGGTCTCTTGCCGTTCTTTTCTTCTTTATTTTTTTTTTCTCACCATCTTCCCTTTAACATTTATCTCCCTTTTTTTCCTCTAGGCTCCTCGAGTTACCGTTTCTTCCGGCCCTTCCGAATCACCTAATCCCTCATCTACGGCCCTTGATCCTATTGATGATGACCCGGCTATTACTTCAAGTACCACTCCCGTTTCTTCGGCCGATATGGGGCTGGGATTGACTTCTCGAACACCTGAGGGTGGCAACACTGGTTCGGCTGTTCCCATTTCGACTACTTCCCTAGCCGTAGCTCTTCCCTCTTCTTCTATTGCCTCTATTCCTAACCCCTCTCCTGTTCATACTCGGCTGGGAGAATTGGCCGTTGGCAATGTTAACCCTTCTTCACCTTTCCCGGATAAGGATGTTCTAGATGATTTCTTTTCCCTTTCATTTGTTTCTTCTTCATCGGAATTTCCTCGTTCTTTTAAAGCCTGCTTGGATAAGCTTGAACGCTTGATTTCTGAACAATCCGACGCCTTCTCCGTCCAAACCAGGCCTATCCTTTTGCTTATCTCTTATATCAGGCAGACTTTTCCTCAAGATCTTCTGGTCTCCGGCTTGTCAAACGTCGTTGATGCAATGTTCACCTGTCTATTACGGATAGACATGGAGCTTCCCAGCCTCTTGGTGTTTCGCAAAACACTCGAAGATGAGCATGCTTCTCTTACCCTTCACAGGGCGGAATTTGACAAGCATGCTTCTGACTATCATTCTTATATGAGTCGATTGTCGGCCAATGATGGCCTCAGATCCAATTATTTGAATCGTCTCTCCGCCATTGACTCTGAAATCAGTCGTCTTCAACATGAGGCACAAGGTGTGAAGAATGCTTTAGCCGAAGTTGACCAAGAATCGGCTCACTTGCAAGGACTTATAAAAGAGCTCCACAAATCTGCTCAGGCTCCGAGGGATAAACTTGCTAGTCTTAAAGAGAAAACATACTACCTTGCTTTGAGGTTATCCTTCAGTGACACCGTCCTTAATGTTTTCCGTGACTTGTGGTCAGACACTCAGAAGGCGCTTAATCAGATTCGCTCTGTCGCGGTTCAACTTCCTTCGGTGCCAAATACTTCAATGGCTTCTGATAACCTTTTCGTCAATCCTCCTTCAGGGGATAATCTGAAGAATTCTGGTAATATTTAATTTGTTCTTTTGGTCCTGACGATATGATTATGTCTTCATTTTCTTTTAATTTCTCTTCTTAGATGCTCCGTGTGATCCTTTCGAAGACACTACCGACAAGCTTTTCTCGTCCCAACCCGATGATCCTCTGGTTTCGGCCGAAGCTGAAGCTCGATCGTATCAGGAGTTTCAATCAGTATTGGATCCGACTCCTGCTAGTAATTCGGCCGCTCCTCTTACCAGTGACTTCGGTGAAGACATTGCTTATGATTTGAGTGGACATTGAACTTTGTTGTTGTTATTTTCTTTTTTGGATGTAATACTATCCCCCCTTACTGTACTCTTGGCTTTTATTTCAGCCGATTCGCTCTGTATCCTTAATCGGCCCATTATAAAATATTTGTCTTTTTGCAGACTTATTTCGCCTGTTTCTTCCTTGTTCCCAAGGATATTTTTCTGATACAATATTATCTTCTGCAGCTTTATTGGTATTCTTGAAACGTTTTTTCCGTAATCAATGCTTTTCTCTTTACGTTTCCTTTTTTTTGTTGTAACTGACATCTCTCCATTTTTCTCTATAAATACCAACTCCTTTCCACTTCTTGTTCCATAATCTCGCAAACACCAATCATGAACATCTTGATGCTTTTAATTCCTTCTCCTCCCTGGCCCCCTTGGCCCGTTGGCTCTTTGGTTGATCCTTTACTTATAAGCCGAAAGCCCTTTTTATATGCAACACGAGTTCAACTAATCCTTTCACCATTATCTTCATATAAATTGGGAACTTCCCACACTTTTCTCAACATGTATTCCGACGGTCATACTCGGGTTCTGCCCTATCCCCTCTTGTTGTTGTGACCCGTCGTAATCTTACTAATATCGGTCCCAAAGTCTTGGGCGGTCGAATAATAATTGCGCCTTTCTATGGGACCGAATTATTTTCTAAGCTCCGAAGGCCATACCCCTCGAACTTCATCCCTATCTTCAATGCTAAGAAGGGGGTATCCTTGCTGGAGCAGATTAAAATTTTCTTCTTCCTGGTCTGGGAGTTGGCTTTCTTGGCACAACCATCTCTTCTCTCGCCGGCTAGAAGAATTTGGGCTTGGGAATGAATGTTGGCCATCTACCACTTCAGATCCCACTTGCCTCTGCCTCTTTCTAGCCGTTTTAGCCCAGGACGTTTCCCTTGTATATTGTAATTTCGGGCTATCGACGCCGCTTTCGGCCGAAGTAGCACCCTTTTTGTACTTATTCGTTCATGCAATAAAATCTTTACTTTTTCGCATCGCTTAATTTCTAATCCCATACTGATGAATAATATTTCTTCATGTATCTCGCATTAAATGGATTTGACATCTGCTCACCATTTTCGTCCACCAGAACGTATGCTCCATTCGGTAATCTTGTATGAACAATAAATGGTCCCTCCCAATTGGGACTCCACTTACCTAATCGGCCATCCTTCTGCTTAGGCGGCCATATAACTTTCCAAACTAAGTCTCCAACTTCAAACCGCTTAAGACGAATTCGCTTATTGTACCAATCGGCCACAATATCTTTATTTTTCTGCAAATTCTCAAAGGCCTGCACCCGATTGGAATTTATCTCCAATAACTCATCTTTCATCGCACGATCATACTGTTCGGCCGACATTGAATCCGCCTGGCTTGTTCTCAAAGTCGGCACAGTTATTTCGGCTGGCAATACTGCATCCATTCCATAAGTCAGCCGAAACGGTGTGAACCCAGTAGCTGAAGTTTTAGCATTTCGATAATCCCACAATGCTTCAGATCGTGCCATTTTCTTGGCTGATCTTCAATCATTTTCTTTATAATTCCTATTAGCTGTTTGTTTGTGGCCTCTGCTTGTCCATTTCCTTGCGGGTAATATGGCGACGAATGCACAATTTTTATCCCGTATTCGTCTGCAAAGGCCTTGACCTTTTCTCCCACAAATACAGTTCCTCTATCTGTTAGAATCGTCTGTGGGATCCCGAATCTATAAATCAACTGTCTCTTAATAAACTCAATCACCTCCTCCTGTGAAATGCTGACATACGCCTGAGCTTCGGCCCATTTTGTGAAGTAATCTGTTGCCACTAGCACGAACTCATGTCTTTTCGACGAAGAGGGATGAATTTTTCCTATGATGTCCATGGCCCATCCTCTGAATGGCCATGGTTTGATCATTATATGTAATTCTTCGGCCGGTAACTTCTGAATCGGCCCATGTTTTTGACATTCGGTGCATCCTCTTGCATATTTTTCACAATCAGGACCCATATTCGGCCAATAATATCCCAGCCGAATAATACTCCACTTCATCGATTTTCCTGCCCGATGCGCACCGCATATTCCTTCATGAACCTCTCCCATTACCCTTCTAGCGTCCTCTTCTCCGACGCATCTGAGCAATATTCCATCAATAGCACGCTTGAATAATAATCCTCCTATTATGACGTAGTCCATCGCTTTCCGTTTTTCGGCTGGATTAGCCTCCGAAGGATCTTCTAATGTCTGTGCTATCTTTTTTATCCATTCGGCCTTCTCTGTTTCGGCCAAACATACTTCTACATTTCCTGCTATCGGCATCAACCGATATTTAGCTGCATGTTGAGCCAATTCATTGGCTACTTCGTTCTTTTCTCTCGGGATATATTCAATGTACACCTCATCAAATTCTTCTAACAAGGTAACCGCTTCTTCATACAATCTAATCAACTGCGAACTCTTAACCGAAAAATCGCCTAGCAATTGCTGAACAACTACTTGCGAGTCTCCTTTGACAATGATTGCTCTGACTCCTTCTTCTATCAACCGTTGTAATCCCGAAATTAACGCTTTATATTCAGCTTGGTTATTCGTATATGACTCTGGCAGTTGCACGAAATATTTGTATATCTTGCCCTCCGGTGTTTGTAGGGTAAACCCTGCTCCAACTCCTGAAGCGGCTTTAGAACCATCAAATGTCATTACCCATGGTTGCAAGTATACAATCCCTATCTCACCAACTTCTTTCGGCCGATCCTGATGATCGATGTCATCGGTTATCGGGTGTATCACATTATCAGCTAGAAAATCGGCTACAATCTGTCCTTTCATAGCCCTCAAAGGTTGGTATCTCAAATCGTATGCATTTAACTTCATGGCCCATTTGGCCATTCTTCGGCTGCTGACCGGATCATTCATCATAATCTTAACTATGTCAACCGAAGCTACCACTATCACTTGCCTTGGCTGAATATAATATTCTAATTTCTGGCATGCATGATAAAGACTTAAACATAGTTTATGAATCGGCGAGTACCTTACTTCGGAGTCCCTTAGGATTCGGCTAAGATAGTAAATCGCCCGATCCCTTCCTTCATCGTCTTCTTGCGCCAGTAATGCTCCAATAGATTCTTCGGCCGCTGCTATATACAACTTTAATGGCCGTCCTAAAATTGGAGGAACCAACACAGGTGGATTCATCAAATCCTGCTTCAATTGTTCGAAGGCTTTTTGTTGGTCGACTCCCCATTTGAACTCCTCTTCCTTCTTCAACCTCAATAAATCGGTTAGTGGTTTCGACTTTCCAGCCGCATTTGCTAAGAATCGTCTCAGAAAACCGATCTTTCCAAGAAACTTCTGTAGACTCTTCTTATCATGTGGAGGTTTGGCTTCTTGGATAGCCCTGGTTTTGTTCGCATCAACTTCTATTCCTTTGTTATGTACCAGGAACCCGAGAAAATTTCCTGCCTGTACTCCGAAAGCACACTTGGCTGGATTCATCTTGACTCCATGCAGCCTCATCCTCATGAACACCTTCCGCAAATCGTTCAAGTGGCTTTCGATATCTTTGGATCGGACCATGACATCATCGATATAGACTTCAACGCAATCCCCTATGAGGTCATGGAAAACATAGTTCATGGCTCTCTGGTATGTAGCTCCTGCATTCTTCAGTCCGAACGGCATCACCACCCATTCATATATCCCTATGGCACCAGGGCACCGAAATGCAGTCTTGTGAATGTCTTCTTCGGCCATAAAAATTTGGTTGTATCCTGAATATCCATCCATGAAAGAAAGCATTCCCTGTTTTGCGGCCGAATCAATCAACAAATCAACAATAGGCATCATATACTCATCCTTTGGAGTGGCTATATTAAGATTCCTGAAATCGATACAAACTCTCAATTTTCCATTCTTCTTTATTACAGGAACTATATTCGATAGCCATTCTACATATTTAGCTGGCCTAACAAACCCGGCCGCTAACAATTTCTCTATTTCTTCTTTTATTTTTGGGACCAATTCGGGCGCTGCCCTCCTGGCCGGCTGTTTATGCGGCCTGAACCCTTCTTTAATAGGCAGTCTGTGCTCTACAATCGACCGCTCCAATCCTGGCATCTCTGTATAGTCCCATGCGAAACAATCCTTGAATTCGACCAGAACCTCCTTGAATCGGCTTGTCATCTGCTGATCAAGATTTGCACTCAACGGGATCTCCCTCGGGTGTTCGTCTGTACCAACATTGACCATTTTCAAGGGGTCTTGAGCTTTGAAATCCGGCGTTCGCTTTGGGATGGCGTCTATTAAATCGCTCCATCCTGCTTTGTCGTTTGAAACTCCGAGTTCGGCCGATTCGAACTCGGTCGCTTGATTCGGTTGTGCCTCCATCATTTACTTTCTTCTTCGACTGGCCGTTCATCGGCCTGGTATCTGATTTCAAACCCCAAATCTGTCCAATCACACTCGATCACCTGCGGGTACCGATCCCCTACCACTGCTAGGAATGGTTGTATCGGTTCTTCATATAACACCGCATCAATTCGTCCGGCTGAGCTGACTGGAAATGGAGGTTGATCCCCATCTACTTCTTCTACTGTGCCATCCTTTTTCCAGAACCATACTTTCTGGTGAAGCGTTGATGGCAAACATCGGGATGTATGAATCCAGCATCGGCCTAATAGGGCCGCATACGGGACTTCTGCATCTACCACGAAGAACATGGTCGGAATTGATATTGTTCCGACTGTTACATCCACCAATATACATCCTTCAGCCACAGTTTGAGCCCCCACAAAACTCATTACCTTCATTCTCGTAGGGAGTAAATCTTCCTTCGAACGGCCTATCTTCGTTAGCGTGGATAGCGGCATGATATTAACTGTGGCTCCACCGTCGATAAACATTCTTCTAAGTGGTCTCCCATTGACCCAACCTTTAACGTATAAAGGCCTCACATGCTGGGACATCTTCGCAGTTGGAGGCAAAATCGTGCCTGGTTGAGCTTCTGGAACAAATGCTTTATATCCTTCCTCAAACGATTTCTCTATTTCGGCTTCCGGCCGAAATACCTCAAGTTTATCGAAACAAAAGTCCACTATGGGTTCTTCATCACCATAGTATTCTCCATCCTTCTGACAGAAAACCACAGCTGGTTCGGAATCCGACCAGTACTCCTCTTTCTCTTCGGTGGTTATCGTCACCATATTCGCGCTAGATCCGAAGTCGAACTTAAACTGCCCAACAGGAGGTGTATCACTATTCGGAATGATAGTTGTCTTTGGTTTCCACTCCCTGGTTCGGGCTGGTCTAGGCTTCCATTCTTCTTTCGATTTCGGCTGCTCACTTTCAATTTTCGGTTGTATTACTTTTGGCTGAAATTCAGTTTTGTTCTTTAGCCGATCCTGTCCTTCTTTCGGCTTCCTCTCTTCTTTTGATTCGGACCTCAAACGAGCCGAAAATACCCTATTGAGTATTCGTCCTCCCGAGAACGAACAGTCATCAGGGAAGTCCTCTTCCATATGCATCATATCATACTCCCCCTGCTCAGAAACAGCAGCTGCTTTAAGCCGTTGCATTCTTCGTTTGAAAGTACGATATGATCCCTTTCCTTTTGGGACTTTTCTCTCCTCTGCCCTCCAAGCTGAATGGTCATACCGGCGTTGATCGAAATGCCTTCTTTCTGGAGAGTTTTGGACCCATCGGCCTACCTGAGTATTTGCTGGTGGCCTTCTAAGCTTTTTCATTTCGGGACTAACAGCTTCTTCAGGGACTGTGATCTGTATCACAGTCTTTCCATTCTGTTTATCGGCTGTTAACTTCATCTCTGAGTCCCATCCGTTGGTTATGATTTTCAACGTTGGTCTCTCACTCTTATCTCCGACCTCGATCTCCTGATGTCTCTCCGATTGCTTGATCCACTCTTTCACCTCATAATTCCCCAATCGGTCAAAAACATCTGTAACTTTCTCTTTTCCCTTCGGAGATCCTAGCCTTTTCCATACTCCTGACTTCTGAGCCGATGGCCGATCCCCAAGCCGATCGTGCACAGAACTCTTGCTAGATGATGTTTGATCCCCCAATCGGTCATGCACCGATTTGTTCTGATTGGGCTGCACCATCACCATGTTGGCAACTGGGAACGGATTCTTATCAATTGCCATAAGCCTCTCTGGGAACTTCAGCTTCCCATCATCGACATGTTTCTGAATCAGCTTCCTAAAATGCCCACAAATCGCCGTGGAATGAGTAGCTGATCCATGGAATCTGCACCATCCGGCCTCCAACTGATCCTTGGTAGGCTGTGGATGGTTTCCTTTAAACTCTAGCAATCCGTTCTTCTGGCAATAATCAAATATTTCGTCCATTTGTGACAAGTCGAAAGAGTAAAACCTTTGAGATTCATCTCCTCCTTCTTTCTCCTTGCCTCTGGCTGGCCGAAGTGCTGGACAAGTCATAGGCTTTTTTATGATTAACTCTGCCCTTGCGACTTCGGCTAATGCAGGAACGTCATCTGTATTGTACTCTTCCTGAATTTCACATCTATCCAGAGATTCCGCAAATGAGGCAGCTGACTGGATAGGTTGTGACCTTCCGCTCTGACTTCGGCTTGATTTGAAAGCCGCCTGTTCCGCCAAATATGTCTCCATCCTTATAGCTTCAGCCGTTAATTCGGCTACTGTCCTCGGTCTTGTTACCATCAATCTATCCTTAATGGCAAACTTCAAATTCTGCTTTAAGATTTGAATATATTCATGCTCAGGCAGCATTGTCTTCATCTGAGCCTTCACTGCATAAAATCTTTCAATGAATTCAGTAACCGATTCAGACGCCTTCTGCTTGGTTGACGTCAGATCAACTACCGAGACTTCCGGACTGGTATTATAAAATCGGTCATGGAATAACCGCTCCATTTCGGCCCAAGTATTGACCGATCCCGCTGGCAAATTAATGTACCATTCGAATGCTGGGCCAGTTAATGACAAACTAAACAATATCAGCTTGTGAAAATCATTTTGCGCGATTCTGGTACATTGAGCTGTAAATCGGCCAATATGCTCGATGGTAGAGCGGCCGACTTCTCCAGAAAAAGTGTTAAAATCTGGAACCTTCACCCCTCTAGGCAGTGGATATTGCTCCTCAATGTAATCTGGATAAGGTTTCCGATACATCGGCCTATTCTCCTGGCCGATGAGATTCCCAAACTGTGTGCGAATAATCTCAGCAATAAGTTCTCTGTCAACCAGTTGTGGTGGATTCTGCTGAAGCGGTGCGTATTGTTGTTGAACCACTGGAGCAGGCGGTTGAACAGCTGGTTGAGGCGGTTGATTCTGTTGCTGATCGTACCTCTGCTGCGGAGGAACAAAAGGCCGAGCTCCATGCCCTCCTGGCGGCCTAAAGGCCTGCTGCTGAAAATTGTGAGGATTTTGCATCGCAGGTGGTGGATTTTGAGCCACTGGAGCTTGCTGCGCTCCCATCGGATACATACTCCTCGCGATTTCGGCTCTAAACATGGCTGGCATCGTTGCCAAGATATTTCCCTCAATCTGACGAACTGAGTTAGTAACCGCCGCCTCCACCATAAATTGAACCTGATCTCGGAATCGCGGGGTTAAATCATCGTTCGAAAACTCCTGATTATGGAAATGTGATGGTCCGGGGAACCCTGGGGGGAATTCTCCGGCTTCTGGTGCGCGCTCTTCCTGAATCGGCGGCAAATCAGTCCTCGCCGCCGTGTTTGCTGCTGGAGTTGCTTGTTCAAAAGCCATTTTGCGTCCCACTGGGCGTGCCACTGTTTGGCTCGGGTGTAGCCAAGGACCTTTTTCTCCTCAAGGGAGGCTACCGGAAAAGGATCAAACCGATTACGGGTTCGGATTAACAATAATGCGCCCACAATTGATTGAATCTTCTCTGAATTGATCAAAAATAACAAGATACAACGGAGAATCTGCCTGTTGTTAAGAAACAACGGCGGAATTCACCAAAAATAGGGAACCAAACTACCAGCTGCTAAGGAGCAACGGTGGATTTGGAAATGGTAACCGCTACAAACTAGGCTAGATTCTAAGGAAAGCTGTAAAGGAAAGCTGTAAAGAAAGCAGTAAAGATAACAAGAAATTAAATTTGATAAAAGGAATTTGGGGGTTGGATTGATCTCTCCGATTTTGTGTGTGTCGACCCCTATTTATAGCCGGAGCTGGAATAACCGCTCTCCGGCTAACTCCTCTGAGCCGAATTCTTTCTCTCTTCAATTCGGTTGTTTTGGTTTCGGCTGTTTCTTCCCATTTCGGCCGAAATCTTCACCAGCCTCGATTCCCTCCCTTCGGTTTACTATGTACTTTCGGCCTTACTAATCTTGAGCCCATCTTCTTTTGGGACTTCCTCTTTCTTCTGGCCCATGTCTTATGGCCCAATAACTCTTTCGCGGCCCATTATTCCATATGGCCCCAAAAGCTTTCTTGTCAAAGTATAATAAATCCCAAAATCAGTAGCAGTAGCCATCAAACAAGAGGGTTCAGTCATTTTCTCATAAAACAAAAATTAAAAGAAACAAAAGCCCAGTTGCAATTACAGTTTTCCAATCTGTGAAAGTCCCTATCAGGGCTTTTGATTTCATCCCTGATTCCACTCTCCTTCTCAATGAAGGAACACTATCTGATTGTTCTGTTTGATGTCCTGGCTTTGTATAAATAATTCCCTTTTCTTTTAAGTTTTTTTTTTCTTTTGAAAAAGCCGAAATCTTATTTTTTTTTAAATTGAAGTAGGGTACATTGAAATAGGGGGACTCTTACCTCTGAGTTTGCTCGAAATAGGGAAGCTTTAAACCAACTCACCAGCGTCCAGTTCCAGCTTTCTCGCCCCTACCTCGTCGGCTCCAGCGACCGGCGATTCATTGAACGGCCAAGTTCCAACTACTCCAGGTAACTGTTCTGCTCTAACTTTGTCTATTCATTGGAGATTTCTTGGAAGGAGTTTATTATATAGCATTCTTTTTATTCTCTTAAGATATTTCGAATTCATTAAATAAAAGGACTAAGAACGTAACAGAGAACGAATGTAAGAAGTGATAAAGTATAGAACGAGATAGCAGAAAGAATGACTATGGAAGGTAAAGAGGAGTTAATGGATCAATGGATACATTCAATTCACCATGGCGGTATTAATGAGAAAAGAAGAAATCGAAAACAGTTTTGCATTTATCTTTGATTTGAAGCATTATTTATAGAGAAAAGAAATAAAACCTATAAGTTATGTGGCCTTATTAGATATGGTCGTGTCTAGGGGTGTAAATGAGACTGATAGGCTCGTAAAATATTCGGGCTCGACTCGATCAAAACTCGACCAAAGCTCGATTCGAAAAGGCTCGACTCGAATTCGAGATCGGCTCGGAAGGTTAATGAGCCCAAGCCGAGCTAACCAATACTCGGCTCGAAAGCTCGATAATAGGCTCGAATACATATATATACATATCAATTATACATAGTATATGTATAATCTACTTATTACTCCTATAAATTTTCTTTTCTATTTTTTCTTTTTATGGTTAGTAGTAGGAACTAGGAATAGTTTAATATATTAAATCTATTAAACTTCAATCCTTCAAGTTTTAAAGCTCATTATTTAATAATTTGACAATTATTCGTAATTTTATATCGAGCTTAGTTTGGGAATGGAGATCTGGTCCAGTGGCAATGTCTCATTTTATCCATCTTTTTAACTTGTGTGATTTGAACCCCTACACACATTTATTAGCATATGAGTGTCAATTTTTAAAAAAAACAAAAAAAAACAAAAAAAAAAGAAAAAACTCGAGCTTTATTCGAGCCCGAGCCGAGCTCGAATTCGGCTTTTTTATGTCGAGCTCGAGCCGAGCTAAAGTTTTTAAAGCTCGTCGAGCTTCGAGCTCGAGCCGAGCCGAATTTTTACTTGATCGAGCCGAGCCGAGCCGAGCCAGGCTCGAGCTCGGCTCGGCTCGTTTACACCCCTAGTCGTGTCCCTTCTTTTCATTTGGTTTTAAAGTTGGAAATTTCCTAGGTTAGATTCTCGGGCTTAGCTTCCTTATAACTTGTAGGGCTATTAATAATACATACACCTTACTGGAAGTTCCTCTTGATCCTCCTTTTCTTTCTTTCAAATCTAATCATTTGTATGGATTGACTTATTCTTATAGTAAGGGGATTTTAATTATTATACAGTTAGCCTTCCTCCTTAAGGATCGTAGGCGGACTAATGGTGAGGAAGTGGTGGATAAGGGGGTGTACCATTCAATGCCAGCTCCAGGGTTTGTTCATACCGGTTCTTTCTTCTGTGAAAGAATCTCCCCTTGTTTTATTTCTATTATTAAAGCACTTCTTTGCGCAATTGCTAAAGCATTTTGTCTACTATGGCTAGTTTGTTTGTTTCGGAGCGCACTATAGCTTTGCTTGCTTGCATCTGATCTAAGCCATTGCCCGCCTTTGCCTTTCTATTGCACCTGCCGTTAACTCCTGTTTACCTGCCTTTCCTTAGTTTTGCTTTAGGTAAATATGTCCTTTCAAAGAAATCACTCTTTCTTTTCTGACCTTGGGACTCGCTAGCGCTGGCTAGTCATCATTAGGTCTTTCCCGCTTCATTCTCTTCATCTTCCCTTTATATTTTCCTCACATAGGATTCTGCGGGAAAAGAAAGAAAAACAAGCTTTATTAATAGATAAGGGGATAATAGTTGGCGTGCCTCTTTCACTACTTACATTTATATTTGATCTATATATCCTCTCATGCAAGCATTAATAAGAGGATGTTTATTCGTAACTGAGCTACTAGAGAGTCAGAAAGGGAGGGTCTCGCATCTAAAGCCAATCCGTTTACAAGTGAAATCTTGCCCAACTCCAACGAGATATATAAAGAAAGAACAAAAAACCTAATTGAGAATCGACAGAACACACCAGCGACAAGACTTGCTACGCTAGTAGGTCTTGTGGGCAAAGCAAGAGATCTTTTCTTAACATCAAACCTGTTAGGATTAGATACAATTGATAAGAGAACCCTTTCCCCAAAATAGGAGCATTATTTCTGGCATTGAAACCAACAAGCATTGAAACTAACAAGCATTATTCAGATCATCAAGACTAGTACATAGCTGATTGTTGACATATTCAAGCATTACTCCCCAAAATAGATTGTAGTACATAGCATTATTCTAGTACATAGCTATAAGCAGTGGCGGATCCAGAAAATATTTTAAGTGGTGTCCCAAAAATAATGGAAGCTATATTAAAATTATGGATAGTAGGTACAATACAAAATATAGAGAAAAACTTGAAATGAACAATTGTGCTGTCACCGTAAAAAATTTAGTGGTGTCACCAAGCCTAATCTATTTAAATGTAATAAAATTTCTACCTTAAAATAGTAGTTTCACCAATTTAAGTGGTGTCCCGTGCCACCACTATGTATTTGAATCCCCACGCCATTCAAATCCTTTGTCCAAGAATGATTTATGTGTTGTAAATGGCAAGGGGACTGTTGAGAAACTTTCAAACCTCATACTAGGGGCACTTCATAATGTGCCCCTAGTATGTCCGATAGTGCTGTATACTTGATTTCCAGTATGATGTTTCTGCAGCATCCAAGCTTCCAAGTATGATGATAGGTATTGGACTTATACTTGAAATATACTACTAGGTAATTAATAATGATAAATGATCCTAAATCAATGTTTTATTGTTCAAAACTTCTCACGTGCTATTCATCTTTTCGTAGATGCATCTCTTGCTGCTTTTGAACGCTGTGCAGCTCAATGAAATGCAGGATGACATATTTGTACTTACTACAATTAGTTCAGTCAGATTTTGGTTTGTTTTAACATTGAAGAGTTTTTAGGGTTGGATACTGTCTAAGTAGCTTCTTCCAGTTCATTCTTGTTTCGGTTTATGGAATTGTAGTACACCAGAAAACCAAGAGAATGTGGCTACATAATTGTGTGTTTCAAATGTTTTTGGTATGATTGTTTAAATTATGTATGATATATGTATCTTTGTGTTAATCTGAATGATCTGACTGTCTATTTAATTAGGAACTTTTGTTTGATTTGCAGGGAGAATGGATCCTCCTAACACATCAACATTATACTTTAGAGTTACAGATGAGATAGGGGTTCGTATTGCTCATGTCGATCGGGATTTCGGCCAAGTTTTCAATGGTAAAGCATGGTACCATAATGACACAAGAGAGTTTCTATGCTTTATTTTTGAAGTTACTGATGAGGTATTTTCATACGTAATGAACGTTGCGGCTCGTAGATTCCGCCATATTAACTCGTTTTTACGAGTATATGGCATTAATAAAGGCCAACACACTATTGTCGCTGAAAGAGTGACATGCACATACACTAACTTTTTTCACTACTGTGGTGTTTGGGGTATGGACCTGGTGATAGGGATATATCCAACAGAAGCATTAACAACTGTGCTTAGGTAAGTTTACAATTATTTTATAGTGAATATTTGATATACAACATTCTAATTTTTTCTTTTTATAAAATTTAGGGGTATCATCACATGTATGGAAGAATTTAGGCACAAGAGGATTCAACATATTTATATATGTCTAGATTGAATCTTCTTAGTAGGCGACGATGCACATTCGCTACAGCCAAAGTTTTTGCTTGCTGAAAAAAAAAGTAGGCAATTGGACAAAAGATTTGAAGATAGAAGAAATGAAACACCTCCGAGTCTTTTTCAGTAGGAGCTTGACTAACTTGTTCGATCCTCAGTTACGATTTAATGCAGAGAGACAATCATTTTGATTACTCAGAGTAAGTTTTAATATTTATATGTTCTCTTAATCTTAGTGGTTATGTTTTGATTTTAAATTTAATTTCAGCCCCTTTTTGCATCGCCACCCATTTCTGCTTAATCAAAAACAACGAGAGATAGTGCCAGTGATGACCTACAATTCAACCGCCTTTGCACCCTTGGGGAAGAAAACGGTTGTGTACTGTTTGAGCTCATGTACCCAGCTTTCACATTCAATCGCCATTGAATCTGGAAGAAATGCATAAATAAAACAGTGAACACAGTGCATAAAGTCATAATGAACGAAGCTATAAAGCAGTGAAAATCATGTTACCTCAAAATAAATGTTTATAACTCAATCCTGCGATGGAAAGAAAAACGGGTTAGATAAGATAGAAAGTAATGGAGAGAATCAAATGGTAAAATATATATATATATATATATATATATATATAAAATGCTGAGTCGCCTTTTACATCAACTTCGAAAGTTAGAACATGGCGGCCGGAGGATTTCTATCTTCATGAATGAGGAAGAGTGGAAAGAGGGAATTTTGGTTTAGACCTCTTCATGGTAGAGGGAGCACATATTTATAATAGGGAGGATAATTTCCACGTCATTGTGCAATTTTTTATGTTGGAAGTGGATGTTTTAGTGGGTGAAAGAGAAAGTAATAAAAAATTGTTTGGGTGGGGAAAATACATGTGGCGGGAAACTATGTGTGTGTAGAATGTTATTACTTTTAATGTTATAAAGGATATAGATATAGATATAGATAACTAAGATAAATATTTTATATTTTTGATACATTAATTTTTTTATATTTCAATATAATTTAATTATATCAATTAAAATAATTATACTTCCTCCGTTCATTATTAATTGACACAGATTGACTTTTGTTACTGTTCATTGAGTAACTTTGACTCGACTTATTAATACAATTATATAAGATAAATATAGTCAAGTTGGATCTTGTTGGATTCGTCTAATCGCATAGATTTAAAATATCAAATTTTCATAATTTTTACTTGTATGGAATTTGAGTTATTACGAATTGAAAACGTGTATTGGATTGTGTGAAATGTGGGTCCGTAAAGGAACAGAGGAATTATAATATAATATTGTGGTTGGATGGTTGGGTGGTTATTGATAAAGTATGTAAAATTGAGGTGGTTGGGTTGGGATGGATATTGATGAGTTGGAGGAGTGATAAATTAATTAAATAATGAGATGATTGGATGGTTGGATGGTCTGGTTAAAAATAGTCTTAGAGTTTAAGGCTGGCCGCCCGTTTATGTTTAAGATGGAAGTTGTTTTATTAGAAATTTAAAATGCAGTGAAAAAAGTGGTTGGAAATGGTGTGGAGTGGTGTGGTATTGTTACTGTAAAATTCAAAGCTTTTTTGCCAAGTTGGATTCAAAAAAGGATTAATAGTGCCACCTGTCTGATTTTACATGATTAGGAAAAAAAGGATTAAATCGGTTTTAATTAGTAAACTAGATTTTTGACACGCGCTTCGCGGGCGATGTTTTTTCTTTATTTTTTTTCCAAATAAAATCAAGTATTTGTGGTCTTATTATTATTTGTGCATAAAGTTTGCTTTACTTTAAATTCATAACATAGGCATAGGAAACCATAAGAATTTGTATCAATTTGATCATAAAACATGCAACAAAATAAATAATCAGTTCATTGCCTCGACATAATCAACATCAATTTCTATAGGAATATCTTGATCCACCAATTTCAATAAACCAAGCTATTCTAAACCGTGAGTACGAATCTCCACAATTTCAATAAGACAGTAGGAGGGATGGATTCAATTAATTATATTATACAAACCATTATTTAGAAGACCTAGAAAATATTAGATTTTAATAGAGTTTTTTTGGATGAAAGATTTTAATAGAGTTGAGTATGAATATTGCGTCATGAATTAAAAATTTACAATAAAAAAAATATTCATAATTAAATCTCAGCCCTATAACCAATTATTAGATTCGAAGAGAGTTGAGCATCTATGTTTCTCCATGAATTATAATAAAGCAATCACTGATATCAGATCTCAGCCATAATCTCAAAACCAATTGTAAGATTCAAAGACAGGCGTGCATACTTGTTTCGTTGAAGAATCGGGACACACAACATAATAAGATGTCATGAGACATGAATGATGATCCATATTAAAACGTGGATTATAATTCACAATATCCTCTTATAAGTTATAAGCTAATCAACGGGGAAGAAGATCAAAAGATAATATGTAAATCCTTAAGCAGTAAGAGATAACTGTTCTCAGCAAATAGAATTATAAACCAGGGCCTAAAGGATTGAAAATGCATAGTCTCAAATATTAAAAGATGATTGGAGTGTAAACTTTAGTAAGACTATCGGAAAGCATTAGCTATTACAAATGTTTATAAGTTAATATGTTACTATAAATTACTCTTTTATACGCATTGAATGCAGATATAGATTGTATGTTGCATTTGAATGAATAGCTTAAAATGAATTTTTAAGTTTTTGTTATAAAAAATTATATATACAAAATTTAATTCTTTCCTCAAAAGGCTCCAGTATTTTTTTTTTAAAAAAAAAAGAAAGAACAAAACTAAAAAAAATAAAACAAAAATGGAATGGAGGGATTTTTACGAACACATTATACTCTCTAATTTCCTATACAAAATGCACACATTAAGCAACCATAAATAAATGATGTAGAATTTGTTTAGAATGATATGAATTTTTTTAGGTGATAAATCAATTTATATTAATCAATTTTTTAGAATCAATGAACTAATTACACCATAAATAAAGTTTTCCAAATTTCTTTAGAAATAATGAATTGACGTTAAAAAAATAATATAGTCCGTATACAAACTAAAAAATATCTAGAATTTATATATTTAGCTATTTATAGATAATTAAATATATTAAAATACTAATAACATTATATTTGTTATAATACTTAGTTTTTCTTTATATTATTTTGTTTATCAAACTTATATTTATGAGACTAAGTTTCAAAATTAGACCTGATATAAAAAAAACTCATGACAAAAATTTGATTAAATTTTTTATAATTGATTAATTTTTTTTAGTTTTTCGAAATTGTATTTGTGAGATTATATTTTTAAAATTAAACCTTGCACAGACATGAGAATTAAAATTTCATTAAATTTTTATAGTTCACTAATTTTTTTAATTTGATTATTCAATATATATTTTTAATGAAGTATTTTTTATTTAAAATACGGTTATTATATTCCTTATGTTGATACAGGATTATACTTATAGACATAAATTTAACCTAAATTAAATTTATTTAATAATATTATAATAATATTTATTAAAATATGTATACAAACAAATAATTTATATTATATAGTTTTAATCAATTTATATATTTTAAGTGTAATAAATTTTTTATATCTTATAAAAATATATATGGAGATTTTCTCAAGATTTTATTATATTAATAGTTAGATTTATTTTCTAAATATAGATATTGATGACGTGAAATGTGAGTTGGAATTAGTCAGCGATGATGTGGATTAATTGTAGCCATTGATTAAAAAATAGTGGTATAATTACTGATAAAGCCCTAAAAATTAAAAAGAATAAGTTATATTTAATAAGGACAATACAGTCTGCACAGGCCAAAAAGTATTCAGAATTTATTATATAGATATAGAGTACTAAATTGGACAAAAAATTAATAAAGGACTGATTTGGCAAAGTTTAAAAGAAATAGGACCATGTTGGCCATTTTTACGTAATATTAGAGTCAAAATGTTTGATGGGGCCAAAGGGTAAGAAAAATGGGTATATGGCTTTTTTTTAAATGAAATGAAAGAAATTTCGGAGGGGTCTGGGCCCTAGTTTAGGGTTTAGGGTTTACTGTAGATTATAGGTCGTGTATATCCCAAAAATTATTGTAGGATCCAGTCCATATTCTTAAGTCAAAGCTCAATAAGGCCCATTAAGCCCACTATTATTTTTTTAAAAAAAACTATTGGGCTTTCAAGTGTCTGGGCCCAATATTGAACCAATTACGGCCATGCTAGGGTTTCTATTGTATATAATGGTTTGCGGCAACTGACGGCACTTCTCTGCCACTTCGTACGTCGACCATTTTGCAGGTGAGCGTTCCTCCTCATCGTCACAATCTTCTTCTCATTATATGATATGCATTCCATGTATTTGTGAATCTCTTCTACCAGTTTTGTTTTTTTCATGCTTATCTGTAATTTTGTTCTCGTTTGTATCTGATTTTGATTTTTTCAATTGACCCAGAATCGAATTGGGGGTTCGGAAGAACTTTAACCATGAGGTAGGATGGATCGTTTTTGTTTATATGCGTTCTGTTGCCATTTCCCCCGTTTTTATTTGTGGAACTTTGATCGAGTTTGATTCGAATTCTTGAAATATTGGTCTTTGCTATTTGTCTGTTGTTGTTTTGAAAGTTCTGGTGGTGGTAATTGAATACCGGATGTGTTGCAGTAGATAGATGTTGCAAAACGCGAAGGTCTGATATCGAATTTGTATTTGAAGTACTGTTTTAACGAGTTTCCTCGTTTTCTGCCTTCTTTCTATCGCTATGCGGATCACTTTTTATATAATTTTTCTTATTATTGTATTTGATTCCTTTAACAAATGGATGAACTTTATGCTTACACGGTATTTTATGTAATATTTTTGCAGTAAGCTTCAAAGTGAAGCCCTGAGGGAAGCCATCACGGTGATCGTTACAGAATGTAAGGAGAAGAAGCGTAACTTTACAGAGACTATTGAGCTGCAAATTGGATTGAAGAACTATGACCCCCAGAAGGACAAACGTTTCAGTGGCTCTGTAAAGTTACCCCACATTCCGCGGCCCAAAATGAAGATCTGTATGCTTGGTGATGCTCAGCATGTTGAGGAGGTGAGCATCTAATCCCATGTTATTAATTTAGTTTGGAATTATTTTTTTTTTAAAGTACTACATCCGTTATTAACTACTGTAACTATATTAGGAATCTATTCTTTTTGTCCGTATTTTCAAGCTCGCAAGTAAAAGGGTGCTTCCATATATGATTACACGAAATAATGTATAGAAAATTGTCCTTGAGCTTTTTTTAGAATACACTAGGTTTCCTGCTGTTGTGGTAAAAAATATGTAACATATTGGTTTGGTAGAGCACTGAATATAGTCTATTTCATCAGTGTTGAATCACTTTTTATGATGTGCAAAAGTGAAGTATGCAATAACTTGTATTCGGTATGCATTTGATGGTTGCTTCTCTTAGCAAAATATAATAATGTTGTGCCTACTCGTAGCGTTATATTGCTTTGCTTAAAGTTGGAATGCAGCAGTATAATCACTTGTGTTTGTTTGCTACCAATATTTCTTCAGGCCGAGAAGATTGGTCTTGAATCCATGGATGTTGAGGCTCTGAAGAAGCTGAACAAAAACAAGAAATTGGTAAAGAAGCTTGCCAAGAAATATCATGCTTTCATGGCTTCAGAAGCCGTTATTAAGCAGATTCCCCGTCTCTTGGGCCCTGGCCTTAATAAGGCAGGCAAGTTCTATTCCACCAACCTAGTTGAATTTAAATGGTCTGAAATTTTATCTTCGAAAGATAAGATTGAGATGGATGCATCTATAAATTCATTGATTCATCTTATCATTTGTGTGTGGTCAGCTCATAGCAATTCTGTTTTGTTTCTTCTTACCTAAATATCCTACTTTATGAGATTGAAAATTTTGTTGAAATTTCTTGTCCCATTTGTTATTGTAAATTCGTTAAATTGTGGCATACTCTTTTCGAAGATTGCATTCTTTCAAGATGAATAATTGATGATTCTGGTATTCAAACTATAATGATGCAGGCAAGTTCCCCACTCTTGTGACTCACCAAGAATCACTTGAGTCAAAGGTGAACGAAACCAAGGCCACCGTGAAGTTCCAATTGAAAAAGGTGCTTTGCATGGGTGTTGCAGTCGGGAACCTCGACATGGAGGAGAAGCAAATCTTTCAAAATGTGCAAATGAGTGTTAACTTCCTGGTTTCACTTTTGAAGAAGAATTGGCAGAATGTAAGGCAGTCCCTCGTTTGCTTCTCTTATATACATCACTTGTGCTTGTCAAACATTAGAGTTTCACCTTCAAAAATTGATTTGCTACTATGCTTTCCTTCTGTTACTCAGGTTACGACATCACTTTTATATTCCGAGATTAATCATTCATGCTGCTTTTGTCTCTTTTTTCTGGATCACAGGTTCGATGTTTGTACCTGAAGAGTACAATGGGTAGACCACAACGCATCTTTTAAGTAGTGTCAGTAGTGTATTGTTGGATTTTCAAATGATGAGTCGTGGTAGAGGTAAGGGCAGAAGTAAAGCATTTCCTAGAAACGACATGCATTTAGGTTCTGCCTGTCGTTTTATTCTTGATATACTCGTGCACCATTTTGGGTTAATTTATTCTCTGTTGATGTTTGTTGATACATTAAGACATGATATTGATTCCGGTGAAATTACAAATGAATATTTTTTTGCACTTGAAATATTTGGTATGCCTAAGTTTTATAAACTTATGTAAACTGAACTGTACCATGTGGGATGACGCCGTTGATTTGTAGCCTTTACTTTCAACTCTGTGTTCATGTTCGGAAAATGTTAATGTCCTTTTTCTTTTAATTTTTTTTTTAAAAAAAGAGAAACTTGATAAAATAAGTTTGCGTTGGACGTAACTGCCATTCAAAGAAATCAATTTTCTAAGTATTGACAATGACGGAGAGTCACTTGATCAGCAACCGGTGAATCAATTTTTCTATGTTTCAAGGAATGAATAATTTTATTGTCACATACAGGTTGAATTACTAGTTTACAAAATTAAAAATTGAATTATAAATAGAAATGACAGTTCTATTATAAGTATTATTATTAAGGGCCCGTTTGGATTGGCTTTTTCCAAAAGCAGATTTAAGCATGTAACTTTTGTGTTTGGATAAAATGTGTGAAAAGTCTACATTGCCTGTGCCTGTGTATTAATAGCTTGCAGAGGATTGGCCCAACACTATCGAGCACATATGTATGATGCATGTGGGAGTATTATTTCGAATATTAGTAACTTTTGTGGGATTTACAGTATTTCGAATATTAGAACTTTTGTGGGATTTACAGTTCAACGACATATAAATTCAACAATGCTCCGCTTATTAAATTTACTACTATTTGTTAATATTCCTAACAATATAAAATATCATTGAAAAAAATAACATTATGAAATAGTACTACTATAAGAAGGAAGCTTAGTATGTCTGTATATAATGGGGTTTTTGTTAGTTGGGGTTTTGCTCGACAGGCCCCAGTGTTTGCCTCTTTTTGTTGCTCAGTCTGGATGGTTTGTATGTTTTGTTCTGAATGAAACATTATATTCTGTACATACCATTCATATTTTACAAAAAAAATAATTTAATACATACACTAAACCCCAACTCCAAAATTACTCACCCTACAATGACATAGGTATGGATAGGGATTGTGGCAAACCACCAAAACATTTTCCATTGTAGTATAAATAATGCCTCTATATAAGTAGTCAAGTATCCAACATGAAATAGATAAGGCTACCATTTGAATATTTGATACTACTACTTATCAATCATTCATTAATTAATTCCTTAAGTCACAAATATTGAAGACACCCACTTCCATTATTCGTAACAAGAAGCCATATTTTATCATAAAATAAGTCATAATTCCCAATTTCCCAACTGCTCGAAAATGAAATGTGCATTGCCAATAAATAACAACCATTTATACATGAACTTAAAAGTCTAATCAATGCTACTTTCATACATAAACCTATCTATCATATCTACTTCTTTATGACAGTATAAACTAGTACTTCATGATAATAAAAATGTACCCAAAAAGGAATTCAACAACCATGTCCGTTTAAATCCGCAACCACAACATTTTTAAACACACTCTAGTCTAGTCTCTAACAGACCACACAGAATTTACAAAGGCTTCAGTGACTTTGGGAGTGTAAAGACATCAACAGCCATTCACACAGCACACAAACTGCCACCTTCTTTTATTTGTTTGTGTACAACCAAGCAAACAAATACTTCTGATGTATCATGACATGCAGCAGCAGCAGCTAATCTGAAACAACAAACGGAATCACCATTGACAAGAACGCATCATACGATATTGTTGCTAATCCAGTGTAACGCGGATCCTTCTCCTTGAATTTTTCTGTCAAGCCCTGAAAATTGCATCGAAATAGAAAGATTATTGCGTAAGGCCCCTCTGTCAATGAATACAGGAAATTCCACTAGTAAATCATCTTAAGATACAGAATAAGGTGGATGGCAATCAAGTGTTCAATTGGAGTAAAGTCGAGGTTATTTCACCCGAAACACAATAGGCTCAGCCATGACTTTGTAGGGTCATGTTTGAGCACAATGAGTTTACGTCTGCTACTAAAGCTTGACAAAGTTAAACTTAACATAAAAAAGTTGCTAACACATACATATAAATATAAACTATAAAGTACCAAGTTAAGTTCAGAAATAATTGTTTGAGCTTTATAGAACATCATATGTCAACAAATTGATAGCAACTGAATTGTATTTATGGTTATTGAATTTTTGCTGGAATTGAGTGAAAAAGCTTATCAGGAAGTGGCAATTTCTATCTAACTGGAGAAAATAGTTTGAAAAATAAAATCAAATTGGAAATAGAATTGTTGCTCACCTTCACAATCATCCCACACCTGGATCAGAATAAGACAAAGAGAACCAATGAGATTCTGAGGGATACATGCTGCTAAGAAAAAGGTAACAACCAAGCACATAGGATAATTAAAAGATCAGGGACTTACTCGATAAAACTGTCAAAACTTAGATCCACCCTACGTCCACTGCCATCATCATATCTAGAAATCAAAACTTGCAAAACAGAAGGAGGTAATGCATATCCAAGGCTATACAGGGCATCCCGCAATTCGCCAGCATCAATTTTTCCACTGCGGTCTTTATCAAACCTTTCGAAAATGGCCTACAATATTGGGAAAGGTAGACACAATTGAATTACACTCAATCCAAGAGCCATTACCATCTATATGTAGTCTCTATTACACACTTCTCAGTTGGAGGGCTCAAAATTTTACAACACAAATTACTAAACAAATCATCAGTAGAAGATACACATTTAATGTTGCGTAGAATCCTTGCCATGTATTCTCTTAGATACCTTCACACCATGCCCCTATTCTTATATTCTTTTGAAGACTGTCTTGGTACTTTCCATATCATATACCAATCCCAAACCCTTGTAATTTTGTTTTGATTTATTTATTTGAGTATGTATATATACACATATATAATTCCTCTTCTTGAACATCAAGTTTATATAATCCTTTTATTTCCTCCCACCCCCAGTCATCCCAGGTGCCGGATGTCTATCTTAAATGGTTTTCTTAAAATCACATGCTTCCACAAAAACACAAGTATAAACAACCAACTAAGCTCCACCAAGATCTACTGTAATACACAATTTGATGAATGGGTTCATTTCCACAATGTCATTATGAGAAACAACTTAGAGTAGACATAATAAAATGATTAAATTAAATACAGGAAACAAGTAGCAATTCTTGTGCCATCCACAATTATAAGCATGTTACCCAAAAAATAACTCATATACCTAGCGCCACAGCATGCATGCTACTTTCATCAGCTCAACGGAATTCTATTTATCAATCTTGTAAAACATGCTATCTCGATATAATTGGAATATGGCATGCTATAAACATATTTTATGGAATCTACTGTCAGTAGACAGTAAATTTGACAATGGACACTGTTTTCTTAAAAAAAACAATAAAGAAAATATATAACATAAATCAAAGCTAAATTTCTTCACTTACCCGCCACTGGCCAAGGCAATTCCATATGTTTGCAAACTCTACGGGACCTGCATGTTTTTACAAAGATCCAAGAAAATATAAGGATGTTTTCCCAATTACACAAACAAACCAATCAGCCATATTCAATATTTTATCCAACAAGAAGTATCATGAATGACCTAAAAGACAGCGGAAAGGATAGTAGGCCAATGTGCTACATGCACTACAAATCGAGGAAAAAGAAAAAGAAAAAATGCTCACTCCCACAGCTCATTTAATAACAGCATTAGATTTTTTCTCCTTCAAAGCACCAAACCAAATCAAAGGATACTAGGACAATCCTAACAAGATTGTGAAACAATACCATGCTGATCCAAAAAGGGTTGGGTTTGTGGGGTTAGCAGCCCAGTACTGCAGGACCAGACACATTTTTCAGGAGTTCGTGTAGTCCTAAAATTATTGGGCACCCAATACAAATTTCTTCTCCTTGTATATCTTATCTTAAGAAGCTAGAAGCGTTTTTGTCCTAGTCGGCTAGTCCTACAGAATTTTTCACAGACCACTTCTCTTCCATTATCTTATTTTTCAACACAAACAAAAGAAACAATGACAACCAAAAGAATACAAATTCCAACACACTCTAAAAATTCCCAAATGGAAAACTCATGCGAACTACAGACAATTCCGAGGAACAAATTCCTCTACCTCAAGCCACCAAATCACAAAAGAGGAATCAACGTATTTGAGGCAGTGAACTAGCAGCATTTGGCAAACAGATCAATTCAGGTGAGCGAACATACACCACATCTATTTTAAAAAGGATTACTCTTGTTCTTCATTCACTTTAGATAATTGATCAAGAACCCAAATTAGATTCTAAATAATCCAAGGAAAAGAACAAAAAAGAGCTGGAGGCCTACTATACTGAAATATCCTATCATTCATCTAAAGGAGAATTGAACCTGCAGATAATGAACTGATAAATTATTAAGATAAAAAGAAAAAAGACAGAAACATCACCGATTCTGGCAGAGGACTCTTTGGAATTCCTGAAAAGGAAGATGAGGAGGCGAAGAGTACCGAGGCTGAACTTCTGGTAATTCCAAGTGAGAGCTTCTTGAAGCTCCCTTTCCTCAATATACCCATTTCGATTCCTGTCCACCATCTGGAAGTTCCGAATCACATCCGGGTGCGTCCCCGGCGGGAACACCGAACCGTACATGTCCTGCTGCGGCGGAGGCGGAGGCTGGTAATTCGGGTAGTATCCGTAGCCATAACCCTGAGGAGGTGGATTGGAGGATGACCCGAATGAAGTAGCGCCGCCCCCGGAAACAGGGGCATAGGGCAAGGAGTGGGTGGCCGGAGGTTGTTGATTGGGGGGTCCGTAAGGGTAGGCGACCCGCGGCTGTTGGGATTCGGATTCGGGCGCGGGCGGGGCGGATGGCTTTGAGCTGCCCACGTAAGAGTATGAGGCCATTATCAAATATCAATTGGGTTATATAACAAGAAAGGAACAAAATTGAATCTTGATTTATAGTTTTTGGGGCGAATTGGCTTGGGTTTGATTATATATGTAGGTAATTGAAGGGAGGCGGTGGAGACGCAAAAGGGAAGATGGTTCGGGGAAGAAACACGGTGGCGCGTGCGAATGCCTTCCTGGCAAAGGGACAAGAAGATCACAAACTCACAGAAAAGGGCAGGGGTGCTTTAAAAACGGAAGGGGATGATGATGACGGAAACAAAAACAGGTACAACTGAACTAGTAGTATTTGGCAAATGACACAATAGGCATAGCTGGAAATATAAAACCGACCTTAATTTAAAATTTAAAATTTTTGCTATTTACTGTAAAAAATATTTTATTTATTTTATTTCACCCAAAAAAATTGTTTTATTTTAGATGACAATAAAAATGATACTTCCTCCCTTTCTTATTTTTGCTACAGCCACACAGTGCACTAGGTGTAATTTTACTCTCTCCGTCCCGCGAAAGTTGACGCGTATTCTTTTTTGAGCTGTCCCACGAAATTTGACATGTTTCCTTTTTTAGATACAATAAATTAATATAAATATAATTAGAATCTTAATGGTTTCTAAAAATCCATTAAAAGTAATTACTTTAACTATTATGCACAACTTTCAATACACTTTTATTTTTCTATACAAATCCCTTACATTTCTTTAATTCTCCATATCTCAAAATAGGTACAAATAAAAATTATATTATAAAATATGTATATTCTAAAACTAAACACCTAGACGATTCTAACAAGACCACACTTGAATATTTTTTTCTAATTAAATCATTACCATAATATTAAATCAAAGTTAAACAATAAGTAAAGTGAAAATTCATTAAAATTTTAAGCACAAATACCCGTAACACTTTAATCATTAAACCCCACTACATAAATTACCGTGCCCAAAAGAAACGCGTCAACTTTCGCGGGACGGATGAAGTACATTTTAAAATATTAATAACTTATGTTCGGTACAAATAAAGATTTTAAAAGTTCGATATTTAAAACTACAAGATGGAACGAATGTAACAAGATATCAATTATCCATATTTTTAATTTGTATAGCTATTATAAAATTTGAAGTTAAAGCAGTCTAATCAACAATAGTATTTCTTGCAATTAGACGACAAACATTAAAAAAAGAGAGGAAGTATATATTAATAGAATGTAAGAAGAAGAATATGATAAGCTTTATTATTATTAAAAATTAACAAGTTTGATTAATTATTTTTAAAATAATTATATTATACTCC